>OY992895.1:9844964-10394964 GCA_963921405.1 Cepaea hortensis
AATATGAACATGAGAATACACACAAAATATGGAATAGCATGTTACATGATATGCGTGCGCTCAAATCTCTCTCTCTCTCTCTCTCTCTCTCTCTCTCTCTCTCTCTCTCTCTCTCTCAAATAGCATCTATAACTGCGCTAAAGAATATTTATATATCATCTATAACTGCACTAAAGAAGGTTTATATACCATCTACAACTGCACTGAAGGATTTGTATATATCATCTATAACAGCAGTGTATAAAGTTTATATATCATTTATAACTGCACTGAAGAAGGTGTATATATCATCTATAACTACACTAAAGAAGGTTTATATATCATCTATAACTGTGATATAAGCTGTGATGTCGGTTCCTAAATCAATCTGTCAATCAATCAATCAATCTATAACTTCACCGAAGCAAGTTTGTTGTTTGTCCATCATGAACTATGATAACCATTCATTTCATCCAGTGGGGGTTGAAAATATGGAGCCGTGAGTTCTAAGATGGCTGATAAGGCCTATTTTGGCTTGAAATGTTCTTTGACAATGTGGGCAGAGAATGTTTGACGTTCCATGAGGATGATCTTCTGCAGTGGTTTTTTCTGTCCAGCCTTTTTTATCCCACAGCTCTTGCAGTCTTGTTTGCCTCGCAAGTGACTACGCCCTTGCGTAATGATGTACGCCACGACTTTCGGTTTTTGGCAGCAGTCTCCCAAGTGTCGTGATGAATTCCAAAAGCTTTTAGTGAGATCTTCAGAGTGCCTTAAAAGCGTTACCTCTGACAGCCTTGGGAACGTTAACAACAAGACAGCTCGCCGTAAAATATTAGGGAGCCTGTGATCAGTCATGCGAGTCAAGAGGTCAGCCCAGCGGATCTGATTCTTCATTAGTAGAGTGTGGATACTGGGTATGGACGCTCTTTCTATGACTTCAGTCTCTGGGATCTTGTCTTGCTATTTAATCTTCAATAGCTTCATAAGGTAGACTGTGTTGAAGTGGTTTAATTTCCTAGCGTGTCGCTGATAAACAATCTAGGTTTCACAAGAATATAGCAGTGTGGATAATACAACTGCTTTGTAGACTTTCAGCTTTGTTTGCAGGCTTATTCTATTTCTGTTCCACACATTCTTGTACATTCTGTCAAAGGCCGCGCTGGCATTGAAGATTCTTGTATTCACTGCATCATCAATTGTAGCAGTTTGTGACACTGTGCTGCCAAGATAGATTAATCTTTCCACACCACTTAGACAATGACCATTCACTTTGATATTCGGCACAGTGTGATTAATCTCTGGAGCTGGCTGGTACATAATCATCGTCTTCTCCAAGTTGATATTGAGCCCAAAGTTGGCACAGGCATATGAGAAAGCTTAAACATTGTGTTGCATGTCTGCCTCTGAGTTGGCATATAGAGCGCAATCATCAGCGAACAGGAGCTCTCTAATGGAGTCGCTGGTAGTTTGGTTTTAGCTTTCAGCCTTCTGAGATTGAACAACTTTCTATCCATACGATAATTGATGTCGATTCCAGTGTCGTTCTTTTCGAAGGCGTTCGTCAGCATAGCTGAAAACGAAGCTGAACAGTGTTGGTGCTTGCACACCGCCTTGCTTCACTCCATTGGTTACAGGAAAGGGGCTCATACAGTTCACCATTTTCCTGTACTCTTGCCTGAATACCATAATAAAATAGCCCCACTCAAATAGCAGCACTATTTGGACACATAATCTTCCACAGTCCTTCTCTGCTGACTGTATCAAAAGCCTTGGTAAGATCAATGAAAGTGGAGAACATTTCAGTGTTCTGTTCCTGACATTTCTCTTGCAACTGCCTTGCAGCGAAAATCATCTTATCACTTCCTCGTTCTTTTCTGAAGCCACACTGGCTCTCAGTATGAAGACCTTGGTCGAGATGGGCTGTGAGGCGATTGAGAATTCTGGCTAGTATCTTCCCTGCAATTGAAAGCAAGGAGATGCCTCGGTGGTTGTCACAGGATTGGCGGTTTCCTTTACGTTTGTAAAGGTGGACAATTGACGCATCCTTAAAATCTTGTGGCATGGTCTCGTTCACCCATATGTTTGTAAAGACTTGGTGAAGCTGCTCTGTTAGAACCGGCCCACCTGCCTTGTATATCTCTGCTAGGATGGAGTTATGACCAGGCGCCTTGTCGCTGGAAAGTTGCTGGATGTCTTTGTTTATTTCCACTAAGGTTGGCAGGTCAGCAAGAGTATCATTAGTTGGGCCTTGAGGAAAGCAGTTGTTGATTTCATCAACGATGGAGGAGGTTGGAATTAAGATGTTGATGAAATGCTCTGCCAGCATTGAAGGATTTATTTCTTATCGGTGACCAATGTTCCACCATCTGCACTGAGGAGGGGAACTATGCCTGGTGATGTAGGACCATAGACCGCTTTCAGTGAGTCGTAGAAGTTTTTCATATCATGTCTGTCAGCAAGGCCTTGAATCTCATCAGCTTTGTTGCTCAGCCAGGAGTCCCGCATGTGATGAAGTTTTTGCTGCACTACTCTCCTGATGTTATTGAAGGCATCTTTTTTATGTTGACTTCGGATGGTTCAAATATGCATAGTGGAGAAGATGTTTCTCGGCCAGCTATTGGTTGATGTCTTCGGAATTTTCATCAAACCAGTCTTTATGCTTTCGGGGGGCTGGACCGAGGATATCCATAGCAGTGTTATAAATTATGTCCTTTACGGCTCTCCACTCTGTTCCCGCATCTTGTTTAGCTGCAGCATTGGGCTTGAGGTGGTCTTCCAGCATATTTTCAAACGACAGCTGCATTGTTTTACTGTTTAGGCGGGTGACATTTAGTGTTTTGTTGCATTTTTACACCTTGAGGACGCCGTGGTTGTTTGATGTGCATTTTATTTTTGAGACAATCTGACATGGTTTGTCCAACATTCTGCACCACACATAGATTTTGTCACCCGAACGACTTGTCTGTCACTCCTCCTGACAATATCATAATCAATTCGGTGCCAGTGTTTCGAGCGAGGGTGCATCCACGATGTCCTATTTTTGATGGGAAGATTGCAAATTGGTAATCAGGAGATCATGTTCGGCGCAGGTCTGAAGGAGGAAGAGTCCATTGCTGTTACAATTTCCGACTCAGTGCTTTCCAATAATGCCACTCCAAGAGGCGGTATACATGCCTACTCTGGCATTGAAGTCCCCAAAGAGTATAAGTTTGTCTCCTTTTGAAACATATTTTAATACATTGTGTAGGTCCTCATAGAACTTGTTCTTGATGTCATCTCCATTTTTGTCATGGTTAGTGCGAAGATACTCACAATGAGCACATACTTCCTTCTGTTCAGCAGGAGTAACTTAATGCTCATAAGCCTGTCGTTTATTGCCTTCGGAAATCAAGCTTGTTTGCCAACCAGACGTAATGGTAAATCCCACACCGGACTTTCCTCCCTTTTCCTTCCGCTCCAGAAGAATGTGTAGCCTATGTGAAGCCGGCACCTACTTCACAGATTTGGCCTTCTTCTGCAAGTCGTGTCTCGCCCAAGGCTGCAGTATTGATGTTGTACCTGCCCAGCTCTCTCCAAATCAGTGCTTTGGTTTCTGAGATCTTTGCTTTTTGAGATTGATAGTCGTCGTTTAATTTCTTCATTGTGTCACCGTTGTTGGTAATCAATGACCCAAGATATTCGAAATTTTTCACCACCTCCAATCTTTCCTCATTAACATATCCCAGTTCACACCAGCCTAACATAGGTACCAAGAAATTGTCCCAGGATGTAATGGCGGCTCCATGTTAGCGACATGATCCATCGAGTGCAGAGAGCCCTATAACATATCAGACGAGCACCATATACCGAATCACAGGTAGGCATATACAAGAGTCAGCTACTGTGTTTTAGTGCTCAGTCTCATATGAACCGTTTTCATCTCCGTATTATTCAGACTGCAAGGTGTGGAATGCGCCTGGCCCTGCAGCCAGCAGGGTTAGGATCGGCTAGCCTCTCCCAGGAGGGGTGAAGAGCGAAAATTAGTATCCTGCCGATGACCCGCAGACTACACAAGTCAACCCCCACCTCCGCGTGGTGCAGACTAGGCAACCATGACCGCGAGGTCATGGGCTTTCGGGGCTATGGCTCGCCATAGGGGATGGACTCCCTGTGGTCAGATTAGTGTCCTAAACCTGCGACTGGACTAGCAAGCCGGCAGGGGATCTTCATACTGCTCGTAGAAAAACTAAGAAGTACTTCTACGAAGACATACATGACGTGCTAAATAAAATAGATAAGCAGGACAACATCATAGTTATGGGAGACTTCAATGCAAGACTAGGACATAACAGAGTTGGCATAGAAAAACATCTGGGGGAATTTGGAGACCAGAAAATGAAAGGAATGATAACGGAAGTAGACTATTAGAGCTTTGCAGCCAACCTTTATATAACAAACACATTCTATAAACATAAGGATTCACAAGTATACACCTGGTATAAATGGAACGATCTAGATACTAAAAGCCAAACTGATTTTATATTAACAAGAAACATCAGAAAGAGAAATATATTAGATGCAAGGGCGGTGCCCAATTTCAGTATAAACACAGATCATAAAGCAGTCGTTGCCACAATAAGAACAATCAGAAGAAGAAAACAAAGAGCAGGAAAATACATGCCATGCGAATCAGTAAACTTAAAAAACCTTAAAGACGAGGCAGTAAGGGAAAATTATGAGAATGAACTAACTGAACTCTTTGAAAAATTACCCACAGAAAGAAAAACAGTGGAAGAAGAATGGGAAATGTTCAAATCAAGCATTTTAAATACTGCAAAAATAACATGTGGAACCATGAAAAAACGCAAAACACGGATAAAGAAAGTAACAAGTTGGTGGAACGCAGAAGTAAAGGAAGCGGTAAAAGACAAAAAGGAAAAATATAAAAAGTGGTTGAAGAGCAAACAGGAATGTGATTACATAGAATATAGAATAGCGAAAAGACATGTGAGTAGAATAGTAAAGAGGGAAAAAACAAAAAGACTGGGAAGAGTATGGAGAAACCCTAAATAAAAACTACAAGGAGGCAACTAGAAACTTCTACAAAAAGATAGGTACAATGCGAACCAGAGGAGAACCCTTTGACCCAACTGAAATAGTTAACAGCGAAAATGGTGAACCAATAAGTGAACAAAATCAAATCCTAATAAGATGGAAGCAGTATTTCGAACAACTTCTCAACATCCCATCAGATGTCACAGGAATTCAAGAGACCTATACAGATGTCACCGAAAAACTAGAACCAGACATACTAAAAGAAGAAATTATAGAAGTCATCAGATTAACCCCATTGAACAAATCACCGGGACAGGATGAAATACCAAATGAACTAATTAAAGCAGCAAAAGAAGTAGGAACAGCTTGGCTACATAGACTATTCAACCATGTTTAGGTAGAACAACAGACACCACGAGACTGGGGGAACGCCATAATTATACCAATTTGGAAAAACAAAGGCAGCAAAAGAGACTGCACACAATACAGAGGCATTTCACTGTTGAGTCATACTGGGAAAATATTTTGCAAAATTCTAGAAAAAAGATTACGACCTTTAGAATCACAGCTAAGCGAAACACAGCTTGGATTTAGGAAAAACAAAGGATGCACAGATGCCATTTTTGCTCTTAGACAACTTATAGAAAAATCAATCGAATTCAATGAAACACTCTACTTAGCCTTTGTCGACCAAGAAAAGGCATTCGATAGAGTAGATAGAAACAAGCTGTGGGAAATCCTTAAACAATATGGAGTGAGTACACATCTAACAAACCTATGTAGAAGTTTATACAACAACAGTGAATGCATAGTGAGAGCAACTGGAGGACACTCAGAACCCTTCACCATAAGATCTGGAGTACGACAAGGTTGTGTCCTGTTCCCTCTCTTGTTCATAACATATATAGACAACATATGTAAAGAAACCAGCCAAGCAGAGACGGCAAGAATACCGCATGACGAGAACACAGAAGAAGAACTATCTGCAAATATAACCATTAGAGAACTCCTGTTTGCGGATGACCAAGCACTAATAGCAAAATCAGAAGCTGAATTACAACACCACATGAATAGTCTAAACGAAATGTGTAGGGAACATAACATGAAAATTAACACAAGCAAAACAGAGGTAATGAAAATAATAAAGAAGAACAAAAAACAACAATTCACCTAAATGAACATCCCTTGAAACAAGTAAAGAGTTTCAAGTACCTAGGAAGTATAATATCATCAAATGGCAGATCAGAAGACGAGATCGAAAATAGGTGCATAAAGGCAAATCAACTCATTGGACAAATGGCACCAATACTAAAGAACAAACATGTATCAGTAACTACTAAGAAAACACTTTACAACACAATCTTCCTACCAACTCAATGCTACCAATGCCAAACCTAGACAATGACAGAAAAAGAGAAAAGAAAAATCACAACAACAGAAATGAGGTTCCTGAGAAGAATACTCAACGTATCAAGAAGAGATAAGATCAGAAATGAAGAAATCAGGACTAAATTGGGGGTTAAAGCAGCACTAGATTTTATCAGAAAGCAGCAAGTCAAATGGTTTGGCCATGCAAGTAGGTTACCAGTCAACAGCATACCACAACAAGCAATGATGTACAGACCAGACGGAAACAGAGGAAGAGGCCGACCACGTAAACGTTGGACGGAGGGAATAGCAGAGTCCATGGGAATATCGATATATGAAGCCCATAATCGGGCACTCTCACGAAGTTTATACTTCACCTCGACACCGTAAGGTATAAGAGGAACATGATGACATGACATGACATACATTATTCAGACTGGTGAGTAATGTGTAGGATATGCAACATCAAATTTTATGTGACCAATTGGTTGTTCAAAACCGGTCAGTAACGTGTAGGAGATGCATCGTCAACTTTTATGTGACTATTTGTCTGTGTATAGAGCTTGAGGGAAGCAACATGTGACCCGTTGTGAAGAGGAAACTACGATTACGGGATGGAAGCTGACGATTCATACTTTCTAATAAACCAGGTTATTTGATTGCCTCGTTTGAATAATTACATATATATATATATCAGGACGAAGTGAAACAGCGGGAAGTGTTGGCGATGTGTATGTGAGGCATACACATTTCTTATACAGATTGGACATCTTTTCCTTTGATTTGTAAACGATAATTCTTTGTGACATTGCTAGACAGTTTCATTTGTAAAAGATAATTCTCTTTGGTAACATAGCTCGTTTGGTTTGTAAATGATAATTCACAGCGGCATCGCTATATTAGTTTCTTCTTGTTCTTCTGCGTTCATCCGGAGTTTTTTCCGGACGTGATTGCGTTGTGCCTGTTTACAGCAGAGCTGCGTTCTTGCGCCGTTAGGCCGACACATCCGACTTCTGCGGGCATTTGTTGACCGGGTTAACCTTCCCGGGGCTATATTAGTTTGATTTGTAAATAATAAATCTCTGTGACATCGCTGGTTAGTTTGATTTGTAAAGAATAAATCTCTGTGACATCGCTGGTTAGTTTGATGTGTGAAGAATAAATCTCTGTGACATCGCTGGTTAGTTTGATGCGTGAAGAATAAATCTCTGTGACATCGCGTTATTAGTTTGATTTGTAAAGAATAAATCTCTGTAACATCGCTGGTTAGTTTGATGTGTGAAGAATAAATCTCTGTGACATCGCGGTATTAGTTTGATTTGTAAAGAATAAATCTCTGTGACATCGCTGGTTAGTTTGATGTGTGAAGAATAAATCTCTGTGACATCGCTGGTTAGTTTGATGCGTGAAGAATAAATCTCAGTGACATCGCGGTATTAGTTTGATTTGTAAAGAATAAATCTCTGTGACATCGCTGAGAGAGTGTCTAGTTATACTGTCATCAGGCTTTCTCTGTGTGTGCTCTATCTTGTGGGTTCCAGACAAGAGAGTGTCTAGTTATACTGTCCTCAGGCTTTCTCTGTGTGTGCTCTATCTTGTGAGTACCAGACAAGAGAGTGTCTTGTTATACTGTCCTCAGGTTTTCTCTGTGTGTGCTCTATCTTGTGGGTTCCAGACAAGAGAGTGTCTAGTTATACTGTCCTCAGGCTTTCTCTGTGTGTGCTCTATTTTGTGAGTACCAGACAAGAGAGTGTCTTGTTATACTGTCCTCAGGTTTTCTCTGTGTGTGTCCTATCTTGTGGGTTCCAGACAAGAGAGTGTCTAATTATACTGTCCTCAGGTTTTCTCAGTGTATGTCCTATCTTGTGAGTTCAAGACAAGAGAGTGTATTGTTATACTGTCCTCAAGTGTTCTCTGTGTGTGTTCCATCCAGCGACAGCGTCTTTCCTTCACCTCTTGAGTCACGGGAATTTGTTTAGTTATCTCCATGAGCCGGCTTAGTGACGTAAGTGTTACGAATGCAGTTCGCAATTCCGCATACCGCGTTCAACATACAGCTGCGGGCGATTTGGAAGCAGACCGCCTTGTGTTGGTTTCCATACAATGGTATGAGTGCCGGATGTTCAGAAAGCAATGGAAAGCTATTGAATGTAAACTTGCCTAGAAATCACAAACATCCAAACAATGCTGGGGTTAACAGCGACGTCATGTAAAGGATATGGAAGTAACTTTACCTCTCTATGATCCCTGCAATATTGATTCTGTTATACTATTGTATTCCCACTATTGTGTATAGGCACCAGGCAGTTAATATTTGTAGTTTATTAGTAATTCTGTTAGTTAAGTATCTATGCCATGTAGCTTTACATTATTCATTGTCAATGATGTTCTTTCACAGATGGAAGTGGGGCGAAATACAGGTAAATGAACAAAAACAGCACCAATCAGTGAGAAGTCAATATTCAGGGGCAAACAATCCAACAACGAAATGAGCTCCCCTTTCTACCAGCCGGTGTCACAACAATTGTCCGCCAATGAGAAAGTTCAGACGTCATCCAGTGTGGATGTCCAGTTTGTGGATACAAGATGTGGATTCGGGATGTGGAAACCGGCCTGCCTGCAGCCGTTGGCAACAATTGGCGCCTTCACCGCTTGCTTTAGCTTCTCGAGTTTGATGATGCAAACACTCATGAGTTATGTGGATTCTCAGGTAGGGTATACAACAGTCTGTGTGAATTATTAGGTGGGCTAGACAACAGTCTATGTGAATTTTCAGGTAAGGTATAAAACAATCTATGTGAATTCCAGGTAGGCTAGATAACAGTCTATGTGAATTTTCAGGTAAGGTATAAAACAATCTATGTGAATTCTTAGGTAGGCTAGACAACAGTCTATGTGAATTCTTAGGTAGGATATACAACAGTTGGTGTGAATTCTTGGGTACAATGAAGTAACAGCCTGTGTGAATTCTCAGATACATTGCAATAAGAATCTGTGTGAATTATAAACTAGACTGCACCAGATTACTATATGAATTCCTACATCAATCAATCAATCATGTGCCGTCTCGACAATGAAGATTGACTGCAATGAATCTCCAACACGGTCTGTCTCTCGCCTTGATTATACATTCTGTCAAGCTGAGATTCGTCCATCTCTTGATGTTATCTTCCCACTTGTATCGTTGTCTACCTCTTGCTCGCTTGCGATCAGCCTTGCCTTCCAGTATGGTTTTTATAAGAGTATCATGTCGTTTAACGTGGCCGAAATATTTCACTTGACACCTCTTTATTTCTTTCATCAACTCTCTCTTCATTCCCAGTTTTTCTAGAACCTCTGCATTTGATTGTGTTTGTTTCCATTAAATACGACCTATTCGTCTGTATATCCACATCTCCAGGGCTTCTATGCGACTTTCTAGATTGCTTGTTCAATGTCCAGGCTTCCACCCCGTACAGTAGCGTTGAATATACGTAGCATTTGACAATTCTCATTTTTAATGCATTAATAATCTCTCTAGATGTTAATACTGATTTCATGCCATTGAAAGCATTTTTGGCCATTCCTATTCTCTTTTTGATTTCTATTTAACGTCTGCCATCATAAGATTATTATATGTCCAAGATAGGAGAAACTTGTTACTTGTTCTAGTATCTGCCCGTTTACTGTGATGTTCATTGATGACCTTTCCTTTTCACTGCTAATTATCATAGTTTTTTTTTTTTTTGGATGTTAATATCTAAGCCACATTCTGCACTGTGCCTGTTTACTTGTTCAACTAGGTCTTATGGCCCTTGCTCCCTTTCTGCTAGTAACACGGTATCGTCAGCATACCTAAGATTGTTTATGATTCTTCCATTGATGTTAAGTCCAGTCATTTCAACGTGTTTAAAAATTCTTTCTGTGTATAGGCATATAGGTTGAAGAGGCTTGGAAACAGCACACATCCCTGCCGTACTCCTCTTTTTATCTCTATAGGCGACAAATAGTTATTCCCGCATCTAATAGACGCCACTTGTTCCCAGTACAAGTTACTAATAAGTCTGATGTCCTTTCCGTCTATTCCTATATCTTGAAGGCACGTAATTAGTCGTTCATGTTGTACTCTATCAAAAGCTTTCTTGTAGTCTATAAAACAAACATATATACTTTTTTGAACTTCTATATATTTTTCAATTATCATCCTCAAACAGATAATTGCTTCTCTGGTGCCGCTGTTTTTGCGGAACCCAAATTGTTCTTCAGCTACTTCCTCTTCTATTTTATGTTGAATTCTTTCTTGTATGACCTTGAGTAGTATCTTAGTTATGTGGCTCACTCAGCTAATAGTTCTGTAATCCTTACAATCAACAGCTCTTGGCTTCTTCGGTAGTGTGATGAAAATGGATGTTTTCAAATCCTTGGGGATGTAAGGTACATGGCACTAATTGACAGTATTGACAGCTGAAAACGCAAAAGATCTACAACAACGGTTGAAATTGTAGTTGGTTAGTTCAAGGGTCAGATCAAGGGGAAAAGACACAATATACAGAGTACAAACAACAATGGTTATGTCAAAGAAAACGGCACAATTAATATGCTATAATCTGTGAATTAGAAGGGAACATACGTAGCCAGTTTTATACATTTAAATACAGAGATAATCATAACATCAGAAGGGAGATGCATATCCCAGGATAAGAGCAGAATACGTCAAAAGCAGTATTTTAGAAAATGAAAAATATCTTATGCGATAAAGCTGCATCATTGAATGTCAGAAAGAGAGTGCTGACATTATATATAGAACCTGTTATTTTTTAAGACAGGACATCATGGGTAGTGAATGAAGAAACTAGGAAGAGTTTGGAAGCAACGAGGATGTATTTCATGAAAGGTATTTTGCGAATAACTTAGACTGCCAGAGTAACTATAGTCTGTTCGGAAAGGAGTGAATTCATTCACGATCAATTATTTTGAAATCTGTCTGTTGCATCGTTATGAAATTTATCGTGCCGTCTTATATTTACACCCACCAAAGGAGTATGCCTTTGATAGGTCCAAATGCAACATGAATCACGGAAAGCGGCGACATTTCTTTTGATATTTTGGAGAAAAACTAGTGAATTCACGCTAACAAACTTGTTTTACAGTAAATTCGGGTGACGACACAAGGCGTATCCAGATTCTTATGGGAGTGGGTGCAATGTGTATGTAATATAAGTAAAGACAGAATTTACAGAGGCATGGGGTAAATAATGTGGAACCGAAATGGAATTGGACAGGAAAGTAGAAGGAATATATTTCTTACCTTATATTTCATTTCCTTCTTGTTTCTTCAGCTTCTGATTAATAATGTGTACACAAGGAGTCATGTTACTAGGATGCATTTAACTTTTTGTTTGGCGTTCGTGATGGCTTTCAAACAGCTGTGCGTTAATGTGCGTATAGAGTGACCATAGATGATACAGCAATTTAGTCATCATGTCTAATTTTAAGGATCTGTTCAGCTGTCTGTGTAGTTTTTTCACACATGCGCATTGGTGACAGAACAGTTTTGAGTCTTCGTGAAAGATTGTCTACTCTGCTGTTTACTTTTTAGAGACGTAACATGATTATTACCTGTTTGGCACGACGAATATAGCTGTGAATGTCTTGTTAGTGGGCTTCCTACTTAACGGCCAAGATTTTGGTCCTCTTTTCATTTAAGTTTATAGATTGACTAGCTAACCCGGCCCGGCTTCGCCCAGGCCCTGAAGGGGATCTATCTATCTATCAGTCTGTCTGTCTGTCTGCTTGTCTGTCTGTCTGTCTGTCTATCTGTCTGACCCGGCCCGGCTTCACCCAGTCCCTGGTGGGGAGCATCTCATTTAATTCATATACGTAGTCATATAAGCTCCCGTTCCCGACTATCTGTCTGTCTGCTTGTTTGTTTGTCTGTCTGTCTGTCTGTCTGACCCGGCGCGGCTGCACCCAGTCCCTGGTGGGGAGCATCTCATTTAATTCATATACGTAGTCATATAAGCTCCCGTTCCCGACTATCTATCTGTCTGTCTGTCTGTCTGTCTGAACCGGTCCGGCTTCACCCAGTCCCTGGTGGGGGGCATCTCATTTAATTCATATACGTAGTCATATAAGCTCCCGTTCCCGACTATCTGTCTGTCTGTCTGTCTGTATATCTGTCTGTCTGTCTGTCTGTCTGTCTGAGCCGGCCCGGCTTCACCCAGTCCCTGGTGGGGAGCATCTCATTTAATTCATATAAGTAGTCAAATAAGCTCCCGTTCCCGACTATCTGTCTGTCTGTCTGTCTATCTATCTGACCCGGCGTGGCTTCGCCCAGCTCCTGGCGCACAATAACTTAAAAGAATGTCCTTCCACACACCATCCATTATTTTTAATGAAAACTGTTTTTAATCACCTACATGACTGTAGATAACCTCTTTAAGCATAAAAAGATGAGTTACTGTCACAGTCCTAGATCTCTAGGGGGTTGAAACTCGGGCTCATACAGGCAACAAACTCCGTTCAGATACAATCGAGCATAATTTATTTACATTTATATTACAGTACCCTGGCGACGTGAGTTTTCACAAGCCAGCAATTAGCAAGTTGCGTATCACAGGAGTTTACAATGAACATGATTATCACAACAACTCTAGCAGCTATCTAACATATGTATAAGACCCCTAAAACACTTGGGTCTGAAACTATCAAGTCCCCTTAAGGTAAGCCCTGTTGCTTCCTCGATGTCCAGTCCGTGTCTGTCCTTCCACACGTGTCGCAATCCGACACGGGTGGTAACTCTCTCTGAGTTTCTCGTGGACCCCGCAATCGGCGGGCCCCATCAGTGTCCACGTGGCTGTGGACACACTGACCGTTCCTTCGAGAAGGCTCTAGATTATTCGAGCCCTCGAGTGACTCGGTTCTTTCCCTTTAGCTGGATTTATATCCCTTCGCCAGTGTCTCGTTCTTTTAGGTTTGTACCGCCCTTAGGTGAGGCTGTGACAGGAGTCCCCCTCCCCCCCCCCATGCTTTGATGGGTTATTCTATGGTAATTAGTTATGTACTAATTATGTCACAGTATCACATAAAGTCGGTGTTTGTAGTTTGGTGGATAGTAACTTGGCAACTTACATATCTGCATCGCCGACTCATGTATTCTCCCATACACCACTTTAAGATGATTGCTGAAGAGGTCTCTCTCTTCTATGTTCTTAAACATGCTTATCTGACCGAAGTACCGTGACGTTTCCCAGTTGTTTTTACAACCGCGCCCTTCTCAAGTATGATACCAAGATATTAAAACTCTGTGTGAGAGAGTTTTAACAAGACAAATGTCTTGGCTATTTAAGTATACCTGCAAATCTTATCCTGTGTGTGTATTTCGATACATTTTTACTTCCGTATGTTGTATAATGCTGGATGTGTAGTTATGCTGTTGTTTTATCACATCTGACTACGTGTTCCTGTTGGCTTGTTTGTGTATTGAATGGTATGTTGCTGTTTCTAATAAAGTGACTGTATTTTAATTGTTAGTGTTCAGTTTTGAGTTTGTATAACGTGTGTGCTCACTGTGTGGTTTATCTCCAAGCGTCACGAGTTGGGATATCCTTTGTCATGAATTACCCCAATGTGTGTAATGCATGATCGGGGCATTCCAAGCAGTGGCGCTTAGATGTAATGTATTAAACATGTATTAACAATTTAGACAGGTAATACATTTTTACATGAAGACGCAGACAAATTAAAATAAATACGTTTTGCGTACAATTTGTCCGCTCAGTATATCGATCTCTCATTTAATTCATTCAATCTGTCATTCATGCGTCTTTCATACAAAATAGTCTTTTGTTAAAATATATAGATAAAGTTGAGGTAAGTGTTATTGCCCTTAGAAAAATGGATTAGGTGATATGTTCCCTTTAAGGTAACAAGTAATTTTTTGTACGTTTAATCAAAAAATGGTTTATAATTTAAATAGAAAAAATTGTATAGGGAAAATATTTCACCTATGAGTGGAAATACTTGTAATATTATGGTAGAAAATCTACAAGTTATAGGTTGACATATTTTATATACATAATAATTAAATACAAGTGTAATACATATTACCTAATAGTAACTTAATTAATTAACTAACTACCTCCAACGACGATGTGTGTTGTCATCCTGTTGTCCGTGTGTCGTGCCATCAATGTTAACAGTTAATATAGCTGTCCCTTGTATGTTGTAATCGACGTAGTTCTATTCCAGCTGTTTGCGAAGTTTCTTAGCAATAGCGAGTATGCAGTGTTCTTAATCTTTACAGATGACTGTCAGTTCACTGATTGAAATCATTTCACAGATATTATATATCGCTCGGATAGTTTTTAACGCTTTGGTAATTGGTAATATAGTGTTCTCAAAGTTTCATGTTCGTGGGTGTTATACGTAACCTATTCATTTGGGCGTTGATACTTCTGAATGAAAGTTCTCTAGTCGGTGTAGAGGTACCGTGTTCTATGAAACAGACTAAAATATCACAGCTTCTTGTATGGCGAATAGTTAATGTGCCTAGTGTTCTTCTGCTGGTGCATTAGTTTGCCGTGATAAAAAGTCAGCAATAATGTTATCAGTGCCCTTGATATGGCGGATTTCGAAGTCGAAATCCTGGAGAGGAAGACACCATCTTTCCAAACGATGGTTCTTTGGAACACCTTGCTTAAGTACCAGCAGTGGCGAACTATCGGTTAAAACAACAAAATGCGAACCTAAGAGGAACTTAGATAATCGACGCATACAAAAAAAGTAGACTTAATGCCTCCAACTCAACTGTGGAGTAATGAATCTCTGCCTTTTTCAGCTTGCGGCTGACGTAGAGTATCGGATGTCTCGTGCCTTGATATTCTTGCATCAGGCACCCTCCAATTGCGATAGCACTGGAATCTGTGGTTAGAATAAAGGGTATATCTATGTTTGGTAATCTTAAAACTGGTGGGTTAGAAAAAATTGATTTCGATTTGCACATTGCATCCTCTAAGCGGATACTCTTACAAAATTTTTCGGGGTGATCTTTTGTATTAGAAAAAATTGATGTGAGTTCTGCCCAGTTTGGTATAAACTTGGCGTAATAGTTTATGAGACCTAATAAGCTTCTAACCTGTTTCTTTGTAGTTGGAACTTCTAGGTTGAGGATTTTTGATACTATTTTATCATCTGTCAATAGTTTGCCTTCGGAAATCCTATGACCTAGGAAGTCTATCTCTTTATAGCCTATTTCAACCTTGGAAGGTTTGATAGTAAGTCCAAAAAGCAAGATTTGGTTAAAGACTTGTTGGAGAGTAAGTAAGTGAGAAGTCATGTTTGAAGAATGGATACATATATCATCAATATAAGATTGCACGTCCTTGATGCCGTGTAATAGCAGTCTAGTTAACCTGACAAATGTGGCGGGAGCGTTCTTGAGACCAAACGGAAGATATCTCCATTCGTACAGCCAAAGGGGTGTAGCGAATGCTGTTATATGCCTTGAAGAGGGTTCTAGTGGCACTTGCCAGTAACCTTTAGCTAAATCAATCTTAGAAAATAAGGATGATTGAGACATATTCAAGATGAGGTCTTCACAGCTGTTCATTGGCTCAGCATCTGTCGTGGTTATGGTATTTAATTTCCTATAATCTATGCACAAACGAATGGTTTTGTCCTTCTTTTTCACCAGGGCAATTGGAGAAGAATATTAGGACACAGATTTCTGTATTATTCTATTTTTCTCTAAGTCCAAAATTTCTTTATCTAAATTTGCTCTATAATGTAAAGGAATCGAATATGGTCTACATTTGATCGGTGATAGATCTGTCAACACAATTGAATGCGTTTTTTTGTCAGTCCGTCCAGGTTTGTTTGAGAAGATAGTTCTATAGTCGTTCAGAAGAGACAAAATGTCTTGTCGCTGCTGTTGTGTCAAGGTGTCAGAGATTTGTATGTCATTCATAGTACTGTCGTCGTTCATAATTGGTACTGGAATTTATGTATTGTCTGAGTCCGTCTGATTTATTACTGATGCTACTGTTTGTAAATTGTCTTCAATGTCCTTGTCGTCGTCGTCGAGACTAATAGTTGTCAATGTGTCGTTAACTTGGTCGTACTTGTCGTTATCGCATATTGTCGGTACTGTGAATATGTTATCGTCGTCTTCGTTGTCCCAAGAATGAGTCGTTAACGATGCTTCGTTTGTCGGGGTGTCATTCAGTCGGGTAACTGCCGTTTCGTTTCTGTTGTCATTCTTGTCAGTCTGGTTATTGTTATCTGTTATCTGCGTCTGCTTTTTCGTGTCACTGTCACTTCTAGAATCGTATGGTTTTAACATATTTACATGGAATATTTTCAACTTTCCATTCAAAGAAATTTCGTAGTCAACTTCCGAAATTCTTCTCACAACTTTAAACGGTCCCTGCCTAGAGGTTGATAAAAAATCTCTCTTGTCAGGTAGTAATAGTAAAATATCTTGATTTGGTTGTAATACAATAGTTTTCTGACAGGTATCACATGATTTACAATGGGTTTTTATGTCTTGGCAAAATTTAGGCCAATAAAATTGACTCAGGACTCTAGCCCTGGTTTTTTCGTAACCCATATGACCTCCGAAATGTGAGTCATGGGCTATATGTAGCACTTTCTCACGATGTGCCTGAGGTAAAACCACTTGCTGTATCGTGGTTTGGTCTCTGGTGTATAATCTCGTTAGAACATTATTATTTAGTCTAAATGTCCAAGAAGCGTTTTTGGTTACTTTTGGCTTTAATCCTACTAGCCGAAAATATTGTGAAAGAGTTGGATCTGCTTTTTGTTCTTCTATAAACTCGGTGGTGGTAATAATAGGTGAGATGATTTGTAGTGCCTCCTGAAGTTGGTCCGTGTGGGTTTTGTGTGTCGTTTGTCTTGTTACTATATTAGTGTGTTGTGTGTGTTGTTGCACATTTACAGGCTCCGTAATTTGTGGATCGATGGCGTCCTCAGTTCGAGGTGTTAATCTGATAGTATCTTTGAAAGATTCGACCGCCCCTGTATTCTGCACCTCTGTGAATTCATTTCGAATTACGTCATCGGTTGTCTCCCTTGTGCTTTTGGCAGTTTGAGACAAGCACGCGTGGTTTTTCACTTTGGAATCGTTGTTTGGTTTTTGGACACAGTTTTTCTGTTCCCATTCTCTGATTTCCTTTTCAGAGCAGGATCTTATGTTGGGAAGATGCCCAAGGATGATTTCAGCGGCAGGATTTTCTAGTACTGCGCATAGCACTTGTCCTGATATAAAAGGTGTCCGAATTTCGGCAAGTACTAGGGGGTATCTTTCGATCGTGCCTGCGAATGTGCGACACGTTACGTATTTGTGTGTGTAGTCTTTGTCACTAACTAATGTTCTCTTAATTCCACAAAGAGTCGCTCCGGAATCGCGTATTAATGTACATTGTTTGTTATTAACAAAACCTGTTGCATAATTTAATTTGACTGTTGGTGTTAAGGCTGCGTTGGCCATTTCGTTAGAAACTGGGATTATGTGGCCGCATAACAAAGTTGTATCAAGCTGAAATTTTCTACAGGTGTTACATTTGTTATCAGTGATGGTGTCAATGATTTGTACTGCATTGCCTAACTCACTCGAACTTTCATTCTGGATGTCGCATTCGTTCTGTTGTTCAATTTCTTCATCTGAGGTTATGTCTATTAATGCGGCATTGGCCTGCTTCAACATCTTTCTCCCATCACAAAGTTTTGAATAATGGCCATAGCTCGAGCAAAAAAAAAACATTTAACCGCTCTCTGATATGCGTTCCTTTTGTTCTTTTGTTTTTCCACTACCATTTGGAGATGATGTGGATAATTTGGTGATTTGTCGCACATCGCGCACTCTTCGTGTGTCAGATGACAATACTGACATTTGACTGGTTTTGTGAACTTAGAGCGTTGTTTGAACCTATTTTCATTTGGTTTTGAATATTTTCTGTTTGTAACTGCTGCTGTTTCATTTTGGTTCATGTTTAACTGGAAAATATCGCGGTTCGTTGTAAAATATGTGTTCCCCTTGGTTTCTATTTCTTGGATACTTTTACAATCCATTTGTCTCAAAAATTTAGAAAAAGGTGTTGGAATTGTAGTAATAATTTTATCAATTATAATTAGCTCTTTCAGTTTATCATAATTGTTATTTGTTTTTGCTGAGGTTATCCATTTTGTACAAATATCCTGAACAGTAGACACGTAGTCAATGAAAGTTTGATTAGGTAGAGGGGCTAATTTTGAGAACTGAAGTTGATAGCCTGCTGTATCTAGTGAAAAATGTTGGAGTATTCTTTGCTTTAAATAATCATAATCTTTCCTCATATCTTGTGGAACTGTCTCTATCACTTTTAAGGGCTCTAATGCTAAATTTCTCATCAGAATAAATGACCAGTCGACTTTTGCGACCTTATGGTAAGTCATCAAACACTCGAAGTTCTCTAAGTATGCGCTTATAGAATCTTCTGAACAAAACGCTTTGACAAGGCCTTTATATTTGTTGTATTTTTGTTCATCTTCTTTACTTCTAAGTTTGTTTACTGACATTTCTAAGTTGGAGTCAATTTCCATTTGTTTTAGTTTTATCTGTGTCTCTGCATTTAATTGGGCTTGTTTGGTCGCGGCCTCAAGCTCCATTATCTTCTCTTCCATTTGCATCTGCATTTTTTCTCTTTCTACTTGTATCTTTTTCTCGTCTGCCTCAATTTGCATCTGTATCTTTTTCTCTTCTCTTTCTGCTTGCATCTTTTTATCTTCTCTTTCCGTTGCTCTTTCTTCTCGTGCAATATTTTCTGAATGTGTCTTTTGTGCCCATTCTGAAAGTTTTTCTTCTTTATATCCTAACCTAATACCTAATTCAATGCACTGTTCTAATGTTGACATCTTGTATTTTAGTTATTGTTTACTTTCTTGAAATTAAATCCCTTTGAAATTAGTTTGGGTGTACAAAAGTTGGTTATCTCCCTTAATGTTTACATGAGCAAATTTACATGAGCAAGTTTTATTGGTTATGAGATTAGCCTATACATACAAATCAATACATAAGAAAAAATGTTACAATGAATGAGGGTGAGTATCGCTTAGGGATGTAATGAGCATGAAATGAAACTCATCTTATTTTCCCTGAGCTCTCGACTGTAGACTTGTTTTCTCGCCACTGCTGGAGGACAGGTTACATACACGATATTTCGCGGAACAATCTGATGTTGGAATACAAAAATATTAGTAACTGTCACTGTAATTGTCCCAGTCATGTCAAATTTCATAAACATTATCATCAGTTCAAATATTTTTGTAGAGGGACTATAATCGCTCATTCACAGATAGCTGCAAAGTTTTTAACTTTGTCATGTATTAAAGTTGATATATAATTTTTTTACTTGGCAAAACCAAGAGATGTTTGAAAAGTAAAGCTTGTGTATGCCAAAACCGGCGCTAGCCCCCAAATAGCCTGTCACAGTCCTAGATCTCTAGGGGATTGAAACTCAGGCTCATACAGGCAACAAACTCCGTTCAGATACAATCGAGCATAATTTATTTACATTTATATTACAGTACGCTGGCGACGTGAGTTTTCACAAGCCAGCAATTAGCAAGTGGCGTATCATAGGAGTTTACAATGAACATGATTATCACAACAACTCTAGCAGCTATCTAACATATGTATAAGACCCCTAAAACAATTGGGTCTGAAACTATCAAGTCCCCTTAAGGTAAGCCCTGTTGCTTCCTCGATGTCCATTCCGTGTCTGTCCTTCCACACGTGTCGCAATCCGACACGGGTGGTAACTCTCTCTGAGTTTCTCGTGGACCCCGCAATCGGCGGGCCCCATTAGTGTCCACGTGGCTGTGGACACACTGACCGTTCCTTCGTGAAGGCTCTAGATTATTCGAGCCCTCGAGTGACTCGGTTCTTTCCCTTTAGCTGGATTTATATCCCTTCGCCAGTGTCTCGTTCTTTTAGGTTGGTACCGCCCTTAGGTGAGGCTGTGACAGTTACAATGTTATGCATTATGCATTATTTTTATGAAAACTTTGAAAATACCTTAAAGATTATGTCATTATTTACTATAACTCATATGCCTGTAAATAACTATAGACAAAGAGTTTAACAATAGTGCAAGTAAGTCCAACAATATGACTATAAAGTATATATAAATGTTATTAGAAGTTACGCCCCTTGAAATAACTTTTCTAGAGTTAAGTCCCCTTGCTATATAGACATTATATATTGAAAAATGAAATATTAAATGTTATTAAGTAAGTAGCCGATTTTGCCCTAAGAAACTATTACGGTTTCACAGGAATGAAAGGAAGACGTGTAGAAAATTTCATCTCAATCGGATGTACCGTTATCGAACGCATCCAATACATAGCTAACCACACACAGTCTCTTTTATAGATATAGATTCGTCTGTTCGTGTGCTGTCCCCTCATTTCACAACGTATATCTTCTCACGTTTCTTGGTATGCTACAATATGTCAGTTCCCACCGCAATTTTACACTTCTGTTGGTATTCAATGGGTTTAGTGTTTTTTGTTTTGTTCAATGCCAGTTGTGTGTCACCGTTGAGGGCTTGCGGAACTGAAAATTCATCACTGTGGAATACAAACTGTTGCCATTGACATTGTGCCAATGCTGTAATGTTTAGGGCCTGCAATTCGTCTGAATAGTTGGAGCAAAATATCCCAGTAGGTGTGCATGTGGATTAATGTCTGCGATATGTCTAGACCTTAATCTGTGTCGGACGATTCTAATAGGTTGATGACTGCTCTCGGTTGCATAAAATTCAACCCATCCTTTCTCCAATAGTCATCTTCCTCTTTCAACACATGGTCCTCACATTTTTTCCAGTAACTTTTATCAATATTTAATAGCGCGGACTGGGTTAGTATCTTGACGTCAGACAATCTGAATGTAGTATTGTCACCTGCTACCTGTCCTTTAAATTTAACCCACACAAGTTCTAAAGGGTTTAAATGAGAATGGTATGGTGGAAGTCTCAAGCACCTATGGCCATGTTCTTCTATCAACTTGTCGATTTGATATTTCTTGCTTTCTTGCGCATGTTTTACAAGGGGCAACAACTGTAGCTTGAAATATGTTTCTGGAGATGGTACATTTTCCTTTTGGAGCCATATCTTTATTGTTTCCTTTGTGCTCGATGCTGTAGGTATTTCTTCTTGGGCAACAACATTGTGATATTATGCATTGTTTATGATTAGACAAGACGGTCTATCAAGAGATGGAAGCACTGTATTCTCGAGCCAATCTCTAAGTACATTATCATTCCACTCATTATGATAATCCCTAATGTCTGTATACTTTGATATGAACACGAGTCCAGCATTCTGTAGTAAACCATTATGAGTACTACCAGCATGGGCTATGACCAAACTGTCCTTTACTACTGGACACATATCACTTTATCTTTCCATCCACTGATTGTCATTCTTTTTCACTTGTGTGGTGCGCATTGATCAAGGTTTCATCGAAGTACACTATGCCATAATTTTCTTTGCGCATTTCCCTTATTTCACGTAGGAATCTGCTTGTCACAGCTCCTAAATGCGGTTGCTCGCAAAGGAAATGTCTACCTCCGCTGTACATGCTAAAATTGAAGCCTAATCCCCTTATAATTTTCCACAAAGTTGTTTTTGATAGCTCTATGTCATTCTTCTTTCTCAACCAAACCCTAAGTTTTCTTGCAGTCACCGTTTCTTTGGCATCCAGCATGTTTATATTAGCTCGCCTTATGACATCCTTGTCAAAGCTGTCTACAATTGACTTTCTACCTACCGTTTGCTTATTGAGTGGTGGTTTCATTCCAGATTCTTTGCACCCATCGGCGGAATGACCATTTACTCAAACCCAATGCACGCACTGTTCTTTTGACGGGAATTTTAATAGTATGAAAAAGTTCCCTGCGATCAGGTTCTTGACAAAAGTATGTGTAAAACTTCATAGCGATACTTTGACGTGTAAAGAATTTCACATTCAATCTCATTCAACAATATTCACATATTCAAATGTTAGCGATAAATGGTGAGATTTATTTATATAATCACGTTTCATGAAAGCACCCACTTTATTGACTACACCTCTGAACACTCCCATTTAAACTGTGCGGGGTTCTTGCCATAAGGAAATTCCCGTGCGCCATGGAGAATATTCAATATTGAACGCTGCTTTTCTGGGTGAAGGTGTAATACATTTAATAATATGCACGACATCTTTTACCCGTAAATTATATACCACATATAAACAAACATTGCAATCTGCTGTACAATCTCCAGAACAAATTGCAGAATCCGTTAAATTATTCAGTCATGCCATACATGGATCAGGTTAAAATATAAGATACTTAGACGTCCAATATATGGAACAGTTAGACGATACATAGAGGCCTGCTATACACGGAAGAGGTTACAATATAAGAAGATACAGCGAGGCGTGCTATACATGGATCAGTAAAGACTATAGGAAGCTTTTTTAAGACACCGAGCCGTGCTATATATGGATCAGTAAAGACTATGGGAAGACACACCGAGACGTGCTATACATGAACCAGTTTATATTAAAAGACACCCCAGCGTGCTATACATTTATCAGTAAAGACTGTGAGAAGACACGCCGAATCGTGCTTTACTTGGATCAGTAAGGGCTATGAGAAGTCACACCGAGGCGTGGTATACATGAATCAGTAAAGACTATGAGAAGTCACACCGATGTGTGCTATAATACATGGATCAGTAAATGCTGAGAAGTTACACCCAGTCACTCTATACGAAAGTACAAAGTTGACCTGCAAATGCCAGATCCAAGTTCAACATCCTCTACCCTCACTGTAGCAGACATGTCCAGGTTTAACTCAAGATAATCTGTCAGCTCTTAACCCACTCGTGAACTCATATGTTGTCCTCTTCGACAACGTTGGACACAACAACAACAACAACAACAACAACAACAACAACAACAACAACAGCAGCAGCAGCAGCAGAAACAACAACATAATATGGCCCAATTTACAGTAGAATAAGTTTTGTGGTCGTGAATGATAAAATCATATTTCGCCATCTTTCTTGCAGGTGACTACACTGGAAAGACAGTTTGGCTTCAGCTCACGCCAAACCGGCTTAATTCTGGCAGCCAACGACATCGGTTACCTGGTCTGTGTGTTGTTTGTTTCCTACACGGCCAACAGGATCCACATTCCCAGGTCGCTAGGTGGGTCGTTCTGTCGGACATGTCTGTGACCCATAGTAAAAAGACACTGTTCTGAACCATGATCCCAGTGACACATGTTAGCTATGCTGTGCGTTTGTATATATGTTTATATGTACATACGTACGTATGTACATATAAACATGTATACAGACGCACAAAGCACACACACACATATTCACACACGCAGTATACTCTTCTATTACAATGCGTAAATGGGATAGAATTGCCACATTACAATAAATCTACAAGCAGAGATAATAACTAGCCTAATTTCCTACATTACAATGCATCTACAAGCAGAGATTACAGTTAGTATGTATTCCTACATTACAATAACATCTACAAGCAGATATTACAGTTAGTATGTATAACTACATTACAATACATCTACATGCAGAGATTACAACTAGCATGTATTCCTACATTACAAGGAATCTATCTGACATATAGCAAGTCTTCTGACATGACAATGAATATATCGACAGGTGTGGCAGTGATACTCTATGGACTCTCGGGTATAGCTTGTTCGCTTCCGCATTTCCTGTTTGGAGCTTCAAACGTAGATCCAACAAAAGAGAGCATCAACAGTACAGGATCCATCTTCAGCCAAAAGTCGGCGGTGTCAGGCAGCTTGTGTGACCTCTTCAACAGCACAGGCGACCCTTGTGGGATTATCGCAGGTAGGATCGCGTCCCGATTAATCACTACCAGCATGTGCCGTGTCGACACACACGGGTGATCACCAGTATTTGGATAGGTTGTCTGTGTGTCCCATAACACAGCCTGGCCAAAGTATCGAGCTATTTAAAGCAAGTAATAATGACCATAACACGGTCGGACACGGGTTGGAAGCAGGGGCTCGTCGCCTGCGAAAGTAAGGGAACGCCTAGTCACATGTCCCCCCGTGCATACAGGCCTAGCAAATGTGATGGGGCTATCAGAGCAAGACCCGTAGCAAGAAACTTCCTCGGCACACTTATTAAAAAAAAAAAACGTGTATTCCTACATTACTGTAAATCTCCAAGCAGAGATTACAACTAGCATGTGTTCTTACATAAGGAGGCGTCTATATGGCGTCTAGCATGCATTCTGACCTTCAAAGATTTTACGTGCAGAGATTACAGCTAGCATGTGTTCCTATATTGTTTCTTTTTAGATGGGTTGAGTTCTTCCCTGTAGGTAGCTCTGCATTTGTAGAACAGCAGACAACGGCCTGCATAGATGAATATAACATGGGATGAATTACAAGAGCTGAGTTGAGTTATGCTAAGCCGACATCACCGTACTCAGGACATTCCCACAGTTGCTCCTTTCCCTCGTTCAACAGCCAGCGAAGAGTCAAACTATTAATGGTTCCCACCACTATCTGATTGAAAGTTCTCCTGGTCTTCCCTCTCAGTTTTGAGATTCTCCCAGAACCCCTGCCGATTCCCCAAAGTCTCATTCTTTCCACATAAGGGTTCTCAATCTTTTCCCCCACCTTTCCATCTGGTCCCACAAGCGAACGACCAACTCCCCCTTGTCCATAGGCAATCTACCACCAAGAGGTGCATTCCCTGCTAGCCTATTAGCCTGTTCATTCCCTCGAACCCCCGCATAGCCAGGGCAAAATATCCATACAATTCTCACAACCTGTGACCTCTGAAGCGAGACTAGTCTTTCCACACGAAACATTCCTTTCTCCATCTTACTAAGCATACTCTCGGAGTCCGTAATGAATGCAATGTCCTATCTTCTTCTTCTTCAGCGTTCCGAGCCATTGAGGTTCTTTGCTTCAGATACAATCCGTCTCCATTCGTCTCTCTGGTTGACTTTCTCTTGCCAGTCGTTGATTCCAAGTGCTTGCAGGTCTGTATATATATTATCTCTCCACCGTCTTCTTGGTCTACCTCGGGATCTACGGTCATTTATTTCCTGAGTGTAAGCGAGTTTTGTTTCCCTATTATCTTCCATTCTTTCTATATGCCCCAGCTATTGTAGTCTATTAGCCTTCATGATACCAGTGATTAGCGGGGACTTAAACAGAACATAAATGTCTTTGTTACTTCTTCTTTTCCACTCTCCACTTTGTGTATCTCTAATGGGTCCAAAGATGCGTCTTAATACTTTGTTCTCAAAGGTTTGCAGCAAGGCTTCGTCTCCTTTCGTTGTACTTTAGGTTTCAGAGCCATACAGCACAACTGGACTGATCAGTGTTTTGTATATTGTGATCTTGGTGTTACGAGATAGCGCCTTTGATTTTAGTAGATGTTGTAGTGCACAGTATATCTTATTTCCAGAGTTGATTCTAGCTTGTATTTCTTCCCTTATTATGTTGGAGCAGTTGAAGATTGTACCCAGGTATTTTTATGTTTCCGTTCTTTTAATGGTCATATTATCTATTTGTATGTGGCCAGAGTTTTTAGCCATTCCTTCTCTTGAAATTACCATATATTCTGTCTTATCTTGGTTGATAACCAGCCCCATCTGTTGGGCTTTTTCCTATAAGTGAGTCAATATTTCCAATGTCTTTTGTTCATTTTCCCCTATAATATCTATAAAATCTGCATAACCAAGCAGCTTGGATGTTCCTCCAATATCACATCCTCCTTTACCCTCCTTACAACTTTCTCTAGAGCCAGATTGAAGATTAGCGGCGATAGTGCATCACCCGGTTTCAAGCCAGATGTTATTTGGAAAGGGTCTGATTTCCTGCCTTTATATGTTACTATATTATAAGCATCTTCCATGCATATTCTGGTCATGTTGATTAACTTCCTTGGTATTCCAAATTCCCGCATAGCATTCCATAGACTATTCCTATGGACACTATCATAAGCCTTTTTAAAATCCACAAAAATGTTATGGAGATCTCTTTTATATTCCCAATTTTTCTCGGCTATTTGTCGTAAGATAAATATCTGATCTATTGTTAATCTGTTTTGTCTAACACCAGCCTGGTAGTCACCTAATATGTATTCTGAATATGGGTTTAGTCTATTTAGTAATATTGCGGATAGTATCTTATAGCTTATGGGCAGTAGTGATATTCCTCTATAATTTTCACACTGGGACTTGTCTCTTTTCTTAAAGACAGGTATCAATAATGATTCTTTCCAGTCATGGGGTAATTCTTCAGTCCTCCAGATTTTTATTATTAGTTCGTATAACTTTAGATGTAATGCATGGCCACTGTCAGAATCTCCAATAATGCTTTAGAGAGTTAATAAGAGTTAACACAAGTCTAGTAGGGAGACACCAGACAGGAGAGACACCAGCGCTATAAATAGCTTCACAAGGGGACACATTTGTGTCAACCAAGGGGGCAATAAGGACAATTGAGCGAGGGCTTCCCCAAGCCATTGTGAAGCTTGGCCTTACGAGTAACCGTGAAGTACCCGGTTACTCAAGTTCACGAGCCAGCGTGCTTGGGACTGGATGCACGCAAGACTCGCTACTGCACGGAGGGGACAGCGTCCGTGCTTGACCACGCAATGTGTAGCGTGTGGACAGACCCGACTGGAGACGATTAGAGAGTAGACGTGTTCTTGACAAATGCTATAAGTTTCTAGGCAATAGTTAAATATTAGGCTTTAGATTTAGATTGTGATTACTAGCATCATTTCTCACCACTTCATTACATTCATGTTGTTTAATGTCAATGAAGCATACCGCTCGCAGAGCTTATAAATTGCCAGCTCTAATTAAATTGCATTCCTTTTGCAAATGACACGAGTTGTTATTTCGTGCGGTGCAAAAGTAGGGGAGTCCTGAAAGACCTGTAGCAAGCAAGTTGCTGACAGGTAGGACCCCAATCGGTGTCAGAAGCCACTGAACCAACGCCAGCAGACAATTGGTGTCAGAAGCCACTGAACCAACGCCAGCAGACAATTGGTGTCAGAAGCCACTGAACCAACGCCAGCAGACAATTGGTGTCAGAAGCCACTGAACCAACGTCAACAGGCAATTGGTGTCAGAAGCCACTGAACCAACGTCAACAGACACGATTCAACATCTTTGCTGTGTTAAAATATTTGAAAGTAATGTAAATTTGTTTGTATATATGGCAGAAATAATTTTCTCTTGTGAATTATTACGATCATACCATTTGTGGAGCTTGAACCACAATGAAGCAAAAGTAAATTATAAATTGTGAAATTCTACGAAAATTAAGTTTGAAAGTGTGTTATTCTACAGAAATTAATGAAAATGTATACAATCATCAGTAAATATTATCAAGCAAACCATCGTGTACATTTCATTTTGTGTGATACAGCCATCAATGTCACCAGTCTTTATATTCAGTAAATAGATTAGCTACTGAACTGAAGACTAGAACGAAGTTATAACAAACTAGTCAGAAAGTGAAGACAAGACGACTGGAGAGTTGCTCCGACACCCATATGTCCACTAAAAGAAATGGTGTGTCCCATATGAAGAAGCTGTTCCCGATAAACCTTAGGAACTACCAGCTGTCCATGCTGGCGTTCCTCCACTCCGGCTCTCCGGTACAGTAACCGATTCTTCATATAATACTGACCCCGTCTTGGTGGGTCAGAACTTTTTGGCAACTGGTTGAAGCAAGGTTGCAAAGTAGCATCATGGCTTTGAGCAGCTCGTAACTCCCCAGGCAAGGGATTCACGATCAAGGCCGGCGTCTGCTCATCCTCCGATTGAGATCTGGTTTGCATCGCCCCTACGTACATGGGTTCTGTTGGAATCCCTAGAAAGACGTAGCGACAACCCAAGATCATTGGGAAGATAGGATCGAGCAGAACGGCTGCCTGTATAGTGCCGGTAACATATATTGATTTGATGTCCACCTTCGCAATTGGAAGAGACATCGCTACCGCACTCTTTGTCGCCGTTTGAATCTCAATAGATTCCCCGGTTAGCTGCTCTGGGCTCACTAAGTGTGATGAAATTACAGCCTCAAACTGCAGACCTGTGTCATAGAGACACTCAACTGGTTGTCCGTTCACAAGTATCGTCTCTACTACTGGTGGTTTTTCTGAATCTTTGTTCTCAAGACCCCTCCCTTCTACCTCCTTGTGAGACCCTTCCCCGGTTTCTACAAGACAAGCAGCATAGTGAGAGTCTTTCTGTTTACGCCGGCAATCAGCCGTATTGTGTGTGGGAGATTTGCAGTAGGCGCACCACTTTTCACTCCACTTTCTTTTAGGAGATCCAGGTGGACTCTTACCAGAGGGTTTCTTAATTAGAACTTTATCGAAAGGATCCTCCTTTTTAGTGTGGGTTGTTTTAGGGTTCTTCTTCTTTCCAGACCAAGTGTCTGGTGATCGGGGATTGGGTTGTGACAGTTCCCCATTATCCCCATTAGCTAGCACATACCTTTCCGCTAATGTATTTACCAAGTCTAACTTCTCTGCCCCATTTTCTAGCAAGAAGGTTTGCAATGGCCTTGGCATCATCCTCTTCATTTGGTCCACGACCACTAATTCTTCTAAACTTTCATAGTCGTTAGCAAATCCAGCTAATGACATCCACTTCAAAAGGTAAGACTTCAGTCTAACACTGTAGGCTGCGAACATCTCCCCTGGTTCTCTCTTCGACTTTCTGAACTGCTGTCGATAAGTATGAGCTGTCATCTGGAACCTTTTCAATAATGCTTTCTCCAGGGCTTCATAGTCATTCTCCATACCAGGTGGCAACCTTGAGTATACCTCGTACGCTGTCCCTCTCAGGCCCTGTGAGAGTTTCAAGTTCCATTTCCCACGTTCCAGTCCCATAGCCAAAGCCATCGACTGGAATCTTTGAAGATACTGGTCGATCTTATCTTTGTGTTCATCGAACAGGAGCAAAGGGAACTTCATTGCCTGGTATGGACCGCCACCAGAAGTTGTTGAGTCCGGTAGAACGGTGCCTCCAACTGCACCCTCGCTTTCCTTGGCAGATTTAGCTCTAAGCTCCAACTCCCTCATGCGGAACTCATGGTCTCTGATGGCCTGCTTAGCTTCCATTTTCTTAGCTTCGCGCTAAGCTTCAATTTTCTTAGCTTCACGCTCGACCTCAAATTTCCTAGCTTCACGCTCTGCCTGTCTGAAGTCTCTTTCAACTTCCTGAACATATTTTTGTAACTCTACACCATCGTAGCCCATCTCTCTACCTTTAGCCTGTACTTCTGCAACATTAAATTTCGCTGATGCCATCTTAAACTCAGCGGGTAAATGTATACAATTCTATATCAAAATTTATCTCTCAAATAACAATATGATATTTTATACGACCACAACACGTCACACGTCGGTCAGTCTGTGTCAGGCAGAGTACAGACAATAGTCAGACACGGTAGGCAGAACCTATTGATAGTAGACAAGGATATCTGTCCCCTATCACTATATCAGCCAGAACTCCACCAGGATTTCAATTATCCCGGGACGTGCCCCCAGAAATTGTAACAAGCTATGGGGAGGGTCCCATAATGTCCCGTCACAATATTTCAAACTTATTCTTTTGCCCTGGCTGGGAATAGGTCTTTGTTGCCAACCCTCATCCGTTCCCCGGACTTACTGTCACACTCTCTTTCGACCTCAGGGCTATTTCCTGCAGTGTATTTCTGGCTGACACACACGTAACATGACGATCGTCTCAGTCACTATAATTTGAATTTAATACCGTAATAAAGACAACACAGAAGAACACCAAGACAGATAAACCTATACAAGTCCAGAAAACAAAACTGATGAGATAACTCTAGTCCAGAAATGAATCCAGAAAACTCTGAACATCATATAGCACAGATCTTGAAATTGTCCAGTCATTTCACAACTGCCTCACCGGGCAAAGGTTCCAGTCTCTCTATCCAGCGTCGGTTGTTCGAACAACAGCTTCCAAGTTTCCTAGGTCATCACGATATAGTCAGTAATCTGGTCTGGGAAAGTGCCATGGGATCACTGGGCACAATTGAGGTTGGGAACCAAAGTCATGATACCAGATTGGGTATAGGGAATGAATCAGAGTCTTTCGCTGTCCCGGACAAGGATGGGAATTGGCGTAGGTCCAAACCGCCTCATCAGCAAACGCTCGACCTTAAGTTAATGAGAAGACTTGAGTTGGCTGTTGTGTCACTGATTACATTTTTGTAACGCCTCTCCATTTATATTAGAAAAAAAACATTATACCTGGTATGTCCACTGACTTGCCCTGGCCTCATCAGGTGCTTATAAGTTTTGGCATAGAAGCCCTGTCAAGTCCTTCAAAACACCTTCCGGTTTACACTCGACCTTAAGTCGATGAGAAGACTTCAAAAGAAGGACCCTGTAGATGAGAAAGACCAGTGAGGGTCCAAGCTGACCCATGCACCACAATCCTGAGGTCCAATTGGCCTCAGTTAATACATTAGTTATACCTTTTGGCTTACCAAGATAACTAGATAAGTGGCTTGCTTGACTGAGTCTGACATGTCAGGTAGCCCCTGGATTGGCTACGTCCTGGCTTGAGCAGACCTCCAACTTGTAGACGTCCTGTCGGCTACCCTATGCACCCTGTTGCATACAAGACGCGCTCTCCACACTCATACCCTGCCTTTATTATTATTGGGCACATTCGTTTCCCAGTCTCTCTCTCCCTTGCAAACCATGCCCCTCTCACGACAAATATCTTCTGGTGTGGTGTGCCTAGTAATCTGTGTGTTTCTCCCCTTAACTAATATTATAGTAGTGAGGTTGTATGGCACGCAGTTTAGTTCCCCATTCTCAGCAAGAATAGGAAAGAAGATACTACCCCTTCCGGCCCCTGCTCTTGTCTGAGCTGTCGCCGCAATGTACCGGCAGTGCCTCACATAACACGTAGATTCCGAGGAATGCATGTTCTCTCAATGAGATAAAGAAGTTTATTTATAATCCCGACATCATCCTCTCGACTAAAAGGCAAAAGAGATAGCACCGTGGGTAGCCTATTCCGGCTCAAGAAGATAGATCATAGATTGGTGGACCCCATCCCCAAGGAGCCCTTCCCTCCTTCCGGCACACCGTAGCTATCAAATGTGTTTATATTTAAATGAGAGAAGCTACTAGGTAGAGGTAAGTCGTAGGAAGAAAGATCGCACTCGTCTATCGGCTGCCAAGAACAAGCGATATCATTTGGAAAATATTTATTGTTCAGATTTGTTCCCTTGCCATTCCAAGATTAAGAAGCTTAGCCAGATTGGCTAACGGTCACCCCCTCCCAATATGGCAAGACTGCCGTTTCGCCATATCATCTCAGTCGTTAAGACAATAGAGATTTATAAGTGCAAAACTAATTACCACCTAAGATTACCTTTCATAGCCCATCAGTATTCTGCCTTTACAAATGTCTCAATCTTTAACTTGAACTCTTGACATTCGGCAGTGGGTAGCGATCAGTAGAAAACCGACATGAATTCTCCAGAAGCCGCACCAGTGCGCATTTGGCGCAAGGCGCTCCATCGGGTCTACCCGAAAGAAAAGACCTATATCTACTCGCTCTATGTAAAGATTGTGTTATGAAGGTAACCCAAAGAACTATCTTTCCTGGAGATTGAGCGAACAAGAGAACTGAGAGCTCCCGAAAGCTGTTTCCCCCTGTTTACCCAAAATAAAAGAAGGCATGAGGACATGAGCCATTGGCGTTTCGCCACAACGACATCGACTGTCATACAACGAATCATCTTACGAATCATGACAATCATTCAGACGATCATATCATTCATTCATTAACACCATTTATCATTATCTATTACATTTTTTTCATTCATCATTCGCATGAAAGATAAATTTGTATTTACAACATATGCGTGTGTCTAATTTTTGATGCTCTACTAAACAGAAGCATCCATTGTGTCATCAAGTCAATCATTTTGTGAGTGTGGAAGACAGCGGTAGAACATCCCAAGAACCGTATTTTCCAAAGAATTAGATGAGTATATTTTCAGAATATTTTGGTATGCTTTAAATTAATCATGCATCTTATTTTTCAGTAAAGATGTATATTTACTAACACATAATTACAAACCATTGTGTGAATATTACTGTGATAGCATTTTTGAACTAACATAAAGCCACAAAATGGCGTCACTTAGTGATTGTATCCAGGCAGGTAAAGAAATGGGCCACACTGGTGAAAAATTAGAGAAATGGGTAGATCAAAAATACAAAGAAGAATTAGCTCGACAGAAAGAGGAAACTGCTCGACAAAGGGAAGAAACAGAGAGAAAAGCTGCTCTAGAGAGAGAGACGAAAGAGCAATAGAAAGGCAGCATCAAAAAGAAATGAAAAAGGTTGAGGAAGCTACCAAACAGAAACAGTTAGAACGAACGAACGAACGAACGAACAAACTTTATTTTCAAAGGGTTAAGAATTGGGCACGCAGGCCCGTCTAACATTCTGCCCTTCTATCACTCTCTTTCATACATTATTTCATTCACACATCATTCAAGGCTAAAAAGAACAACAACATTATAAAGGATATGCATTATAAAGGCATGGGCAAAATGCGAACATCAAAACTACACGACACAGTAATATTAGATAATTGTCTGACACTTGTTGTTAGCCATGTGGAATATACTGGCCTACCAAAAGGGGACTGGCTGTTATACTAGGGTTTTGTTATTATTATTATTATCTCTATTATTAAGGGGGAAGGTAGTCCATATTGAGATAGTGTTCGAATAATTTGCGATTATATGAAAAGGGATTGGTGATGTCTTTGATTTCTTGTGGAAGATTGTTCCACAGCTGAGCTGCAGAGTACGTTAAGCTTGTTTTGCATAAGTCAATCCTAGGCTTCGGAATGTGTAATATATTTAAACGTTTACTGTGTCTGGCATTATATTTAAACAATGGCCAAAGGTAATTTGGGGCATTCCGATGCAGGATTTTGTGAATTAGTTTAGCTTTATTGAAAAGCAGGCGTTTACGGAGTGGTAGTAACTGAAGGCGTTTATACAGGCTAGGATTGTCAGTTAAATGTTTGCTATAAATTAGACTCATGGCCCGTTTCTGGAGTGAGTAAAGTCGCTTGGTGTTTGAATTAGAACAACCGTCCCAGATCGTAGAGCAGTAGTCAAAGTGTGTCTGTATATGATAAGTATAGAATAGTTTCCTTGTGTCCTCATCAAGGAAGTTTTTAATTTTGGCGAGTTGGTAGACTTTTTTCGCTGTTTGTTTAATGAGCACTTGAACGTGGGAATTAAAGGTTAGGTTTCTATCAATGATTAGGCCTAATGTTTTGTGCTCAATTACACTTTCTACTGACATGTTATCGATGTGAAGTTGAAGTGTTGTGTGTTAGCTTAGAGTCTGAAGTCTTTGTCTGGTTGTTAATAACATTGATTTTGTTTTAGTGATGTTAATTTGCATACGGTTTGAATAGCTCCACCTAACTACATTATTTAATTCTTGTTGTAAAGACGACTCAAGTAAAATACAGTTTTCAGCGTTTGTGTACACTGTACAGTCGTCTGCAAATAGATCGCAGGACGACGAAAGATGCAAAGGTTGATCGTTAATATATATGGCAAATAGTAGAGGGCCAAGAATAGAGCCTTGCGGTACTCCAATATTGAAGGTAGTGGTTTGAGACAGAGAATTATTATGTGATACTACTTGCTTTCTGTTTGATAGAAAAGATGATATTAGAGTGACTACATTAGGGCCAATTTTCATTGTCTCAAGTTTTTTAATTAAAATAACATGATCTATCGTATCAAATGCTTTCTTGAAATCAATAAACACAGTTCCACATAGACTGTTGTTGTTTATATTCTGGTGCCAATTTTCTATCATGTTTGTTAGGGCCGTATGGCAAGAATATTTTGGTCGAAATCCTGATTGGCTGTCCACAATAAGCTTGTTGCGAACTAAATACTGTAATGTTACTTTATGGATGTGTTTTTCTAGTGGCATAGATAGTGATGATAGTAAAGAAATGGGTCTGTAATTGTTCGGGAGACCATTGTCTAATGAACCAGATTTAAGAAGAGGGTACACTTTGGCGATTTTGAGAGCTGATGGAAAGTGGCCTTTGGTGAGACACTGATTATATACATAGGTTAGTGATATACAGATCACTGGCGCAGCACACCGGAGAATCCGGTTGCTGATTCCGTCTAACCCAGATGAGGTTGTGTTTTTTAGGTTACTGAGGTAAGTGAAAACTTCAGTGATTGTCATTAGCGGTATGTCAGACAGAATATCGCGGGAGCATCTATTCTCGCAAAACGATGACAATAAAGATAAGTTGCAAGGAGAATTAGGTATTGAAGCCTTCATCTGGTCTATGTCAGTTTGGAAAAAAAAATCACTGAATTGGTCGCATGTAATATGATTTGATGGTAAAGAATTGCGGAAGTTATTCTTGTTTGTCAAGGTGTTAATTGCCTTCCATATATCCTTACTATTTGTTTTATCCATTACTAAGTTCTTAAAGTAATTTTGCTTTTCCCGTCGTATGGTATATTGAACTTTGTTTCTAAGAGTACGGTATGCACTGAGGTCCCTCTTTTTATGTGCTTTATCTCTATCTCTCATAATGTCAAGTATTTCCTGAGTGATCCAAGGTAGCTTGACGTGGTGTTTTACTCGAACTTCCTTGACTGGCACATGTCTATCAAATACATCAATAAAGGTTTTCATCCAGAATTCCAGAGCATCGTCCGGGTCAGAAAGCTGATAAACATTGTCTAGAGGTGAACTGAGCAAGTCCTGTAAAAATGCGTTTTGGTTGAAATTTTTGTAACTTCTATATTTTACACTTATGTGTTTATGTTTAGGAGTTTTAATTCCCTTTTTAGACCACGTGCAGCATATTGGGTAGTGATCGCTCATTGCACAATTGGGTACGGTGCATTCTATGATGTTGTCTGAGCAAGTTACATAAATGTGATCTATGACTGTTGAAGATGACTTTGTTACTCTAGTAGCTTGTTGTACTATTTTTTGGAAATTGTATGATGCAATTATATTTCCCCATATTATGTTGGATTTGTTGGTGTCAATGTTAAAGTCTCCTCGTAGTATAATTTCCTTCCCGGAAGCGAAAACCACGTCCATCATGGTAGTGAAGTTTTCGTACCAGACGTGTCCAGCACTGGGATTTCGATAGAGGTAGCCAATTATCAGGGGTGTGCGGTTTTGAAGTTTCAGCTCTAACCAAATACATTCTATTTCGCAAGTTTCAAAGTCTAGCCTACGGTGAGTATTTAGTAAATTAGAAACATAGGTTACTATGCCTGTCTCTTGTTTCCTACAGGGATCCCTTCTAAAAACTGTGTACCCTTTAATAGAGATGTCCTCATCTGAAATTTTATCATTAATCCTACTTTCAATAAGGCCGAATAAATGAAAGTTTTGATTAAGAATAGAAGATAACTCTGGTAGCTTGTTAAATAAGCTGCAAATGTTTAAGTGTCCAAGGCGTATTCCTGACTTATTGAGCCATTGTTGCCACTTCTCAGACATTTTATCCACGAAGAAAGTGTAGATCAAGCTACCAAACAGAAACAGTTAGACTTAGATCATGCCAACAAATTAGCAGAAGAAGTTACCAAACAGAAACAATTAGAATTAGATCATGCCACCAAACAAAAGCAGATACAAGTAGACTCAGATACTAAATTAAAGATGAAGGAAATGGAGGTAGATTCTAACATACAGATAGCCTCTAGCAAACAAAAGAGCCAAGAAGAACAGAACAAGTTTAGTAAGTATAAAGGTCTTATCAAACCATATAGCGTAGGGGATTCAATTAGCGCATGGACTGAGAACATTCCAACTAAAGACGCAGAAAATACCTTTGGATGACTGGGCAATGATCTACATGAGAAACCTCAGTGGGGAGCCGTTAAAAGTAATAGAATCCATACCTACAGAGCTAAGGAACAATTATCAGTACATTCACGATAGGATCATGCAACACTTTCTTTTAGACGCCACTGGGTACCAAATTCAGTTCTCCCAAATTAAGCCAAAAGCAACTGAAACCTTCTTAGACTACATCTCTAACGTGTAGAGCACATTTAAAAAGTGGACTAGAGCGGCGAAAGTGGGTAACAACTATGAAAAATTAGAAGATCTTATGGTAATGGACAAGGTGATATCTACCGTTCCTACCCCTTTTGCTAAGTTTCTCCAACAGTCGGATATTGAATCCATTCAGCAATTAGAAAAACGGGGGTCAGCATATTTTTCATCTAATCGGGACATATTTAAATCTACAACACATGAATCAGACATCACTGCGTTTGCAAACAAAGTACCTGATAGATCTTGCAATCAGAAAGATTACCGTAAGAAGGACAAACCATATCAGAAGCCACCTGGATGTGGATATTGTAGTCTTTTTCATCCTAGCTACTCTATGTGTGATAAAAAAAACCGCATATCCGTCACACTTAGAAGCAGTGTTAAAGAAGCAAGAAAGCAGAAGAACGACATTTAAACGTGCTGTTAAATGTTACTTTTGTTCCAGTTATGGCCATTATAGTAATAAATGTATTGGTAGACAACGAATGAAGGCAAATAATGCAGCACTCATCGATACGTCAACAGACGATGAGAGTGACATTGATTCGGAACTGGTGAATGTGTTACCAACGAGTGAATGTGAGAGTGTAGCAGTAGTAACAGACATATTAGACTTTAAGAAATGTGACGTATGCCACCAGTTTCATGCGGGTGGTAAATTGAAATGTGGGCACGTAATACCATGTTCAAATGAAGATGCTAACGCAGCGAGTGCCTCCAGAGGTAAACTTAAGTTCTACGATGCACTGGTCAATGATCAACCATGCCAATGTTTAATTGATAGCGGAAGCACTCTACTGGGTTTAAGGAAAGAACTTGCTAGACCAGAAGATTACACGGGTGAATTTGTCAAATGCCGTACTTTCTCTGGAACCATTGAGAAATACCCACTGGCAAAAGCGCATATCAATACCCCGTTCCTTACCGGCACATTTATTTGCGCAATCCTGCAAGATCCATGCACGAATCTCATTTTAGGATGCTTAGATTCATTGAAACAATGTACAAACGACGACATAAGAGCCTGGAAACATACACACATGGCTAACGCTGTAACAAGGTCAGATACACAAACAAACTACACTGACTTACAAAATGAAATGCTACAGCTATTAACACCAAGTGGTGCAGATACCAACACTACTCGACAGAAATTTATCGAGGCACAAAGCACCGACCAAACTATCGCACCTTATTTTAAATTGTTGGGTGAGCGAGCGAAAGTGACTAAAAATGCATCTTGGTACTTTAGAAAATTTAACGGAATTCTCATGCGTTATTACACAAATAATAACCATGAAATTCAGCAGACGGTGTTACCTGTAACATACCAACAAAATGTGCTAAAGATCGCACATGAGTCACCGTTTGCTGGACATTTGGCCTATGATAAAACACGAGCCAGAGTTTTGTCACACTTTTACTGGCCTAAATTCTGTTCTGACATAAAATTTTTCTGTCGTTCGTGTACTATTTGTCAACATCTTGTACGAAAGGGAAAGCATGTGACGGCCGAAGTTCAACGGTCATTATTAGCATCTAGACCATTTGAGTGTGTAGCGGTCGATATTGTTGGACCCCTAAATCAGGTGCCAAGCAAAGGAAACCGATTTATACTTACTCTCGTGGATCTATGCACCAGGTGGATCGAAGCTATTCCACTAAAATACATCACCTCCAAAGATGTGGCAAATGTATTTTTGCACCTATTTTCTCGCTTTGGCTTCCCACGATCTATCTTATCAGATCCGGGAACGCAGTTTATTTCGGCTGTTACACAAGCCTTAACAAAATTGTTAGGAGTAGAGCAGCATTTCTGTACCCCGTACCACCCAATGAGCAACAGGATCATAGAAAAATTAACGGGGATCTCAAACACATGCTGGCTAAAGTAACAGCGGAGAACCCATCTGATTGGGACACACTATTGCCAGCAGTGCTATTTGCCCATAGAGAAATTCCGCACTCGAGTACGGGTTTCTCACCTTTTGAGTTAGTTTATGGAGCGAACCCTCGAGGACCCCTAACCATTTACCATCAGCTAATTACTAGCTTACCAGACAATCCAACAGCAGTAACACCGTATGAGATGGTAACGGAGACACGCGATAGAATAATGAAAGCGTGTGTAATAGCCAAGGCATCTTTGGAGAGGAAAGGACAGATGTACCGCGACTATGCAAATAAGGGTGCTAAAACTATTCACCTTGAACCAAATCAGAAGGTTTTGCTTCTACTACCTGATAAACGTAATTTGTTACTAACATCTTGGCAAGGGCCATTCAACGTTGAACGTAAAATATCAGATGTGGATTATGAAATATCGATAAAAAGACAATTAAAGATATTTCATATCAACATCCTGAAACCATACTTCTCACGACAAGAACAACAGACAGACGAACAAAATGCACCAACACCAAGTAATCGGACGTACACAACACAACTTCACTAGGTAGGGCGACACACGACAGCGACAACGCAAACACACTTAGCCAGGTAACAGCACACACAGCTAGTACCACAACAGTATTGAACGAGACAGACGAAGACGAGATGGAATAACCAGTCCCTACTGTAGACACGACTGCGACCATTGACAGTATAAAGATAGAAACTAAACTTACAGACGACCAACGACGACAAATAATAGAGCTAGTTACGGAATACAGAGACATTTTCTCCGACATCCCAGGAAAGACAGACAGAATAGAACATTCTATTATTCTGACTGACAACACAGCAATCAAGTGTCGACCTTATTCTATCCCTCTAAACTATTGGTCGAACCTCGACAAAGAACTACTATCTCTCGAGTCGAGCGGAATTATTCAGAAATCTCAGTCAGAGTATTCTTTCCCTATTGTCCTTTTCGCCAAAAAGGACTCAACTATTCGACTCTGCGTCGATTATCGCCGTTTAAACAAAATAACCAAAATTGATGCTGAACAAATCCCAGCATGCGAGGATTTGATCTTGGACATGTCTACATCTCGCATATTTAGTAAGTTATTGGCAGGTCCCGATGGAAATAATTTCTATTCCTTTAACAGCTTTCTCCACTCCTTTAGGTCTATATGAGTGGCGCTTTCTTCCTTTTGGCCTTCGTAACGCTCCAGCAACTTTCGTCCGTCTAACTAGGGATCTTCTCAATGGGATGACCAATATTTCTACATATATAGACGACATGTGTATTCATACGGAAGACTGGACAACACACCTAATGAAACTACGACAAGTCTTCGACAGGTTGCGAGTATTCGGGCTTACAGTGAAGCCGACCAAAATAGAGTTGGGCAGGGAACAAATTGACTTCCTAGGTCATACCATCTGCAGGGGCCAATTAAGAACAGATGACAGAATCGTCACCAAGATTCTGAATTTGACAATGCCAACGACCAAGAAACAGGTCCGGATTTTACTGGGTCTGGTAAACTACTATAGTAAATTTATTCCAAATCTGGCGGAAATCACCAGTGTTTTTTCTAACATCTTAAAAGCTTCGGCTAAATTATCTGTACAAGATGCAGGATTAATTAGCGCGTTATCAAAACTGAAATACCTTTTTAGCGTTCCAGCTATCCTTCGTATGCCTAATCCAAAACTTACCTATTTTTTACGTACAGATGCGAGTGCTATCTCCATATCTGGGGTACTAGGACAGTTCTACGAAGGGAAGTTCCACCCAGTAATGTACGTAAGTCGGAAAATTAGCCCTGCTGAATCCAGATACTCAGCATCAGAATTGGAGGGCCTCAGTTTGATCTATTGTGTTAAGAAATTTCATAGATTTTTGGCAGGAGCACAGTTTGTGATCGAAACCGATAATTCTCCGTTGTCTGTGATGCAGTCTGGCATTCCCCACAATAACAGAGTCTACAGGTGGGCTTTAATTCTGCAAAACTACACATTTACCATCCAGCACTTAAAGGGAAGATTGAACACTGTTGCAGACATTTTGAGTCGACCGTCAACCATTGAAATACCTGATTTGCAGGAAGGGATCGACCACAGATCACCAGAAACAGTGACACTGTAAATGTTAGGTAACTCAGTGCCGGATGTGGTGATTAAGATACACTGTAAGTGCGTTATCATCGCCAAATATGTAAACTGTGTAAAAATAACAGTGCTAGAAAGAGTGTAACGAACAGACGCAGAAGTAACATGCGCTGACACACACATAAGCTATATTAACGTTGAAGTGTTAGCTATGATCCTACATAAGTTAGTAGGGAACTATATTTATACACTATCCATGAAGGAGAGCATAGAAGACTTTGCTGAAATGAACTATGTTATAAGAATAGTCTACAAAGAACATTGCTCCATCTTCATACCGGAAAGGAGGACTTCAGTTAGTGTAATTAGATATAGAAATATAACTTATATATATATATATATATATATATATATATATATATATATATATATATATATATATATATATATATATATATATATATATATATATATATATATATATATATTATTTTATTAACAGTACACATAACTTAATTTTTCTATGAATAATTGAATTGCAAAATGCTCAAATGCATATATAACTTTGTTTACGTCATGTGGTAGTTAGAAATCACCATCATTTAGTGAATAACCCATTTAATATAACACCAATAATAGAAATACCATTGTTACATATTACATTAGTTTATCACCGCATAATCATAATCATTTATAAATTCAGTTATCTAAAATATCATTTCTAAACTAACCCAACCATTTAGGAATTAACATCAAATTATTTACAAATAACACGTCAAGGTAGTTAACTCAATTCTCTTAAATGAAATTAATTAGTTAGATTATTTCCCTTGGGATAATTTAGGACAGCTCACCAAATCATATTAGTTACTATTACAGGATCGGTGACAAACCATCCTCACAACCGTGTATATTTTGTATAGACATGACACGTGCAAACAAAACGCAGTCATTTGGCATGAATACTGTTATAATTCAGCCAATCATTTATTGTAAATATGTAATGTTCATTTATTTGATGCTATGAAACATATTTTAATGACTTTGTGTTACTGCCATACTTTAATAGATTAGATAGGGAAAATACTTTGAGCTTCTTAAAGCGGAGTTGTGGTCATAAATAAGAATAACAAACATTTGTAACCACAATAAACCGATTTACGGCGCTCGAAGGAATACATACATTTAATACACTAACGCATACACAGGTTAGCAAGTTAAGTACACTGTAGTTTATTATAAAACACGCAAACAAACATGAAAACAAACACATAAAAGTTGCACACACTATTTGTTTCAAAGAACAACAACTTAAATTCAGGGGACACAATAACTTCTTAAAAACCTTAATGTAACATTGAAAATAGCTTTTCACAAGCGGAAGCGAGAAGGTGAAAAGTAGAACTGTATGTATATGAGTTGGAGGGGATATTAATGGGAACATGAACATTATATGCTCATGGGTTGCACTCATAACAGAGTCAACTTGTATTTGGGTTGTCATTTTGGGCAATATGATAACAGGTCGAGACAGAAGTCAACGGGTGAAAGTCAAAAGACATAGGGTCAAACGACAGAAGCCAGGACATAAGTCATAAGACAACGGATCCGGTTCAAAACAATTCCCAAAGATATCTATAGAACCAACTATACTGATACATGGGCTACTCAATTAGCCGAGTGAAAAGATAGAACAGTGTGAGTAAAGGAAGAAGAGAGTTGTTCTATCCCCAAACGAGAGATTTACAACTTATTGGATATCTGACAAAATTGGACATCCAATTTTTCTTTGTGACCATACGTGTTACAAACATGAGTTAAAGGGGAGTAACACTTCACCGAGAGGAGGGGAGCCTGTCAGAATCTCCAATAAGGCTTTAGAGAGTTAATAAGAGTTAACACAAGTCTAGTAGGGAGACACCAGACAGGAGAGACACCAGCGCTATAAATAGCTTCACAAGGGGACACATTTGTGTCAACCAAGGGGGCAATAAGGACAATTGAGCGAGGGCTTCCCCAAGCCATTGGGAAGCTTGGCCTTACGAGTAACCGTGAAGTACCCGGTTACTCAAGTTCACGAGCCAGCGTGCTTGTTACTGGATGCACGCAAGACTCGCTACTGCACGGAGGGGACAGCGTCCGTGCTTGACCACGCAATGTGTAGCGTGTGGACAGACCCGACTGGAGACGATTAGAGAGTAGACGTGTTCTTGACAATGCTATAAGTTTCTAGGCAATAGTTAAATATTAGGCTTTAGATTTAGATTGTGATTACTAGCATCATTTCTCACCACTTCATTACGTTCATGTTGTTTAATGTCAATGAAGCATACCGCTCGCAGAGCTTATAAATTGCCAGCTCTAAATAAATTGCATTCCTTTTGCAAATGACACGAGTTGTTATTTCGTGCGGTGCAAAAGTAGGGGAGTCCTGAAAGACCTGTAGCAAGCAAGTTGCTGACAGCCACCCGCCTTTATAAATTCAGCAGCAATTTCATCAGCCCCAGTTGCCTTATTGTTTTTAAGTCGCGTGATTACATATAGGATTTCTTCAAATGCAGGTTCTTCAATTTGTGGTTCACACGTTAGAACCTCTTCCTGTGAGAAAGTGTTACTTGGAGCTTCACAATTTAGTAATTCAACAAAATATTCTTTCCATGTTTTGCACATTTCCTCATTGGTATTTATCATATTCCCATTTTTGTCTTTTAAACCATATGTGTTGTGTTGGTGCCCTCGTTTCATTGTCTTCAGTTCTTTAAAAAACTTTCTGGATTCGTTTTTCTGGTGATTATTTTCCATATCTTTGATTATATTACTCATATATTCTCGCTTCTGCTGTCGAACTATTTTTGTAGCCTCTTTACATTCATTTCTATATTGCTCTTCCTTTTGGATGTTGTTGATGTCATTTAGCCATAGCTGTCTGGCATTCTTTTTCCTAATGACTGCTTTTTCACATTTTTGATTGAACCATCTGTTCTTTCTATGCGTGGTTAACACACCGAGACATTCTTCTGCGGTAGATTGAATTGTATTCTTGATGTTCAATCAAGTTTGGTCAACGCTTTCCTCCAACGGGTTTTGTAGAATTTCAAGTTTACATTTTATTTCATCTGCAAATTTCTCGTTGACTGTAATTTCTTGTAGTTTTTCTCTGTTATATGTTGGGTATAAACTTTATAGTTTAGCATAGAAAGCTCTCTTCAGTTTTATTTTAAATTTTACTCCAACGAGGAAGTTGTCGCTGTGGCAATCAGCTCCTCTATAACTTCTAACTTGCTGTATGTTTGATGCATTTTTGTTGTTAATTAAAATGTGATCTATTTGATTATAGGTTCTCTTGTCACATGATTTCCAAGTTTGTTTATGTATATCCTTTCTTTGCATTCTTGTACTGCTAATCTGCAGTCCTTTGGCTTCTGCTAGGTTGATGACTCTCCATCCATTATCATTTGAAGTTGTATGTAGGCTTTCCATACCGGCAACTTTTTTATGAGTTTGCTCTCTACCTATTTTTGGGTTGAAGTCTCCCAACACAATCAGGATGTCCTGTTTGGGGGTTTCTTCTATGATATCTTCCAGATCATTATAAAAGTCTTCTTTAATATCATCTTCTTTCTCTTCTGTAGGTGCATGTACATTAATCATCGTTATATTTTTCCATTTACCTTTTATTCGTAATTTACTAATCCTATCATTAACAGCTTTAAAGTTTAGAACGTTCCCCCATAACTCTTTTTTGATGACAAATCCTGTTCCTAATTCATGTTTATTTTGGGTGTTTCCTCCATATATTATAATCATTCCATTTTGCTCTAAAGTACCCTCTACTGGCCACCTTATTTCTTGAATTGCTGTTATATCCATTTTATACTCAGCAAGCTCCCGGGTTAATTCTTCGACCGCTCCAGCTCGATATACTGTCCGTACATTCCATGTTCCAAATCTCAAAAGTCCTTTAACGTTCCAAGGTCGATGTCCAAATAAGTCAGTCCGAATTCACAGCTCATGTATCTGTTTCGTAACAAAATGGTTTTTACAAAGGTGGGGATGTTAACCCCACGTTTGAACCCCCAACCTGGAGGATCAGGGTGTTTCTCTTTGTCTGATCTCTACCCTTTGACCTGTCCGGCTTGGGAGGCCCTGCTGGTAGCTAAGCTACCGAAGGCATAGCTCTCAACTCAAGCTCCTTCACCACGACAAAGTGGAAACACCTTCGGGGGAGATGTCCTATGTTACAATAAATCTATAAGCAGAGATTACAACTAGCATGTATTCCTACATTCATCGTTTTGTTGTTAAGATTAGCTTCATAAATGATGTATGAATGAAATAACGTACGGGAGGAAAGAGAGAATAAGGGCAGAATGTCAGACGGGCCTGCGTGCCCAATTCTTAACCTTTTGAAAATAATGTTTGTTCGTTCGTTCGTTCGTTCGTACATTACATGAAGTCGACAAGCAGAGATTACAACTAGAATGTATTCCTACATTAAAAGTCGTCAATATGGCATCCTTAAATCTTTGTGAAGTGACAGACACTGCAATGATACTCTATGGGCTCTCTGATATAGCGTATAAAATAAAAACAACAACAACCATTATCGATTGAAACAAAAACCAAAAAAAATGCAAGTGTGTCTAGAGCAGACATTTCCTGAGGCAACTTTCGGGTGTCACATGGATATTCAACACATAAGCTAACCATTCCACGTAAGCCTGTGATTGACTTGTGACAGAAGAGTATTACAATTTAACTGCACGTAAATGATAACACATATATTTGTCCAACAGGGACTTAGTATTGAAGAAAATTTGTTATTATAAGACATAATTATGGGAAAATAAATGTCTTTGGCATGTACAAACACATGAACGTCTAGAAAAAGAGAAAACAAAACTGAAAGAAGAGTACCTGGGAAGCGGAGTACAAGAACACCACAGCTTTGATAGATCCAATATGTTACATATAATCTACACATGACAGCAACAGAGGCAACGGTACATCTGGTTTATGAGATATGGCAGCAATAGAGGCAGCAGTCCATCTGGTTTATGAGATATGGCATTTCGAAATAAACTGATGGCGGGAAAACTCTCCACAGGTCACGCAACTTGATGATAGTCGTGATCTAGTTATGAATCTATTTGTTTCCCCTTTTCTCTTTTCTCAACGGCCCGGAGAGAACGGTGCTGCAGGGAGTGACCAGAGGTTCTGGTCGACGCTCAGGAAACCGAGGAAAGGCCAAATGGTCACTTAATCAGACTGTGGTACCATTAGTTATCAGTTATCAATAGGGGTATCGTCATTGCACTCCGGACAGATCCATAGGTGCTCAGATCCTCCCCCCCCCCCCCCCCCCCACCAGCATATGCATCAGCGCCCGCGGCTAAATAGTGCCAGTTCTGTGTTGGTTGACGAGGCCCCTCGTTTTCCCGATGTACCTCTCGTGTCTGGCTGTGCCAAATCTTACTCCCAAGTCTTTCATCCTGGACAGCGATGTGGATTCACTGATGTCAAAGTCGTCTGTTCTCGACATCTCTGTAAGGATGTTAATAACATCGGCGCGATCCACGGGCTGACCAACTGCAAGGAATGCAGAGCCAGCCAGTTTATCAGCTCGTTCATTTCCCTCGACTCTCGCATGTCTCGAGACGAAAATGAAGGTGACCTTACAGACAGCGGACTTCCGCAGCGAATCAGTCCACTGTCTACGCACAGATCCTGCCTCGACCTTCTGAATCATGCTCATTGAATCACTTAGTACACACACGTTGGTATAATGCTATGATTCAGCCATATGAAAGCCTGTGTTACTGCCATCACTTCCATCGTCATGCTGCTCGTGGTCATGGAGTGGGCAAGAACTGGATTCTTGAACGGTTCGGCCCGCTGAACGGGCTGTAAATGCCCATGCACTTCTCTGCTGCTTTACAACAGATCCATCTGTATAGATGAACACTTCGGGGTTGTCTGAGTGTTTATTCATGAGCGCGTTGACCTCTGCACGGACAGAGGCAGGGTTCTGTTCTCTGCACCGTCTGTCAAGTGTGATAATACAGGAGAAGGTGCACTTAAAAGCTGGAGGCACAGGCACCCATTCTTTGCCGCGGTTGATACTGGTAAGACTGCAGACCTGTCTGATGACATCTTCTGCCCAACCCATCCATGATTTGCCCATCTTCAGCCTGCCACCCTTTTCTCTGAATATAGCTTCATGCAGAGGGTGCTGCTCATCTGCACTTATTTTTGAGTATGCACGAGCTCTCCAGATCTTGATCCTGTGTTCCATTGTCGGGAAGTCAAGGAGGTATCTCATTGCTACACAGCTGGTGTCTCTCGTGCAGCCCAAAATGATGTGCATGGCTTCGTTTTGTACCTTTTCAAGCCTTCCAATCTGTGTAGGGCTGACAGTGAGGATGTCCAGGGCATACTCGATGCGTGAAAGCACCAGTCCTTGGAATAGAAGTATTAACAGTCTTTGCTGAATATTGGCAGTACCATTAATATTGGCACTCGTCGCTGGCTGTTGAAGATGAGGACGGGGCACATATGGGAATGTCCCGAGTGTTGTAATGTGGGTTCTTGACTCAACTCAATTCTTGTTTCTCTTAAGTACGTCAACTGTGACAGGATTTTGAAGTTTACTTCTACTTTCTATAACTCTAAATATATGTCTGGACTGCCTAAATATAGTTTAACTAGTCAGTTTACTAGATTTCGTCTTCACGATGAACCGTTTCATTTATTTTGACCCTCCCCAGGTTATCCAGTTTACATTGCTCAGATGTCAATTGCAACGAGAAAAAGAGGGTTCAAGTGCTACATGAATCCTGTACTGTTGGCTGGATGTGAAATGTGGACAATGAGCAGTCAAGCTGAAAAACATATTATGGCAGTAGAAATGCAAAGAATACCGTGGACAGACAGAAAAACCAAAAAGCAAGTCCTACAAGAAACAAATGAAAACCGTCTTACTAGAGACTACTAGTTATTAGTACTAGCTATTAGACGTCGACAAGTCATTATTTTGAACTTAGTGACAACTGGCAAGATTGAGGGGAAGAGAACAAGGGGAAGGCAGTGAGATAAATATCTGGATGGCGTGGCATACTCCAGATAAAAGCACAGAGCTGATCAACGATTCTGGTGATCGTGTGAGATGCTGTTACTCAGATACCACATTCAGCTGCCATTAGATCTTTCTTATTGTCGATTTCTCATTTGCACACGCCATTAAAAGTTCTTTATATAACTTTACAATTGTTTTGTTTTCTAACAACAGTTGACAGTCTTTTTTTGGTGAATGTGTTTTCCTCAATATAAAAGGCGAATTTTGCAATGGCGATTTTTCGTATACCCACTACAAATTTGCTTCCTTGTTATGATGTTTAAATGCATCTGAAACACTTCATCTCTTTAAACAAATGAAGAAACATATCATTGGAAAGCTGGACAAAAGAAAAGGCACACAAGAAACAAGTTAACTTTTCCACCAACATCGTTATCAACAAGAATATTTAGCTAGAAAACTGAAATGTCACAGTCACAAATAATGAATCCACATGTCACGACGAGCACTACAAACAAAAGTTCTCAATCTTCCCAATTATATGTTGTATATTTGTTGTTCGGTATCAGCAAGGCAGAAGTTATCTCTTGTTTATTCATTTACAAGGGACTAGCCATAGGTCTTTGCCCTGGCTATGTGGGATCAACAGAAGAAAGATGAAACTAAACACGCTCACAGCTCCTAATATTTGCGCTGAAAATTTGAAGTACACATTTGTTTCTTGAAATGTTGCTATGGTTTTTGGCTCAAACACACCCTATTAACTGCAACTGGTGACCAACGGATTTGTCAGAACAGTAGAGAATTTAGAGGCCATGGCTGTGATAGAATTCATGATGTTAAAGAAGAAAAACAACAAACAATACACAAAAATACATAGTCAGATGGAACAAGCTTTTCATGATTCATTCTCATTGTATGCCTCATGTAAAAACACAAATGTAGACCGCTTAAGAGTGGCCTCTCAAAACTTGCTAAACTGCCAAGTTCCCGGAGACCATCCTCAGAGTGTATATACGGAAACGCAGCAAGAGGGAAGGACATCATTTATCAAGACTGAAAAATGGCAATTACCGAGACAGGACTTGCAATAACCATGAATGTTATTATGAGTATCATTATCTGGTATAACACTCTCGGTGCCGTAACCATGAATGTTATTATGAGTATCATTATCTGGTATAACACTCTCGGTGCTTTACCTATGAATGTTTTTATGAGTATCATTATCTGGTATAACACTCTCGGTGCCGTAACTATGAATGTTATTATGAGTATCATTATCTGGTATAGGGCTAACACTGATTGAATAACCCCAGATATTCTTATCCCAGGGCAGAAAGTCTCCGAGCAAACAAACCAAGCTACCAAAGAGAGAACCGCTCAAATCTCTTTGATCATAATAGTCTTGGGGATGGCTCTCCAAGGATTTGGCAAGGCTCCCAGGTATTCATTCTCGGTGGTATACATCGATGACAATACTGCCAAAGTCAACACGGGATTTTACGCAGGTTGGTATTCTTCCTATTCTTGTTCTTCGTTTTTCTTTTGTGTTGAGTACGCCATATTTAGTGTTGCACCACACAGGTGAATGTGTTCAACTTTTGTGTTGAGTACGCCACATTTAGGGTTGAAATGTTACAGTACTGTAGTGCCCTGATATCTTACAGTACCGTACTTACATTAAATGTTACAGTACCGTACCGCCCTGACATCTTACAGTACCGTACTGCCCTGAAATTTTACAGTACTGCACTGCCCTGATATTTTACAGTACCGTATTGCCCTGAAATTTTACAGTACTGTATTGCCATGATATTTTACAGTACTGTACTGCCCTGATATTTTACAGTACTGTACTGCCCTGAAATTTTACAGTATTGTACTGTCCTGATATTTTACTATACTGTAATGCCCTGACAACTTATATTACTGTATTGCCCTGGCATCTTATATACTGTACTGTCCTGACATAATACATTACTGTACTGTTCTGATACCCTAAAGTACTGTTCTGGCTTGACATCTCAAAGTACTGAACTGCCCTGATATATCAAAGTGCTGTACTGCGCTGATATCTTAATGTAGTATACTGTCCAGACATCTCACAGTACTGTACTGTCCTGACATCTCAACATACCGTATTGTCCTGACATCTCAATGTAATGTAATCTCCTGCCATCTACAGGTATCATATTATCGATGTCTATCATGGGGCCAGCTGCAGCCTTTTTGTTGGGCGGGGTCTTCAGCCGGATGTACGTCACACTAGAAGGTAAACACTGACGTGTCACTCATGATCGATATAATCACATGAAATCGAATGTGATCTATAATTGACGATCACTGTAATCACTGACATAACTGAACAGATGCATGTTTCAGACAATCAGATGGTAGATATAAGATATTTGAGTCCTTCAACTGATAAAATGTTGCGGTACTCCTAAAACGGACATGGTCGCACAGACGCGAAGACATAAGACTGCACGCAAGAAGGTGCTTGTGGCGTCAGCCTGACTGCACTCTGTGCTGCAGTTACTGGCAGTGGTTTGTATCTACCGGATGTTTGTCAAGTCTCACTACACTTTATATATAGAACACATTTGAAAACTTAAGTACACGATGTCATCAACAAATGTGCCCCAGTCCGTGGTGAAGCAAAATGCAACGAATGGCTGTCGTCTGTTGGAGAAATTCTTTGCACTCCAAACAGAATGGTGTTATCAACGGAAAAAAGAATTTTTCAAATTTGTTCTACGTGGAAAGTGTAGTGAGACTTTACAAACACCCGGTATTTCTGATATTTATTCAGTAAGAGTCAGCGAGCCGCAGTATTTAATGCATTTGTTATTTAATTGCCGGTGCCTTGACGGTGGCATATTGAAATTGTTTCCTACACCGGTCAGCTGGACTTGAACAATGGGCCAAAACTGACATTCCAGGAGACTGGACGAGTAAAGTCACAGGATGGATGTGATTCTGAAACTTTGACCAGGCTGCAAGAAAACAAGGTAAGTTAGACTAGAGGACTTTGAATGAAATCAAAGAAGAGTTGTCAACCAACACAGAACTGGTGTCGTTGGTGGCTTCACGCTGTGAGAGATACTGCATGATTCGTAAGGTCGAAGCTGGAGCTGTACGCAGACGGTGGACTGAGTCACTGCGGAAGTCTGTTGTCCGTAAAGTCACCTTCATCTTCGTCCCGGGACATGCGGGAGTCGAGGGAAATGAACGAGCTGATAAACTGGCTGGCTCTGCACCCCCTGTAGATGGCCAGCCCATGGTTCGTGCCGATGTTATTAACGCCCTTAAAGATATGGCGAGAACAGAGGACTTTGACGTCAGTGAATCCACATCGCTGTCCAGGATTAAAGACTTGGGAGTAAGAATCGGCACGGCCAGACGCGAGAGGTACATTGGGAAAACGAGGTTCCTCGTCAACCAACACAGAGCAGGCACTATTAGTCACCGGACGCTGATACATATGCTGGGGGGAGGATCTGAGCACCTATGGACCTGTCCGGAGTGCAATGAAGATACCCCAACTGATAAGTGAACTGATAATTTAGATACTGGGGAGGGGATCTGAGCACTATAGATTAATGGTTCGTTGTGCAATGAGAATGATCTAACCAACCGAAAACCCAACCAACGAACTAACCATCCAACTAACCAATCAACCATCCAACTAACCAACCAACTAACCAATCAACTAAGCAACCAACTAACCAACCAGCTAAGAGACTAGCTAACCAACCAACTAACCACCTCTAAGTTGTCTCATCTCGTCATTCCTTGCTGATACTAAACTTAATCCACACATTACCAACATCTATGTCAGAATGCCTGATGTCGTTAAGTATGGGTGTTCGGGATTATCCACGCTAAACAGACAGTGTATCCAGTTAAATCTGTATTCTTGTCCCGCCCTCATCAGGTGGCAGCACTTTCTAGGTACTTATCTCTGTTCTTGTCCCTCCTTCATCACATGGCAGCACTTTCTAGGTACTTATCTCTGTTCTTGTCCCTCCTTCATCACGTGACAGCACTTTCTAGGTACTTATCTCTGTTCTTGTCCCTCCTTCATCAAGTGACAGCACTTTCTAGGTACTTATCTCTGTTCTTGTCCCTCCTTCATCACGTGACAGCACTTTCTAGGTACTTATCTCTGTTCTTGTCCCTCCTTCATCACGTGACAACACTTTCTAGGTACTTATCTCTGTTCTTGTCTCGCCCTCATCACGCGACAGCACTTTCTAGGTACTTATCACTGTTCTTGTCCCTCCTTCATCACGTGACAGCACTTTCTAGGTACTTATCTCTGTTCTTGTCCCTCCTTCATCACGTGACAGCACTTTCTAGGTACTTATCTCTGTTCTTGTCCCTCCTTCATCACGTGGCAGCACTTTCTAGGTACTTATCCCTGTTCTTGTCCCTCCTTCATCACGTGACAGCACTTTCTAGGTACTTATCTCTGTTCTTGTCCCTCTTTCATCACGTGACAGCACTTTCTAGGTACTTATCTCTGTTCTTGTCCCTCCTTCATCACGTGACAGCACTTTCTAGGTACTTATCTCTGTTCTTGTCCCTCCTTCATCACGTGACAGCACTTTCTCGGTACTTATTTCTGTTCTTGTCCCTCCTTCATCACGTGACAGCACTTTCTCGGTACTTATCTCTGTTCTTGTCCCTCCTTCATCACGTGACAGCACTTTCTCGGTACTTATCTCTGTTCTTGTCCCTCCTTTATCACGTGGCAGCACTTTCTAGGTACTTGTCTCTGTTCTTGTCCCTCTTTCATCACGTGGCAGCACTTTCTAGGTACTTATCTCTGTTCTTGTCCCTCCTTCATCACGTGACAGCACTTTCTAGATACTTATCTCTGTTCTTGTCCCTCCTTCATCACGTGACAGCACTTTCTAGGTACTTATCTCTGTTCTTGTCCCTCCTTCATCAAGTGACAGCACTTTCTAGGTACTTATCTCTGTTCTTGTCCCTCCTTCATCACGTGACAGCACTTTCTAGGTACTTATCTCTGTTCTTGTCCCTCCTTCATCACGTGACAACACTTTCTAGGTACTTATCTCTGTTCTTGTCTCGCCCTCATCACGCGACAGCACTTTCTAGGTACTTATCACTGTTCTTGTCCCTCCTTCATCACGTGACAGCACTTTCTAGGTACTTATCTCTGTTCTTGTCCCTCCTTCATCACGTGACAGCACTTTCTAGGTACTTATCTCTGTTCTTGTCCCTCCTTCATCACGTGGCAGCACTTTCTAGGTACTTATCCCTGTTCTTGTCCCTCCTTCATCACGTGACAGCACTTTCTAGGTACTTATCTCTGTTCTTGTCCCTCTTTCATCACGTGACAGCACTTTCTAGGTACTTATCTCTGTTCTTGTCCCTCCTTCATCACGTGACAGCACTTTCTAGGTACTTATCTCTGTTCTTGTCCCTCCTTCATCACGTGACAGCACTTTCTCGGTACTTATTTCTGTTCTTGTCCCTCCTTCATCACGTGACAGCACTTTCTCGGTACTTATCTCTGTTCTTGTCCCTCCTTCATCACGTGACAGCACTTTCTCGGTACTTATCTCTGTTCTTGTCCCTCCTTTATCACGTGGCAGCACTTTCTAGGTACTTGTCTCTGTTCTTGTCCCTCTTTCATCACGTGGCAGCACTTTCTAGGTACTTATCTCTGTTCTTGTCCCTCCTTCATCACGTGACAGCACTTTCTAGATACTTATCTCTGTTCTTGTCCCTCCTTCATCACGTGACAGCACTTTCGAGGTACTTATCTCTGTTCTTGTCCCTCCTTCATCACGTGACAGCACTTTCTATGTACTTATCTCTGTTCTTGTCCCTCCTTCATCACGTGACAGCACTTTCTCGGTACTTATCTCTGTTCTTGTCCCTCCTTCATCACGTGACAGCACTTTCTCGGTACTTATCTCTGTTCTTGTCCCTCCTTCATCACGTGACAGCACTATCTCGGTACTTATCTCTGTTCTTGTCCCTCCTTCATCACGTGACAGCACTTTCTCGGTACTTATCTCTGTTCTTGTCCCTCCTTCATCACGTGGCAGCTCTTTCTAGGTACTTATCTCTGTTCTTGTCCCTCTTTCATAACGTGGCAGCACTTTCTAGGTACTTATCTCTGTTCTTGTCCCTCCTTCATCACGTGGCAGCACATTCTAGGTACTTATCTCTGTTCTTGTCCCTCTTTCATCACGTGGCAGCACTTTCTAGGTATTTATCTCTGTTCTTGTCCCTCTTTCATCACGTGGCAGCACTTTCTAGTTATTTATCTCTGTTCTTGTCCCTCCTTCATCACGTGGCAGCACTTTCTAGGTACTTATCTCTGTTCTTGTCCCTCCTTCATCACGTGGCAGCACTTTCGAGGTACTTATCTCTGTTCTTGTCCCTCCTTCATCACGTGGCAGCACTTTCTAGGTATTTATCTCTGTTCTTGTCCCTCTTTCATCACGTGGCAGCACTTTCTAGGTATTTATCTCTGTTCTTGTCCCTCTTTTATCACATGGCAGCACTTTCTAGGTATTTATCTCTGTTCTTGTCCTTCCTTCATCACGTGGCAGCACTTTCTAGGTATTTATCTCTGTTCTTGTCCCTCCTTCATCACGTGGCAGCACTTTCTAGGTATTTTTCTCTGTTCTTGTCCCTCCTTCATCACGTGGCAGCACTTTCTAGGTATTTATCTCTGTTCTTGTCCCTCCTTCATCATGTGGCAGCACTTTCTAGGTATTTATCTCAGTTCTTGTCCCGCCGTCATCAGGTGACAGCACTTTCTATGTATTTATCTCTGTTCTTGTCCCGCTGTCATCACGTGACAGCACTTTCTAGGTATTTATCTCTGTTCTTGTCCCTCCTTCATCACGTGGCAGCACTTTCTAGGTATTTATCTCAGTTCTTGTCCCGCCGTCATCACGTGACAGCACTTTCTATGTATTTATCTCAGTTCTTATCCCGCTGTCATCACGTGACAGCACTTTCTAGGTATTTATCTCTGTTCTTGTCCCTCCTTCATCACGTGGCAGCACTTTCTAGGTATTTATCTCTGTTCTTGACCCGCCGTCATCACGTGACAGCACTTTCTATGTATTTATCTCTGTTCTTGTCCCGCTGTCATCACGTGACAGCACTTTCTAGGTATTTATCTCTGTTCTTGTCCCTCCTTCATCACGTGGCAGCACTTTCTAGGTATTTATCTCTGTTCTTGTCCCTCCTTCATCACGTGACAGCACTTTCTAGGTATTTATCTCTGTTCTTGTCCCTCCTTCATCACGTGACAGCACTTTCTAGGTACTTATCTCTGTTCTTGTCCCTCCTTCATCACGTGACAGCACTTTCTATGTATTTATCTGTCGTTCTCGTTTTGCCGTCATCACGTGGCAGCACTTTCTAGATATTTATCTCTATTCTTGTCTCACCGTCATCACGTGGCATATCAAAATCAAATCAAATCAACTTTATTTTTAAAGGGTCACACATTGGGCACGCAGGCCCGTCTTACATTCGGCCCTTCCAATCACTCGTCTTTCGTTCATCAAGAGCACTATACATTTACATAGGAAGAGAAATAAACATTGTGAAATGAGTGTTGTAAACATAAACAAGACAAACTACCATGTTATGAGGCCCATCTCCCACCTACCCATACATCACCCCATCCACACACACACACACCCCCTCCTACCCACACACACACACACACCAAGGGACACATACATAACCCACCAACCGACCCATCCACCTCCCGCACATCCCCCACCCACACACTCTGCCCTCACCTGTTCCCGCAACCAAAACACACTCGCCACCCACAACCATTCCCCCACCAACCCACACATCCCACGCCCACCCACACACACATCCTAACCCACACATCCTCTCCCCACCCACACCTCCAACCACCCATCTCCCAGCCACATCTCCATCGACCACATATTCCCCACCCAAGCACACAATCCCCCACCAACCCACACATCGCACATCCACATCCCCAAACTATACACACACATCCCCACCAACTGACATCTCCCTACCCCCACACACACACATCTCCCTAACCACCCATACATCCCCAATCCACTCACACACAACCCACCACCCACACATACATCCCCCACCCACCCACACATGCCTTAACCCAAATTCCCACCACACATATCCCCCACGCGCACATCACATACATCCCATACCATGCAATATTCCCAACCCATGCACCGCACACACACATATCCCTCACCAACACATCCCACACCCACATACCACCACACATCCCCACCTAGAAACCACACACATATCCCCCTCCAACATACCACACAATATTCCCACCCACACATATACCCTTACCCATCCACCCCACATACCCCCACCCACACACCACAAAAATCTCCCACCCACACACACATACCCCAGCCACACAATATCCCCAACCAACACACCATACACCTCTCCCCACCCACACACGCATTCCCCACCCATCCACCAACACACACTCACTCACGCACACATCCTCCACTACGCACCCACACCCCCCCACCCACCCCCAACCAAACATCTCTCGATCATAATACCCATACCCACACACATCCTCCACCCACTCATGCATCCCACTCCGACACATACACATCCCTCACCCACCTACACATCCCTAAGCCACTCACACACCCCCACCCACACCTTCCCCATAAACGCACACATCTACGACCCACACACCCCCACCACCCACACATACTTCCCCCAACCACCACACATCTCCTACTAACCCACACATATTCCCCACCCATATACACATTCCCCGCACCCATCACACACATCCCCCACACCACACACTATCCCCCACCCACACACATATCATCACCCATAACACCACAAACATACCCCCAACGCACACACCATGCGCACATCCCCCACCAACACACCGCACAATATTCCAAACCCACACACCATACACTTCTCCCCACCCGCCCTTGCATCCCCAATCCACCCAACACAATCCGCCACCGACACATACTTTCTCAAACCATCCACACATCTCCACCCACATAAACACACATCCCCCGCACCCGTCCCATGTACATATCCTCCACCCATACACACATCCCCCACACCCATTCCCACACTCCTACTTTCACCCCTACACATCCATCCACACATCCCACCAACACCCACAAATATCACTACCCACCAAAACCCACACACCCCAACCCATCCAAACGCATACCCCCACGCACACATCCCCCACCCACAAATATCCCCACACTAACACACACACATCCTCCACACACATTCACACATCCTCACATCTAGACACAAACAAAATGTCTCACGTTAGCATTGAAACTAGTATGAACAAACTCCCACACTTTACTCACACGCATACACTGACAATTGTCGTGAGCAGCCTCATAAAAATGTTACACATGGAGAAAAATGTGTACCTAAAAAGTATGTGACGTAAAAATAGTGTTGCTCCCACACACAGAGATGCACACAGAGAAGGCACACACACACACACACACACACACACACACATTTACTCTCACGCTCACTCATTCTGTCTCTCATTCTCACTCACTGACTCGCTCACTCAAAATGTAGTAATGTACATGAGTTTATATTATGCATGGTAAAATCAAAAGGTATTTAACTGATAATATGACAGATGAGAATACACAAACATATGGATTCGCGTGTTGCATAACATGCGTGCTATATGACATGCATCTGCTCAGCTCTCTCTCTCTCTCTCTCTCTCTCTCTCTCTCTCTCTCTCTCTCTCTCTCTCTCTCTCTATGAAAGAGAGTTATAGAAGGGCAGAATGTTAGACGGGCCTGCGTGCCCAATTCTTAACCCTTTGAAAATAAAGTTTGTTCGTTCGTTCGTTCTCTCTCTCTCTCTCTCTCTCTCTCTCTCTCTCTCTCTCTCTCTCTCTCTCTCTCGCTCTGTATTCTTTCATATACACACACTCCCACGCATGCGCGCGCTCATACACACACACACTAACACATCAACTCTCCCACTGTTTCACTCTCTCTCTCGCTCGCTCACTTTCTCTCTCTCTCTCTCTCTCTCTCTCTCTCTCTCTCTCTCTCTCACACACACACACACTGACTATTTACCCCATTCATTCACTCTGTCAATCTTCATTCACTTTATCTCTAACTCTCTTACTCTCTCTCTCTCTCTCTCTCTCTCTCTCTCTCTCTCTCTCTCTCATACACAGACAGACACACACCCTCACGCTATCACTCAATGTTTCACTTACCCTAGCGCACTCACTCCCACTTTTACTCTCCCTCTCTCTATCTCCCTCTCTCACTCACACACACACACTCTAACACTCATTCACTCAATCACTCACACACACTCATTCTCTCACTCATTCTCATTCTAGGCATTTATCTCTGTTCTTGTCCTTCCTTCATCAAGTGGCAGCACTTTCTAGGTACTTATCTCTGTTCTTGTCCCGCTGTCATCAGGTGGCAGCACTTTCTGGGTATTTATCTCTGTTCTTGTCCCGCCCTCATCACGTGGCAGCACTTGTTAGATATTTATCTCTGTTCTTGTCCCGCCCTCATCACGTGGCAGCACTTGTTAGATATTTATCTCTGTTCTTGTCTCGACGTCATCACGTGGCAGCACTTGTTAGATATTTATCTCTGTTCTTGTCTCGCCGTCATCACGTGGCAGCACTTCTAGGTATTTATTCCTACATTGTGCCATCTGCCCATATCCTATGGTGTATTTCTCCTCTTAACATGTCCAAAATATCCTGTCTGCGTACGTATAACTTTTCTAACCAATTTTCGATGTTTCTGTCCGTCCGCGGTAGTCTTTGCATTTCGTTCAGAAACCGCATTTAGATTTTTCTCACCTTGCTCAAACTCCGGCATCCCCAAACACGTTCTTCCATCTGCTACAATGTCTTCCACTATCAGTTGTTCATAAATAGTCTTGAAAGTATCTGCTTTGTCCATAATTAGTATTCCAAATAATTTTGCTTGTGACGTCAACACATCCGATCGTTCGTTGCCCCGCTCTCTTGCATTACTCAGACATATTTATGTACGGCATTGTCATAGATTAGCATAACTATGCTTACTATCCACTCATGCCTCATTTGTCCAGTTAAAACTTCACTAAGAAACAATACAGAACCAGACACTGTGATTGTCAGTGATCGTGTCTTCAAATCGACACTGAGGAGGATTCTTTTCAATTCACCTGAGCGCCCAGGTTGGTCGACTGGTCTATAAAATGTTGTGCTGGCACTGTAAACCAAAAAGGCCTCAAAGAAATTTAAAAGGATCCTGTACTTAAATTTTGTGACATGCAACACCCATCAGTCTGCTACCAAAGCTAATCATAAACCTGGATGATGCTGCCACCGAATGACCCCTGTGGAACTTTCAATTTCAGATTCCCTATATCATTTACTTACCGACTTTCCTTCGTGTATATATTCATTGTGCATTTTGTGAGTAGATATGTAAGAACAGTACAAATGAAATATATAACGCCATTATTTTACCAGCCACAAAATTAACGCCACGCCACCCGAAATGGATCGGAGCCTGGTGGCTGGGGTATGTTGTGTTCGGCGTTCTTTCTCTGATCGTCTGCATACCTCTATTCTGTTTCCCGCGGAAACTGCCAAGAAACAAGGCCAAGGACATTCATGCGGACGATGAAAAGATGACAGGACAGCCAGAGAAGTTCGTTGTTGTTGTTAATAGTGTGCTGTTACTGTTTTTATTACTGTTGTTGCTGTGGTTGTTTGTTTCGATGGTGTTAATTGTAAGAATGTAGGTGTGTTTGTGAGATATGATACCGGTTTGTCCATTGTGACTATGGTATCGTTCTATAGATCTAGCCGTGGAATTATTTCGCGATGACCCTCTACTATGAAGAATTACGTGAACCATTATATATATATATATATATATATATATATATATATATATATATATATTGTCATATATATATATATATATATATATATATATATATATATATATATATATATATATATATATCATCATCATCATCATTGGCACCTTTCCGTCTTGACAGACGATAGTTATTTAGCGAGGAAACGCTTTAAAGACATTCTGAAGATCGGAATGTATCACGAGACTTGGGAGACTGCTGCCAAAGACCGAAATTCGTGGCGCACATCATTACGCAAGCAAGGGTTTAGTTGCTTGTGAAGCAAACAGGATTGCAAAAGCTGTGAAATAAAAAGGTTGGACAAAAAAACAACAACAAAAAACATTACAAGAGATCCTCCTCATGGAACGCAAGTATTCTTTGACTACATTGTCAAAGAACATTTCGTGCCAAGACAGGCCTTACCACCCATCTTAAAACTCACGGCTCCAAATTTTCAACTCTACTGAATGAAATGAATGGTCATCATCATTGTTGATGGGCAAACACCATTATATATACATACGGTTGTGTAAATTGGTAGGATTTTCTTTCCATGTCTTTCACACACTAAGACTAGATGGTTATATTATTGGTTGCCTACTTGTAACCATTTCAATATCATTGAGGCGTAACACATAAAGTAATGTTAAAACGTGAGGGCTAAAGTTTACCACATAAGCAAAGCGAGTTGGTGACAGATTGGTAAGTGTGTTTGTCGTGTCCAAATTAAGAATAATTAATTGCTATACCTATGTGATATTATTTTAGGGTAATTAATTAAGTTGATTTATAGATAGTGTGTGAGTATTGTTTAGAAGTTTTCATTTATATCATCAAAGTGATTGAGTGTCATGTCTTTCGACAAGCAACCCATTACCCAGGCGTTGACTGAGAAAGAGACATTGATGGAATATGAGGGTGATGAGTTGAGTTGAGTTAAGAACCGACATCACTGCACTCAGGACATTCCCATACGTGCTCCGTCCCCCGTTCAACAGCCAGCGAAGAGTCATACTACTAATTGTTCCCACCGCAATCTGATTACAAGTTATCCTGGTCTTCCCTCTCATTGTTGAGACTCTTCCAGAACCCCTGCCAATCACCCGCAATCTCATTCTTTCCACACATGGGTTCCCAATCTGTTCCTCCGCCTTTTCCACCTGGGCCCACAAACGCGCGACCACCTCCCTCTTGTCCATAGGTAAGCTGCCACCAAGAGGTGCATTCCCTGCTAGCCTATCAGCCTGTTCATTCCCCCTCACCCCCGCATGGCTAGGGCAAAATATCCATACAATTCTCACGATCTGTGACGTCTGAAGCGACGAGAGCCATTCCACACGAAACATTCCTTTCTCCACCTTACTAAGCATACTCTTTGAATCCGTAATGAATACAACGTGTGTTGCAGTAGTCTCCTCTAGCCACTGGAATGCCGCTGTTACTGCCTCCACCTCCATTCTCATGCTGGAGGTCGCAGTCTCATATGTCAGGCTCTCCTTTTTCAAGACTCGTCCATTGGCCTTTACAATAAATCCCCAGCCACTACGTCTGTTTCTCACCACTGACCCATCGGTGTAGATGACTATGTCACCTTGATATGTGTTGCTCTGGATCAGCTGTTGCACTTCAAACTCAGTGCGACCCTCTGCCCATTCTCTACACTCACGACTCAGTGTTATTATTACATTGTGCTAGTCCGTCATGTCTTTCGGAACTTCAACCCACTCTCTTTCACGATTGATGGTCTCTAGATCACACATCTGACTTATAGAAAGTTCTGCCTGTGCCATCTATGACCTGCCTCGTCTTAGTCCATGACCCTTGACCATATCCATGGCTTCATGCAGGGGGTGATCTCAATCTGCAGCAACTCTCAGGTACCATTTGGCCTGGAGGACCTTATGCCTGTCCGTCATTGTTGGTGCCATGTAGCGTCGGAGGCAAGAGACAGTGATTAGAATAAGATACGGAAATTGTGGCAAGCAGAATTAGAAAAGTTAACTAAAGAAGAGGAATAATACACATGTTGCTAGATAACGGCACGGCGTACTACGTCACCAAACTCAGTTAGGTTTTGGGATGAATACGGAGACGGGCGGACAAATAACAACCCTGAAATATAAACGCAAATATTCAGCAGAAAAAGTGTATAAAACATGACATTTAGTATTCCACGACAATCAGGACAAGAGGCTTAGTTTGCGTTATCGAGAACGATCAGAAGATGGAGATGGTAACACAGAGAAAGTCAGGAAAGTAGACTGTATCAGAACTGCCAACCGTTTGTCAGACAGAGGTCATGGCGTAATCACAAACTAACACGGCGTAAGTAATATGCTTCGAATCGTAGACGTAATGTAAGTCAAGGAACGATGGATCGTATGAACTCTACTTGTCATTAATGAAAATTTGAATGATGGAATCGGACTCTGCAGTTAATACTAAATATTTATTAATGATTATTAATTATATTATCACCGGCACTCCCATCAACATGGGAACGGTGATGTCATTACACTGCATGGACGATTGCCACCAATAAATGTATATATATTCGACGAGGAACTTCATCGTTGCTAAACTCATTTTCGTTACTATTGATTATGGTTCCTGTTACTCTGCGATGTTGTGTTTGGCTAGACAACGAGGTTAATTATTAGAAGAAACACCATAGCAGATAGTACCGCCAGGATATGCCTCATGCATATAATTGGTGTGTCCTGTGTGCACCCCATGATTACCCGCATGGCAGCATTCTGTATGCGCTCCAACCTTTCAAGCTGCCATCCAATTTACTACCACCTGTAAGTCTTTCGCCAAACTGGCCCTGTCTCTGCCCTGTCTGTACACCAGCACATCATGTGCAAATGTCAAGATTCTACCCACACCTGGTGTCTCAAGAGCTGCGATTATGCTGGTGTAGACATTAAAGAGCACTGGGGACAAGGCAGATCCCTGTGGCAACCCAGGTGTAATAGTACAAGGATCAGAAGTCCAGGAACTCATGCGCAGTGCAACCTTACACTCATAAAGGACCGCCGCAACCCATCTAACAAGGCAAAGGCAGACCTCCATGTCAAACAGTGTGTGTATCAACCGATTATACCTGACCCTGTTATACGCATCCTCCAGGTCAAGAGCTACCGCCACTGTCTCTTGTTTATCCTGGAAGCCCTTGTAGACATCAAAAGCAAAAGTTGCAGCATTGGCCCAGGTGTCCTTCCCAGGCCGGTATCTATCGAGTATTGGGGAAGCAAATTACGTAACTTTCCAAATGTCGCTGGGGCATGCGTGCTACTATCTTTTCGAGGACTTTGCCATACATGTTTTTCAGGGTTATTATTCGGTATCAATTAAGTCTGGAGTGATCCTTTCCTGGCTTTGGGAGTGGGACCAGGTAGCTATGCAGCCAATTGTGAGGTATTTCCGCCGTATTGATGCTTAGGTTGAAACAAAGAGCCATCTCCTCCAAGTCCCCATCATTTATGTTACTCATATGGGAGTACCTCACCCCATCCGGTCCTGGCGCTGTGTCTTTAGCCCTTAATCTCACAGTCCTCCTTCCTAGTGACCCGTGACACGGCTTCTCTGACGTTGTCTCTAATATTTTTAACGATTTCAACGCGAAAGGCAGATCATAGGGAAACATTTCCTGCAACACACAGGAACGGGAGCTCGAGACTGCACTTGAAACCATTGACCTGGTCTGTATCAATAATGGCTGTGTAACCAGGACAGCAAGCCGGCCAGGTGATGAGGACAGTGCTATTGATCTGGCGCTGGTTTCTCCTTTACTCACTACATAGTGCTGATGGGGTGTCCTAGGGTACCACGGCAGCGACCACCACCCTTGCTGCATATTGGTGGAGAAAGGCAGAACCAGGCAGCACAATTCAACAGTCAAGACCTTCCAGTATGACAGTACAGGGCAAGATGTAGTGAGTAAAATAAGGCGCGACAAACGCAGAAAGCTTCAGGGCAGGAAACAAGCTGGGAGCAGCCACCGTGGTAGAATTTTGAGGTGTAGAAGGCCTGGGTGGATAAACGTAGTGCTGTAAGGAAATGGCAAATCGCCAAGAAGAACAGAGTTGCCCATCCTAGTCCTTGCGTGAACTTAGAAAGAGAGATGAACACAAAAGTAAGCGATTTAAAAAGAATAAAACTGGTTAAGGTGGTTAAAAGTGAAAAATGGGCAGAGGTATGTCAAAGAGTAAGCACAGACAAGTCATTGAAATTGTTATGGCGACTATATAAAAGCATGAGTGGGGTAGTGAAGAATAAGAGAATTTCTGACTTCCAAGGTGCTGACCTCATCTGGCAGAGGACTGACGAGGACAAAGGTAAAGCCCTTTTCGAACGCTATCTAGAGCAACCAGACAGATACGAGAGACAGAAATCTTGCCAAAGAGGTCACCTCAGACACGTGCAAGGCCCAGAACATTTCGGATGAAGACACAGTGACAGTGAAAGAAATACAAGCTGTGCTTCGACGATCTAAAAACAGCGCTCCATGGCCAGATGGAATAAGATACGACGACATCAATAGGTGTACCGACAACGAGCTAGAGAAACTAGCATACATGTACAACAACAGTATAGGGAGTGCTAGCATCAAGGAGGAGTGGTTACACAGCTATCTGATTTCCTTGCCGAAGCCTGGCAAAATCCACACACAAATTAAGGGATATCGAGCAATAACGATGCAGAATACAATAAGCAAGCTGCTGGAGAAGTTAATTGCCAGAAAAATTTCAAGCCAGCTAGAGAGGCAAGGTGTTTTCCCAACTACCCTGAGAGGGTACCGTCCAAAAAGAGAAACCCGGACCAAAGCAGGTTTTTGCCCATGATGTCTATGAAGGTTTCTACTCAAGCATTGAAACCTTTGCTGCAGCGATTGATCTTAAGGACGCGTACAATAGAGTACCATTGGATATTTTAATACTTCAGCTTCTTTTACTTCAGATAAGTCCTTTCCTCCTTAGTTGGATAGCCGCAGCCCTCTTCCAACGGAAAGTAATTTTTAGATCTGGCAGTTGGACTTCGGAACCAACAGCAATATATCCTGGCCTACTACAGGGATCATCATTATCTCCGGCGCTGTTCAACGCCTACACAGTGAGAATCACCAGCGAGCAGATCACTGGACCGGGGAGGACATTGTCATATGCCGACGATGTTTTAGTGTATCGTCAGGGCAAGGATAGAGATCAGGTTGCTGTGGAACTACAAACCGAACTCAATCGCATAAGTAGTTGGTGTGTTGAGGCTGGGGCAATGGTAAACCCAACAAAGGCAACAGTGACATGGTTCTCGTTGAATAATCATATTGTCAACACTCCAACACCAACTGTAAATCTGTGTTTAGAGACTGTGGAAAGAACGCAGGCAATGAACTACCTGGGGATACGTTTTGATCGAAGCCTGACTTATAATGAGCACATAGACCAGGTGATAACAAATGCCAAGCGGGGCTTGGATGCGATGCGGGTGATGGCGGCTGCAAACTGTGAGCAGCGCCATCAATGTCTTCTATACGAGGGGCTGGTCATGTCTGTTTTTTGAGTATGCGATGGCGATCCTTACTCTCCGCCGTAAGCAGATAGAAAGGATGGAAAGGATACAGAACGAAGCTATATTCATTATTCTTGGATGTACAAGAGATACAGCATGCAGGGCGATGTGCTAACTTCTTGATTTTCCAACCATTGAAGACAGAATACAAATCTGCAGAGCACGTGCCTACCTCAGATTCAACGCAAACACACAACATCCACTGCACAGTGAAATTATGAAGGTGAAGGGCAGCGGCTTAAAGAGAGGAAGGTCGTGGATGGGTCAAGCCGAAGACATTCTTCAACAGGTGTGTTTAACAGGACTTAGAACCTGGCGAGAAGTGGATACAAGTGCCAATTCTGTACGTCCTTTTAAGTTTGAATCCAACTAGACAGAAAATGCAGACAAGAAAATCCGGCTGCTGTGGAGGCTGAAGTACAAGCGTTGATTTTCGAGAATTCGCTAGACAGTGACGCGGTCATCTACACAGATGGGTCGGTCGACCGACATGTGAGAAGCTCATGGGCCTTTACAGCTCGGGCCGGAGGGAGAATTGTGAAGGATGATTCCGGTGCTTTTGTTGAGACCACAAGTATCCTGACTATGGAAGTCATGGCAGTAAGTAAAGCAATAACATGGGTCGAGACATAGACTTTCACTACGGCATGTTTCCTTAGTGACTCAATGAACATGCTCAAGAGGATACAGATGGGGTGGATCCGAAGGGAGTGGTTGCTGTCTCTGGAGCGGTCTCGGCTGGCAAAGATTAGCTTCATCTTCGTGCCAGGGCATGCGGGAGTACAAGGAAATGAGCGGGCTGACAAGCTCGCGGGTATGGCTAATGTGGAGGGCGGACGCAGCTTGGACCAGGCTGACATTCTGAAAGCTCTACGAGAAGTAAGACTTTTGCTAGAACCAAGTGATTACTGCGAATCTACAACCATGGTCAGACTGCGAGAACAACAAATTAAAAGAGGTGTGGCCAAACTAGAACACTACGCAGGAAGCCAAAGAAGATTGATAAACCAACACAGAACTGGTGTCGTTAGCCGCTACACGATGCGGGATATGCTGAGGAGGGGATCCGAACACTTATGGACTGAATGGTTCGATGTGCAATGAGGATGATCTGTTGACTAACTAACTAACTAACTAACTAACTAACTAACTAACTAACTAACTACCTAACTATCTCTAATAGCTCTATCTTGCTGATCCGTCTCTGTTTTAAAAATCGTGCAAAAAGCCTCCCCTTTGACCTTGTCAGTTGTCATAGGCCAGTAGTTATCATCATAAACGGTACCATGTGTACCAAGCATTGCCTGTCTCTTCCGCTGCCGGTGCAGCCTCCAGAATTTCCCAATGTCACATCCCCATCGACTTTATTGATAAACTGTTCCCACATCATCATTTTTGCCTCTGCTGCCTGGAGTTTAAAATCTTGCACCTTTACTTTTTTATACCTTTCAGCCTCCTCCAATTCTGTGTCAACTGAATTGGTTGCTCTCCGAATCCTCTGCCAATTTCTTATGGCCGCCCTCTTTTCCCACCATGAATTCTCCACCTCTGGTGTCCACCATGGTGTTTGGTTGAAAATTCTTCTTGTTGGATTAGATCTTCCCTGTGATCTAAGGCGCCTCAAGAGCGAAGAGTGGTCGCAATCATAACTGAATGCCCTGCGGGCTCTTATATCCCTAACTGTGCTGGACTTAGGTATCAGCAAAGAACAGAGGAAGTGGTCACATCCATGGTCTCCAAAGACGCTTCATTTTATGTCTGATGCCGCCTCTTGGGATACAAGTGCCAGGTCGATGGCCGTGTCAGGGTCCCCCGGTCTCATTGCTAGCCTAGTAGGTGTCCCGTCATGTAGACAGACACCATCCGTCTCAAGCCAGGCCTCAGCAAGAGCAGTACCCTGTCTGTTCTCTCCCGACCTGTCCCATTCCTTGGTTTGGGCATTGAGGTCACCACATATCAGATACCTGGTACCAGGGGTGTCCACTGAACCTTTCAACCAGTCCCAACTCTCTCTGCTTATGCAAGATTCCCCTCTTACATATATATTTATCAGGCTCAAGCACCTCTTTACTCTCCTGACCCCACCCACTCATATCCAGAATTGAATGCTGTAAACCATCCTTGACCACCAGAGCCTGCCCATGTCTTCCCTGCCCGGTTGGGTTAATGTAACATGTATAGCCGTGGCACATAAAAGAGTTTGTATTCAGTTCGTGTAACATCTGGACATCAAAATCGTAGACCAATTTCTCCAATATTGGTCCTCGTTGCTTTGCACTACGGCAATTCCAATACCCAAACGGTAAATTTGTGAGCCCCAAACGGTCCGTTTTCCTTTTACAGCTTCTGGCTCCAGCCCTCTTCTTCCTTTCCCTCCCCCTCTCCCCTACTTCTTCTCCTCCGCTTCATTCTCTCCCCGCTGCCTGTTGTCAAAGGTATCGAGCACAAAGCACGTACTCCGTTGCTTCGGCGATAATTCATTATATTTTCCATGGTTGGGGTGATATGAAGGCAGGATATAATCGGTCACCCTAGTAGAGCTAGGGAAGGGGCAGGCGATGTCCATCAGGAGTCCATACGCCTGGCGCTGCCCCGCCCTCATACCAGACGTTCTACGTTCACGACCAGCTCACCCGTGGCAGTTCAATCCTCGGCACCTCGGTCCACCTTAAACTTGAGGGTTTATAATCGGAGTTTTCCATATCCTAGATTGGCCGCTGTAATAGATAACGGGCCCAATCTACCCGGGGGCAACACAGTAGATACATGTATACGAGGAACAAAACCAATGTCATACAATGTATATACACCCGGGTTCTATCGGATAGGCTGGGTCTGACTAAACTCGTAGAGTTAGACATCAAATTACCTAACCCGGATCCAGTCTGCCAAAAATATTACCCTGTGCCCTACGCAAACCAGGAGGCTTTACAAGCCGAGATAAATTACATGTTAAGAGAAGGAATAATTTCTGTTAGGAAGCTGGCAGAGACAGGACTCATCACCAGATCAGAAAAATGCCAGTTGGAATTTTTGGGGCATACAGTTTTTCAAAGTCACATGTGCCCAAACGGTACTACCTGCTTTCTGTCAGCGCCGAATGTTGGGCGGCGCTTACCAAACCCGACACCCCACATTGTGCCAACGGCTTCGTGCGGAAGAGCGCAATTGGGAGGGTACTAGCCTTATCCTGGTGCGAGGAAATGCAACCCAAAGACAAAATATGTCATGGCAGGGCAGACCAGGCCCTAAGCCTTGGTTGGCAGCTGGTCTAGGATCGAAGCTCCGACAGGCGGACAGTTAGAGCATTGCTTTGCTGATCCGGAAGCTTCTGCAGCTTATCTTGTTCCAGATTATAGGTGTCAACTTTCCTCTGGAGTGAACTAGGCAGGCCGAGAGAGGGATCATGCTGCATGAGCAACACATGGTTTCTTTATTTTAGTCCAGGCTTTGTGCTATGGAGAGGCAATAACTCCATCCCTGGTCTTAACCGGTCTCGGAATCAAAGCGAGAGGCAACTGTTACGGGTTATAAGTCCTTGTCAGTTGGCGTAGACATGGGGCGCTACGCGTTGCCTCTGACGGTGGGAGGCACCTACAGGTGTCATTGATCAGCTACCGCCCGCCTCAAGCTGGGCAGCCCCCGGCCAATTGGGTGCTGATCCGTCACAGCCTGCATGCTTCAATGGGTGCTTGGGGCTAGGACAAAATCTGAATCGCAGGCTGTTAAACCAATGCACCAGGTATTAATAAAAAGAATAGAAACCTCAAGCTACGGCTTGCAACCTGGAACGTGAGAACCATGTGTCCAGGATTTTCCACTGACTTGACCAATATTGACGATGTGAGAAAAACGGCTGTGATTGATGCTGAACTCAATCGTCTTAACATTGATATTGCTGGCCTGCAGGAGACTCGCCTCGCTGAGGAAGGGTCACTCAGGGAAAACAATTACACCTTTTTTTGGAAGGGAAGAGGGCAGGCAAAAAAAGGCAACATGGTGTGGGCTTTGCAGTGAAGAATTCGCTACTGGGAATGATTGATATCCCAGCTGGAGGTAATGAAAGATTATTATCACTGCGCTTGGAAACCTCTTGTGGATTTGCCACCATTCTCACTGCATATGCACCGACACTCGATTCCTCTGATGATGTGAAGGATACATTCTATGAGTAGCTAGACTCTGCGATCAAGGCAGTTCCAAAATCCGACTACATTTATATGCTTGGTGATTTCAATGCTCGTGTGGGCAAGGACTCGAGTTCATGGCCAGTGTGCCTTGGAAAATACAACATCGATCGCATGAATGATAATGGGCAAAGGCTGCTGGAGCATTGCACTAGAAATGACCTGTGTATTACAAACTCTTTTTTTAAAACAAAAGAGATGCATAAGGTCACATGGAAACATCCAAGATCCAGCCATTGGCATCAGCTGGACTTCATTATCACACGGAGGCAACATCTGAACCATACATCATTAACTCGAAGTTACCACAGTGCTGACTGTGATACATATCATTCTTTGGTTGTTGCAAGGGTTAGACTGACACCAAAGAGAATCTACACAGCTAAACACAAGTCTAGCTCCAGGATTAATATTACTAACACTTACGATCCTGGAAAGTGCTTTGAATTTCAACAGCAACTTGAAGACGCTTTCAATGATACATCAGAAAATTGTATAGTAAATGATAAATGGAGTAAACTTAAGGAAACTATTTATAAAACAGAGGTAGGGGTTTACGGCACTGTGGATCATAAGAGACAGGACTGGTTTGCGGCAAACATCCAGATACTGCAGCCCTTGATTGATAAAAAGAAGATAGCTCTCTTAAGAAACAAGGAAAGACCAACGCGTAACACTCTGAGTGAGCTGAAGCAAGCGAGGAAGGATGTACACAAGGCTGCCAGGCAGTGTGCGAATGACTATTGGATCAAGTTATGTGAGTCCATTCAAATCGCAAGTGATAAGGGAAACATCAGAAACATGTATGAAGGGATAAAGAAAGCCTGTGGTCCAATGATCAAAAGAAGTGCACCGCTGAAAACTTTGACTGAAGAAATCGTCACTGATAAGAAACAGCAGATGGATAGATGGGTCGAGCACTATTTAGAGTTTTACTCAAGTGAGACCAAGCTAGCGGATGATGCCCTCAACGCCATAGAGGCCCTGCCAACTCTTGACCACCTGGACACACTTCCCACTATAACAGAAGTTAATTGTGCTATAAATGAGCTTGCATCTGGCAAGGCTCCAGGTAAGGATGGGATTTCAATAGAGGTGATCAGGAGTGGGCAAGACACACTCGCTCTACAGATCCACCAGCTAATAGAGCTATGCTGGCGAGAAGGACAAGTCCCACAGGATTTCAAAGATTCAAACATCATAACGCTGTACAAGAACAAGGGAGATCGGAGCAACTGTAACACCATAGGGGTATCTCACTTCTGTGTATTGTTGGGAAAGAATATGCCAGAATTGTCCTGCACAGACTTCAAGTCCTAGGAGATCAAGTCTACCCCGAATCACAGTGCGGCTTCCGTCAGAACCGGTCTACCATTGATATGATATTCTCATTGCGACAGATGCAAGAAAAATGCCAGGAACAAAATCAGCCACTGTTTATTGCCTTCATCGACCTCACAAAGGCATTCGATTTGGTCAGTCGTGAGGGTCTGTTCAAAGCACTAAAGAAGATTGGCTGCCCACCAACTCTTCTGTCTGTCCATTGTGGAATCGTTCCACACAGGCATGAAGGGTATAATCAAGTTTGATGGCTCAACTTCAGAAGAGTTTGAAATCAAGAGTGGAGTTAAGCAAGGTTGTGTACTAGTCCCCACCCTCTTTGGGATATACTTTTCACTTCTACTGAAATATGCCTTTCGTGATCAGGATGACGGTATATACATTCACTCACGCTCAGATGGTGGCCTCTATAATGCTCAGAGATTGATGGCCAAGACCCAAATTAGCAGGGTACTAATCAGAGAGTTGCTTTTTGCGGATGATGCTGCGATTACGACCCACTCTGAGGAAGAATTACAATATCTATTATCTGCATTCTCCAATGCTTGTTCTGAATTTGGTTTAACAATTAACAAAAAGAAGATACAGATTATGTCACAAGGTGCACATGATGTACCATCAATCTTTATTGACGACGCCGAACTGGAGATAGTAGACCATTTTACATATCTAGGATCAGAGGTAAATAACAAATTATCCCTCAATCAGGAAATCAACATCAGGATTGGAAAGGCAGCAACAACAATGAACATGTTAGCAAAAAGAGTCTGGGAGAACAGGAAGCTTACTGCCAAAACAAAAGTCCTCGTCTACCAAGCCTGTGTCCTTAGTACTCTTCTTTATGGCAGTGAAACCTGGACAACTTACTCACGCCAAGAGAAACGTTTAAACAGCTTTCATATGCGGTGTCTGCGAAGAATACTTGGTATTAAGTGGCAAGACAAAATCACAAATACTGAAGTATTGGAAAGATCAGGTTGTGTGACGGTGTATTCCATGCTCAGTCTTCGTAGACTTAGATGGATAGGACACGTTATGAGGATGGATGATTGTAGAATACCAAAGGACATCTTTTTTGGTGAATTACAGACGGGTAGGAGATCTCTACTACGATACAAAGATGTGTGTAAGCGGGACATGATTGATGCAGGCATTGATAATGCACATTGGGAGCACGTCGCCGATGAACGTGTTGCATGGAGGGCAACTATCAGAAATGGAATAAAGACAGAGGAGAAAATGATTGCATATAAAGCACACACGGAGCGTGAGAGACGTAAGATGGTGCAAAATGGTGGAAGTGACCATGTTTTCACATGCACCTACTGTGGGCAAACATTTGCAGCAAGAATTGGCCTTACCAGCCACACTCGCCACCGCCATGGATCGTAGTTATTAAGCCTTTTTGAAGCACAGTGTACCAAACTATCGTCTGTCAAGACGGAAAGGTGCCAATGAATGTGCCCAGAACAAAAGAACGTAAATAAGCTAGTTAAGGCCATTGGGCCCAGGACCAAAAAGGATGCCAGTTCCTTCGTATCCCATTGTGGGATTTATCAGAAGATTATCAAAAACTTCAACGTTCTGGCTATGCCATTAACGGATGCCACCAAGAAAGGAGCACCCGAGCAAGTTAAATGGACGTCAGCGCGTGAAGAGGCTAACACGGCGCTAAAGGACAGACTAATAGCGAAGCCTATTTTACAGTTACCAGACTTGTCTCACCCATTTACTTTAAGGACGGACGCGAGCAATGTTGGGATTGGAAGGACACTTTTACAAAAAGGTCGAGACTATGGAGAGATGCTGTTTTCAGTAGATTACGCTAGCCGCAAGTTAAATACGGCGGAAAAGAACTACTCCACCATAGAGACAGAATGTTTGGCTCTGGTATGGGCTATACAGAAGTTCCAACTTTATCTATATGGAACTAAGTTTATTGTACAAAGTGACCACCAACCATCGATGTTCATAGCCACATCCAACCAATTAAATACAAGACTGATGAGGTGGTCACTATTACTTCAACCTTATACGTTTACCGGGAAATATAATGTAGGAGCGAATTTTCTAAGTAGACACTGCTTTACAGAGGAAGAGGTTCCGGCTGCTCCACTAGGTAACCCAATAAACTAGCCTGAAAGCTAGCAATAGAGAGGACTTAGCCCGATTTGAAAAGTCCGTGTCTCGTAATTTACTTTCAATGGGGTGGGGGTATCCTGTGGCAGAAACCTGGCTCCACCCTCCCTTCTTGCTTATTACTCAGTGTATTATAAAGGTTCTTTAAAATATGATTACATTAATGTTATGCTTAACCATTATGATGTATATATGACTAACCATAGTGAGTTTGGCCTGCTTAGAATTACCCCTTTGATCTAGTACCCACGGACTTGGGTAGATCGTGTATCAAAACTGCTAGTTCCTGCGCATTGCTAAACGCGCCGCATACCGGGCAATTTTCATTACTCTTCACAGTCAAATTTAGTGAATATTCACAAAATTTACCATAGTCAGACGACTAGTAGTGTAGTTCACGACCAATATTTGATAATTTTAAACAGGCCCAGCGTAACTGCACGAGTATTTAGAGTTCACCCACAAGCGACACCACAATCATCAATCAGCATCATCAACGAGTTCTATGGTCTAGATAATACACGTGCTATCTATTCAATTGCTTGAGTCACCAAGGCCCATGTTGAAGTACGTAGCCATAACATAGACAATTTGCTTATCACAGCTACACAGATTTTCAGTTAAAGCTTACCAAAGCTACACCATTTGATTTGTGTGACACGTACATTAGAAGTGAACTGAACAGTGTTTAGTATGCATACACCCAGCGATCTAAAGTTGTCATCTTTTCCGTCATCATCAAGTGAGAACTGAGGAAGGACAGGAGAGGAAAGTTGCAGACAAGTATCGTGTGAGCTAAGGACCTGAGATAGGTTCTCAACCATCAATCACACCTTTGTGTTGCCGGGGCCCATAAGGGAAGCAAAACATAGTAACACGGTTGCCTTCCATGCATGTCGTAAGAGGCGACTAAGGTGGCTTGGACTGAGACTTAGTCTACAGTCTATTGGGAATTCCGGTCCCTGACATAGCGGATAGGCATTTAAACCGTTAAGGCTTCTGGAGTGTTTGAACTTGTGGCTATGGTTTGCATTCGCATTTTAATCATGTTGGACTGATAGTGCATGGTTCCGTCGCCCTGCTACCGAGTCAGTGCGTGGCGCGACAATGTGAGCCGTGAATTTCGCATGGAATGCTTTTACATCTGTCCGCGGTTGGTTGTAGAGTGAACTGCATGTTCGGAACGATGGCGGTCGGCTATTGCTGAATTGACTGATTTGCCTTTTCGGTTCACGAGTGCATTTTTCAGGAGACTATGTGAGTTGTCGCTGGAGCTACAGAGTTCGTGCTTTGTGCGGCGCTTTCGGTGGGTCGCCCTGCGGAAAGAGACCAAGCATATGGGATAAAACCCGGGTAAATGAAGTCTTTCTGGTGATTGCCGATTCCATTAATAATGAACTGTATTCTTCATGTAGGAATTTTGTGTTGGCATTCAGGTGGCGGCATTAAGCACAGTGTACTTGTGCGGGCTGTGGCTTGTCGAGACTCCTGTCTATTCCATTGTTCACATAGGACAGTGAGGAGCATTTTATGTGATATTTACTAGCACATGCACGGAACATAATGGGGACGACCCGTTGTCGTGAAATTGGAGCAGCGACTGACTAACTAACTAACCATCAATCTGACCCCAACCCACCGTCACGTGCTTTGCTGATCTTCGATGATTAGATATCAAATCAAACAGACTTGTTCGCTGCAGTAGCCAAGAACAAACGTTGATAGGACACTTCAATAACATGGGATTTTCCTGTCTCACGAGGGAAGCATTTCATTGTTTTCATTTATAAATAAAGCGTGCGATCTGATTTATAGACCATTAGACAAATACTTAATCTACTGACGTTTAGTGCCTTTTACACCTCATAATAATGAGAATAATAGTGTAGTGTGCAAGGACAGAAGTTGAGTGAACTAGTTGTGTCTCTCCTGTATGTTATACTCGAAGACGCTGGGGGATTTTTTTTATCACAGGGTAGCGTGTCGCTGCTAACTAATCAGCTATCATCCATGGGTGTATAGCTTCAAAATTTACTTGCAGTTCCCTGTGCCACTGATAGGAAGGTAGACTCATCTGGGACCAGGATTCATACTACCTAGCCCACCACGAGCCATTTTGTCTTCTACTCCTACAGTGGACCGACCTCAAGAAGGGTCAGCTTTTCTAGCTGTATCTTAACCATAGGGTTTGCTTATACGGCTGTAGACCACGCGACATTGATGTCTTCTAGGAAAAACAACCAACCAATCACCCAACCAACCAGCCAGCCAACCAATCAACCAACCATCCAGCGAACCAACCAACCAACCAGCCATCCAACCAAACAACCAACCATACAGCCAGCCAGCCAACCAATTAACCAACAAACCAACCAGCAAGTTACCCAACCAGCCAACCAAGCAACCAACCATCCAACCAGCCAACCAATCGACCAATCAACCAAGCAATCAAGCAATCAAGAATCCAACCAACCAGCCAGCAAATCAATCAACCAATCAACCAGGCAATCAAGCAACCAACCAAGCAAACAAGCAAAACACCAACCAGCCAACCGAGCAAATAACCAACCAGCTAACCAATCAACCAGCCAGCGAATCAACCAGCCAGCCAACCAATCAACCAGCGAACCAACCAAGTCCAATCAAGTAGTTAACTAGTTTATCTATTAGGTATGTATGCGAGTTGTCCACTCGACTCAGTTAACTATCTTATCTATTAGGTATGTAAGCGAGTTGTCCACTGGAATCAGTTAACTAGTTTATCTATTAGGTATGTATGCGAGTTGTCCACTCGACTCAGTTAACTATTTTATCTATTAGGTATGTATGCGAGTTGTCCACTCGACTCGGTTAACTAGTTTATCTATTAGGTCATCTACACCGATGGGTCAGTGGTGAGAAACAGACGTAGATGCTGGGGCTTTATTGCCAACGCTAGTAGACGAGTCTTGAAAAAGGAGGGTGGCATATAAGACTACGACCTCCAGCATGAGAATGGAGGTGGAGGCAGTAACAGCGGCATTCCGGTGGCTAGATGAGACTACTGCAACACACGTTGTATTCATTACGCATTCAAAGAATATGCTTAGCAAGGTGAAGAAAGGAATGTTTCGTGTGGAATGGCACTCGTCGCTTCAGAGGTTACAGATCGTGAGAATTGTATGGATATTTTGCCCTGGCCATGCGGGGGTGAGGGGGAATGAACAGGCTGATAGGCTAGCAGGGAATGTACCTTTTGGTGGTAGTTTGCCTATGGACAAGGGGGAGGTGGTCGTGCGCTTGTGGGACCAGGTGGAGAAGGTTGAGGAACATATTAAGAACCCATACGTGGAAAGACTGAGATTGCGGGGGATCGGCAGGGGTTCTGGAAGAATCTCAAACTGAGAGGGAAGACCAGGAGAACTTTTAATCAAATAGCGGTGGGAATGATTAGTAGTATAACTCTTCGCTGGCTGTTGAATGAGGGGACGGAGCACTTATGGGAATGTCCTGAGTGCAGTGATGTCGGTTCTTAACTCAACTCAACTCAACTCTATTAGGTATGTATGAGAGTTGTCCACTCGTCTCAGTTAACTATTTTATATATGAGGTATGTATGCGAGTTGTCAACTCGACTCAGTTAACTACTTTATCTATTAGGTTTTTATGGTAGTTGTCCACTCGTCTCAGTTAACTAGTTTATCCATGAGTTATGTATGCGACTTGTCCACTCGACTCAGTTACCAAACATTCACAATTCCGCGTGTTAACCTACATCGTGTGTTCGTCTGGTTTGTGTATACACAGAAATGACGACCTGGTGGGACTGGTTCACTTACAGACACCAGTAAAACAATCAATTACAGACACAACCCAGACCAGTCACACAGGACACATCTTCAGAGGGATGAGGTTCAAATCCTTGCTAAAACATGTCAGAGGTAAGCAATAACGTTAACCAGGCATTTACGTGACTCTCTTTCCCTTCTTCAGCATTCCGAGCCATTGAGGTTCTTTGCTGCAGATACAATCCGTCTCCATTCGTCTCTCTGGTGGACCTTCTCTTGCCAGTCGTTGATTACAAGTACTTGTAGATCTGTATATATATTATCTCTCCACCGTCTTCTTGGTCTACCTCAGGGTCTACGGTCATTTATTTCTTGAGTGTAAGCGAGTTTTGTTTCCCTATTATCTTCCATTCTTTCTATATGCCCCAGCAATTGTAGTCTATTAGCCTTCATGATACCAGTGATTAGCGGGGACTTAAACAGATCATATATGTCTTTGTTGCTTCTTCTTTTCCACTCTTCACTTTGTGTATCCCTAATGGGCCCAAAGATGCGCCTTAATACTGTTCTGATAGGTTTGTAACAAAGCTTCGTCTCCTTTCGTTGTACTCCAGGTTTCAGAGCCATACAGCACAACTGGTCTGATCAGTGTATTATAAATTGTGATCTTGGTGTTACGAGATAGCACATTTGATTTTAGCAGGTGTTGTAATGCACAGTATATCTTATTTCCAGAGTTGATTCTAGCTTGTATTTCTTCCCTTATTATGTTGGAGCAGTTGAAGATTGTACCCAGGTATTTTTATGTTTCCGTTCTTTTAATGGTCATATTATCTATTTGTATGTGGCCAGAGTTTTTTTGCCGTTTTTTACGTGACGTTTTTATATATTCCTGCTTCAGTTGTAAGACACGTCATCTCTGTATCAGAGTAGGACAAAGTGATCAAGCCGTCTGTCTCGCGCTCCAAAGGTTGTGGGTTACATTCCGGGCTACGTCTTTCGGTTCACTAGTGCAGGATTTCTCGGAGACACCTGGGGGTCGTCACTGGAGCTCCGGAGTTCGTGCTTAGTGCGTGGCTGTAGGCAGGTGGCCCTATGGAACGATATCAAGCCATATGGGATAAAACCCGATGTCGATCCTCTCGACGAATTAAGGCTGTTTAAGGATAAGATCATATTTCTACATCAGTGTATGAAAAGTTCGTATTTTTTATCAGTGTAAGACAAGATCGTATTTCTGTATCAGTGCATGACAAGATAGTATTCATATATCAGTGTATGACAAGATAGTATTTCTATATCAGTGTATGCCAAGATAACATTTCTATATCAGTGTATGACAAGATAGTATTTCTATATCAGTATATGACAAGATAGTATTTCTATATCAGTGTATGATAAGATAGTATTTCTGTATCCGTGTATGACAAGATAGTATTTCTATATCAGTGTATGACAAGATAGTATTTCTATATCAGTGTATGACAAGATAGTATTTCTATATCAGTGTATGACAAGATAGTATTTCTATATCAGTGTATGTGTGACGAAACGCCATGACAGCACAAGAATTATTCTATCATTCTGTAAGTAAAAGAATAATTGTCCACCAGAAACTAATCCGAGTCCCCAACCAAGGAATAAGGAAAAACTAACAGAGATTGAAAACAAGAGAAAAATACATTTTGACCACGCACGCCCCATCATTTCTGTAATGCTAGGTCTGAGAAAGCTTTGATGTACAGATCAAAAGTAAAACCCAGACATCACGGCACCAGTCGGCGAACGCTATCAATGGTTGAAAACTCATTGTTTTCAGTACAAGGGAAGAGAAAGACGGCAAAGTGTGAAATCTGGGCTGGGGACGACGATGATACATGGCGGTGCTACTCAGGGAAAAACCCGTTTGATCTAAAGACGGTAATATAATACAGGCCTAACACCTATCTAAAGTCCAGACTTTGTGGAGCCGGGACAACGTCTGTAGTTGCCACCACAAAGGAGCAATTAGGACCAGATGCCTAACACCTCACCGCAATACGGCGGCAAAGTAGGAACACATGGCTGACACATTTTTGCCAGCAACCCAGGAAGGCTGGTGTTAACAGCAGATTGGAATGTAATGACGCAACTGCTCTGAAAAAGTGCATGACAAGATAGTATTTCTGAAACAGTGTATGACAAGATAGTATTTCTATATCAGTGTATGACAAGATAGTATTCATATATCAGTGTATGACAAGATCGTATTTCTGTATAAGTGTAGACAAGATAGTATTTCTATACCAGTGTATGACAAGATCGTATTTCTGTATCAGTGTAGACAAGATAGTATTTCTATACCAGTGTATGACAACATAGTATTTCTATATCAGTGTATGACAAGATAGTATTTCTATATCAGTGTATGACAAGATAGTATTTCTGTATCAGTGTATGACAAGATCGTATTTCTATATCAGTGTAGACAAGATAGTATTTCTATATCAGTGTATGACAAGATAGTATTTCTATATCAGTGTATGACAAGATAGTATTTCTATACCAGTGTAGACAAGATAGTATTTCTATATCAGTGTATGACAAGATCATATTTCAACATCATTGCATGACAAGATCATATTTCAACATCATTGCATGACAAGATCATATTTCAACATCATTGCATGACAAGATCATATTTCAACATCATTGCATGACAAGATCATATTTCTATATCAGTGTATGACAAGATAGTATTTCTATATCAGTGTATGACAAGATAGTATTTCCCTTTCAGTGTATGACAAGATAGTATTTCTGTTTCAGTGAATAAACATATCGGATTTCCATATCAGTGTATTGGAAGATCTTATTTGTAGTAGGTGTGACAGTATCATTATTACTTCGTGGCTATTGTAGTAGTATAAATGTTTTGCATATCCTTTACAGGACATCGCTGTCAACAACAGCATCTTTCAGCTGTATGTTGATTTCTTGGCAAGATTACGCTCAGTAGTTTGCCATTGCTTTCTGAGCGGCCGGCTCATTATCCCGCAAGTCACGAGCGCTGGTCGAACCGCTTCCAGTTCTCGCCTCGCTGCGAGACCCTGCGTGGATAAACGGGATTACGGAGAAAGTGGTGTAACCCCTCAGTCAGAGAGACCGGCATTGTAGTAGTAGCAGTAATAATAGTCCGCTGTGGCTTAGGTATAGTGAGACCGTGTCATAACTCACTGTCATATCGAGTTGCAATACTCGGTAAGTTGATGGCATTTGTTCAGTCGGGGGAAAAAGAACACGCTAACCTTACAGTTTGCTGCACTAGCCAGTCGACATTAAAACTTCAGTTTAATGACCCTCTGCCTACACCGAAAGGTATTATAGGCAGTAATGACAATAATGAATGATTCGAGAGATAGAAATCAGCTGAGGGCGATTTAGAAACAGACCGTTTTCTGTTGATTTTGATTGTATGAGGCGTCGGCCCTTCATGAAGAAATGGCAAACTACTGTACTACCATGGCATAGTAAACCTTAAACAGCTTAATGATGGGGTTGATTACAATGTCCTGTAAAGGGCATGCAGCTCACTCATGGCCATGGGGCTGGGTCGAGCACAGAGACGCACTGGGCGGTAACCATAATTCTGTCACTGCCTGGGGATTGAACCCAAACCACTAACTTGATAGGCCAGCACACTAACCTCTATGCCGCCGAGGCTCCTTCGGTTAAAAGCCAACTTTAATGAGTGCAGTGTGAGTTATAGATGAGAGCCAAAGAGGCACCGCAGCAACACCGCACGAAGAACACAACACAGAAGAATCAAAGGCAGATCACACCATTAAGGAACTATTTTTATTTGCGGACGACCAAGCACTAACAGCAAAATTCAGAAGTAGAATTACAAGTCCACACATAGTCTAAGTGAAATGTGTAAGGAACATAACGTGAAAATTAGCATCAGTAAAACAGAGGTAATCACTATAGCCAAATAAGACACAACACAGATTTATCTAAAAGAACACACAGAGAAACAAGTAAAGAGCTTCAAGTACTTAGGAAGTATAATATTATCAGATGGCAAATCAGAAGACGTGATCGAAAATAGATGCAATAAGGAAGGCAAACCAGCTCATTGGATAAATGGTATCAATACTAAAGAACAAACACATTTCAATAATCACTAAGAAAGCAATCTACAACAAAATCTTCCTACCAACTCTATGCCACCAATGCCAAACCTGAACAGTGAGAGAAAAATGGAAAAAGAATAAATTACAACAACGGAAATGAGACACCTAAGAAGATTACTCAATGTATCACAAAGAGAGAAAATCATAAATTATGAAATCAGGACTAATGTGTGTGTGTGTGTGTGGGGGGGGGGGGGGGTTATAGCAGAGCTAGATTTAATTAGAAAACAGCGAGTTAAATGGTTCGGCCGTATAACTAGGCTACCAACAGTATACCACAACAAGCAATGATGAACAGATCAAATGCAGCCGAAGAAGAGATAGACAATGTAAACGATGGACAAATAGAATACCAGAGTCCATGGGAATCTCGATACATGAAGTCCATAAATGGGAATTCTCCCGCTCTTTATGCTTCACCTCGAAACCGCAAGGTATAATAGGAATAGGATGAGATGAGATGAGATGAGATGAGAGATGCCTTAGATGAGTTGCAGCAGTAACAATGAGAGATAGAATTAGAAATAAGAAAATTAGAGGAAGATTTGGTCTGAAACCATTCATGCAGTTCAACATGCAGAACACCAAATGAAATGGTTTGGCCATCTAGCAAGAACGCCCTGGTACCATCTGCCACAAAGAACCAAATTGAAAAATAATATAATTGATACAGAACGATCGAACGAACGAACATACTTTATTTTCAAAGGGTAACAAATTGGGCACGCAAGCCCGTCTTACATTCGGCCCTTCCAATCACTCATCTTTCTTTCATCAACAGTGCATAGGAAAAAACATTGTCAAATGCATTTTGTAAATATAATCAATGCATATTACTATGTTGTGAGACACATCCACCACCCACCCACACATCCCCCTTCACTCCAACTCCCCCACCCAACCACACACATAACCCACACACACATACATTCCCCACCCATCAACCACATCCCTACACCTACACATCTCCCCCCCCACACACACACACACCTCTCACCCACCACACAACCCATCCACCCACACCCCAAGCACACATACATTCCCTAACCCACACATCCCCCACCCACACACATCCACCCACTTACACACTTCTCCCCACCCACTCACATATCCTCTACCCGTCCCATTATCCACCAACAATCACTCACCAACATATCCTCCTCCACCCACACACCTCCAACCACCCAGCCAAACACACATTCCTCAGCCACACATCTCCCACGCACACACACATCTCCCCGCCAAATCACATATCCCGCACCTACCCACACAAAATTTCCGCACCCACCCACATAATCTCCCATCTCCCCCAGCCCACTCACAGATCCCGAGCCACCCCTACAAACATCCCCACCATCTCCTAACCTACACACACTCACCCACCCACATATCCTCTACCCACCCACACATACTCTACCCACCCATCCCCCAACCAAACATCCCCTAAACACACACCCTTACTCATATACAATCACCCACCCACATATACTCTACCCAACCACACATCCTCCACCCATCCCCCCCAGCCACTCACCCCTTAACCACACACCCCTACCCACATACACACACATCAAGAGCAAGGGGAAGACCACGTAAATAATGGAGTGATGGTTTCAAGAATAACAAGCTAGTTAATTAGTTAGTCGACAGATCACCCTCATTGCACATCAAACCATTCAGTCCATAAGTGCTCGGATCCCCTCCTCAGCAAATCCCACAGCGTGTAGCGGCTCACGACACCAGTTCTGTATTGGTTTATCAATCTTCTTTGGCTTCCTGCGTAGTGTTCATGTTTGGCCACCCCTCTTTTAATTTGCAGTTCTCGCAGTCTGACCATAGTTGTAGATTCACAGTCATCACTTGGTTCTCGCAACAGCCTTACTTCTCGTAGAGCATTCAGAATGTCAGCCTGGTCCATGGCGCGTCCGCCCTCCACAGTAGCCTTACCTACGAGCTTGTCAGCCCGCTCATTTCCTTGTACTCATGCATGCCCTGGCACGAAGATGAAACTAATGTTTGCCAGCCGAGACCGCTCCAGAGACAGCAACCACTCTCTTCGGATCCACCCCGCCTCTATCACCTTGAGCATGCTCATTGAGTCGCAAAGGAAATATGCCCTAGTGAATGTCAAATCAAATCAAATCAAATCAACTTTATTAGGGTCACAAATTGGGCGCGCAGGCCCGTCTTACATTCGGCCCTTCCAATAACTCGTCTTTCGTTCATCATAAGCATTATACATTTACATAGGAAGAAAAATAAACATTGTGAAATGAATGTTGTAAACATAAACAAGGCTAATTACAATGTTATGAAGCCCATCTCCCACCTATCCATACATCACCCCACCCACACAACACCCCCACCTACCCACACACACGCGCACCAAGGGACACATACACACCCCCACCTACCCACACACACGCACACCAAGGGACACATACATACCCCATCAACCGACCCATCCCCCTCCCGCACATCCCCCACCCACACACACACACTGCCCTCACCTGATCCCCAACCAAAACACACTGGCCACCCACAAATATTCCCCCACCAACCCACACATCCCACGCTCATCCACATCCTAACCCACACATCCTCTCCCCAACCACACCTCAAACCACTCATCCCCCAGCCACATCTCCATCGACAACATATTCCCCACCCATGCACACAATCCCCAACCAACCCAAACATCGCACATCCACTCACACATCCCCAAACCATACACACACATCCCCACCAACTGACATGTCCCTACCCCCCCCCCCCCCACACACACACACATCTCCCTAACCACCCATACATCCCCAATCCACTCACACACACCCCACCACCCACACATACAACTTCCACCCACCCACACATGCCATAACCTAATCCCCCACCACACAATCCCCCCGCACATCACATACACCCCCTACCACGCACTATTATCATCCCACGCACCACACACATACATATCCCTCACCATCACATCCCCACTTACACACCACACACATATACCCCACCCAGATACCACACAATATTCCCACCCACACCCACACAGATACCCTTACCCATCCACCCCACATACCCCCACTCACACACCACAAAAATCCCCCACCCACACACACATACCTCACCCACACAATATCCCCAACCAACACACCACACACCTCTCCCCACCCCAACACGCATTCCCTACCCGTCCACCAACACACACTCACTCACGCATACATCCTCCATTACGCACCCACACACCCCCACCCACCCACCCCCAACCAAACATCTCTCGATCACAATACCCCTACCCACACACATCCTCCACCCACTCACACATCCCACCCCGACACATACAACTCCCTCACCCACCTACACATCCCTAAGCCACTCACACACCCCCACCCACACATTCCCCATCCACACACACACATCTCCCACCCACACACCACCACAATCCCCTACTCACCCACACATATACCCCACCCATACGCACATTCCCGGCACCCATCACACACATCCCCCACACCACACATCATTCACATATCCCCACCAACACACCGCACACATATCTCAAACCCACACACCATACACTTCTCCCCACCCGCCCTTGCATCCCCAATCCACCCAACACAATCCCCTACCCACACAACCCCGCCTCCCACACATACTTCCTCAAACCATCCACACATCTCCACCCACATAAACACACATCCCCCGCATCCGTCCCATACACATATCCTCCACCCATACACACATCCCCCACACCCATTCCAACACCCCTACTTTCACCCCCACACATCCATCCACACATCCCACCAACACCCACAAATACCACTACCCACCAAAACCCACACACCCCAACCCATCCAAACGCATACCCCCACCCACACACCCCCCACCGACAAATGTCCCCACACTCACACACATACTCCACATACACTCACACTTCCTTACATCTAGACACATACAAAATGTCTCACGTTAGTATTGAAACTAGTATGAACAAACTCCCACACTTTACTCACACACATACACTGACACTTGTCATGAGCAGTCTCATAAAAATGTTAAACATGGAGAAAAATGTGTACATAAAATGTATGTGACGTAAAAATAGTGATGCTCTCTCTCTCTCTCTCTCTCTCTCTCTCTCTCTCTCTCTCTCTCTCTCTCTCTCTCTCTCTCTCTCTCTCTCTCACACACACACACACACACACACACACACATTCACTCTCACGCTCACTCATTCACTCTCAGCTCACTCATTCACTCTCCCGCTCACTCATTCACTCTCCCGCTCACTCATTCACTCTCCCGCTCACTCATTCACTCTCCCGCTCACTCATTTACTCTCACGCTCACTCGTTCTGTCTCTCATTCACACTCACTGACTCTCTCACTCAAACTACAGTAATGAACATGAGTTTATATTATGCTGATAAAATCAAATGGTATTTAACTGATAATATGACAGATGAGAATACACAAACATATGGATTCGCGTGTTACATAACATGCGTGTTACACGACATGCATCTGCTCAGCTCTCTCTCTCTCTCTCTCTCTCTCTCTCTCTCTCTCTCTCTGTATTCTTTCATATACACACACTCACACGCATGCGCGCGCTCACACACACACACACTAACACATCAACTCTCCCACTGTCTCACTCTCTAACACACAATCCTTCACACACACACACACACACACACTCACTCTCTCAACCACACTCTCTCACACATACACATGCACATGAACGCATGCACGCACGCACACACTCCCTCACTCACTCTCACACATACACGTACGAATGCATGAACTGACACATTCCCCCACCATTTCTCGCTCAATCACTCTCTCCACACACACGCATGCACGTTCGCACACACTCTCTCCCTCTCTCTGACACCCACTTTCTCTCTCTCTCTCTCTTTCTCTTTCTCTCTCTCTCTCTCTCTCTCTCTCTCTCTCTCTCTCTCTCTCCCACACGCACACACATATATAGTGAACAATTATAGCTAAACAATTATAATGAACAATTATACTGAACAATTATACCAGTAAAACCATAATGAATTATGGTGGCATATAGTCGGTATGGATTAAGTATTGAAAGAGTTTTCGGTTAAATGTGTAGGGACTCATTGGAGTTTTCAGATCTGGAGGCAGATCATTCCATAAGTGAGCACCAGAATAGGCGAAACATGTTTTGTATAGGTCCAATCTAGGCTTTGAGACATGTAACAAATTTAGGCGCTTGCTGTTCATTGCATTAGATCGAATCAGCGGCAGAAGATACTCTGGGATATTTTGAGATATAATTTTATTCACTAATTTGGCTTTGTTGAAAAGGAAGCGCTTTTGTAGTGGTAGAAGTCTTAGATGACTGTACAAATTATTACTTTCAACGAGCTTTATGCCAGAAACCAGACGAATAGCGCGGTTTTGTAGAGAACATAGTCGTTTTAAATTAGATTTAGGGCAACCATCCCAAACTGTGGAACAGTAATCGAGATGTGATTGGATATAGCATGTGTAGAATATTTTTCGTGTGCTTTCGTCCAGGAAGTGCTGAATTTTAGCAAGTTGGTAAACTTTTTGTGCTATTTTCTTGGTAAGAGCGTGAACATGAGAGCTCCAGTTCAAATGGCTGTCTATTAAAAGCCCTAGTGCTTTATGTTCAGTCACATTAACTATAGGTAACGTGCCCATGCAGAGTTCGAGCGGTGATCCAATTATGGCTAGTGTCTGTAGTTTTTGTCTGGTCGTTATTAGCATGGATTTGGTTTTGTCGATGTTAATTTGCATGCGGTTTTCATTGCTCCATCTAGTAAGATTATCAAGTTCCTTTTGTAAAGAATTCTCTAATTCACTACGGTTTTCTTGACTAGTATATATAGTACAGTCGTCTGCAAATAGATCACAAGTTGTATTGATATATAAAGGAAGATCATTAATATAAACTGCAAAAAGCAGCGGACCTAGTATTGAGCCCTGAGGCACACCAATATTAAGCTGTGTGGGTCTTGATAGACAGTTGTTGAAGGACACGACTTGTTGCCTGTCGGATAGAAATGACGTAATTATGTTCACCATGTTGGTGCTTGTCTTCATTTGCTTTAGTTTTCTAATTAAAATATCGTGATCTACCATATCAAAAGCTTTTTTAAAGTCTACAAACACCGCTCCACAAATTCTACCGTTGTTGATGTTTAAGTGTCAGTTATCGGTCATTTTTGTTAGAGCACTATGGCAAGAATATTTAGGTCGAAACCCAGATTGACTGTTAATTATTAGATCATTGTTAAAAAAAATGGTGTAACGTTATTTTATGAATGTGTTTTTCTAGTGGTTTTGATAGCGACGATAGTAAGGAAATAGGTCTATAATTACCCAAAATGCTATTATCGATTGAGCCATTTTTAATTAGCGGAAACACTTTAGCAATTTTAAATGCAGATGGAAAGTAGTTTTTGGCCAGGCACTGGTTATATATGAACGTTAAGGACTCGCTAATGACTGGTGCAGCACAACGAAGAATTCTATTACTGATACCATCTAGGCCGTGTGAGTTTGTTGATTTGAGGTTCAAGAGATATCTATAAACGTCTGCAACAGACATTAAAGGAATCTCAGCGGGAATATTTCTTGTACACTTCTCCTCACAGAATGATGCCAGTGAACTTAAATTACACGATGAGTCTGGTATAGAAGACTTTAGATTCTCTATTTCTGATTGAAAAAAACAACTGAATTCATCGCATGTTATAGAATTTGGTATTGCTGATTCTGTAGGGCGTTTCTTATTGGTTAGCAAGTTAATAGCCTTCCATATATTTGTACTGTTTGAATTATCTACAATCAAATTTTTAAAATGATCTTTTTTTATCCTACGAATTTCATATTTAACTTTATTCCTTAGTCTGCGGTAATTGATGAAGTCTTTATTTTTGTGTGCTGTATCTCGCTCTCTCATGATTTCCAGCACTTCTCTAGTGACCCATGGGGATTTATGTTGATTTTTGACTCGAACTTCTTTGATTGGCACGTGTTTATCGAACACATTGTAGACTGTCTTCGTCCAGAAAGCTAATGCATCGTCCGGGTCAGGAAGTTGGTAAACGTGATCAAGGGCTGCTTTTCTTAAGTCTTGCAAAAATAAATCTTGGTTGAATGCTTTAAAATTCCTAAATTTGATACTTACATGTTTATGTTTAAGAGGTTTGAACCCAATTCTTGACCATGTACAACATACCGGGTAGTGGTCACTAACTGTACAAAGAGGAACAGAACATTCAATAATATTATCTTAACAAGTAACATATATATGATCAATTATAGTTGAGGATGTGTCAGTAACCGTTGTGGGACGGTTTATTATCTGTTTGAAATTGTAAGAAAGAATGATATCGTCCCATGTCTGATTGGATTTACTAATATCTATGTTGAAGTCACCTAGTATCATAACTTCTCTACCTGCTGTAAACACTCTATCCATCATTGTAGTGAAGCAGTCATACCAACTGTACCCGGCACAAGGATTCCTATATAGGTATCCAATGAGAAACGGTTGTTGGCTGGCTGGCTTCACCTCTAACCAAACACATTCTATCTCTACTGTCTCGAGATCACTTCTACGGGACCAGTTGAGAGAATTGGAAATGTATACAGCAATACCTGTCTCTAATTTTTGATTTGCATCTTTCCGAATTACTTTAAATCCCTTAAGTGAGATTTCGGAGTCGGTTATTTTGTCGTTAAGACGACTTTCTGTGATTCCAAACACATGGAACTGTTTGGACAGTATTACCGAGAGCTCAGGTAATTTGTTGAGCAGATGAAAGATGTTGAGATGGCCTATATATAGACCATTTTTATTGAGCCACTGATCGTGATTAGCGAACATTACAAACTAAAAGGAAGATGTCGCTTGTGGTATACAAATTGCAGGGATTTTGAAACTTTATTTAGAGATAGTTAAGGCTGTTAGAGGGGGCAGGAAAATGTCTTTGCTGGAGTGATATCATGAATGCTTGGTGCAGGGCTGCAGGATTTTACGCATTAGCTGCTGAAGTTGACGGTTCCACTCATAGGGTTGTAGATTACCGTCCAGCGAGGGATTGCTATGAGTGTCACTGGAAGTGCCTACATTGGAAGCAGGCATCGACGGTACAGCACCATTGTTTAACGGTGTCCCCTTTGACATCATAGAGGGAGACTGTTTTACGGGCAAGGAAGGAAATAAAGTATCATATTTAGCAACATTTGGATTGGAGCTTGGGTTGCTATTCACAACATTGTGTTCCTGGGGTACACGCAAGGGTGGTGTGGGAAGAGAAGGAATGTTTTCTGAACACAGTGAGATGGCTGTTGCCGGAGGTGAAGTTCGGTTTACTCCTGTAACTGGTGCTGGTTGTTGTGCACGTTCGGGATATTTTATGTTCTTCGCTAGGAAGCTACTTCCTAGCTTGGAACAATGTATTTGATCCCTGTATAGTTTTTTCTTTGGAGCTCCGGACGGTGACGTAAAGTAAGGGGTGTTATTTATGAAATTCATGCTATTATTTTTACAGAATTTATATAACGTTAGATTAGCAGCATCGGCAGTACGACGCTGGAACCCGTAACATGGTGGAATGATAGATGAAATAAACAAAGATGATTTCGGAAATCTATTGCGCAACAGCACCTCCAATGTAGCTAGTTGTGAGGTGCTGATGATTTTATTATCCATTATGTCATTAACACCAATATGGACTGTTGCTCTCCTAATTCGCAGTGTAGCGGTCAGCCTGTCAATGTCAGCGCCTGGTACAGGGTAGATTGAAGTTGATTCGCTTTTAGAAGATGACATGCGATCACTATAGATTCCCCTCAGCAGGGAGTCTCCAATGACGACATGTGTTGCACTATGATCTATGGTTATTTCACCCTGCTGGCGTGTCCGCTTGGACTGTTGTTGCCACTGGTCAATGTCGTCTTTCTTGTGTTTTTGTTGATTATATCTTGCTTGCGTTGGTTGTTGATATCCAGTAGTGGTAACGACTGAGCTATGTGATTCCAAGTCTGCTGCTGGAGAGTCTACACTTAAGGCCTGGAACCTGTTGCTGACATGCACATCGATGGGGTAGATAGATGGTGTGCGTTCTACAGGTTTAGTGGTGGTTTTGTTGCTTGTAGAAACTATCTGTATGTCATTATGCGACGAACATTCACTGGTAACACACTCATCTACAACACCATGGATACTTTCTGTTTGAGCACTTTTATGAAATGACTGTGCACGCTTTAGTTTCAAGGCATGTATGGATGTTTTAAAAGTCTCCTTCTCTTCTTTAAGAATTCGGATTTCCTCTCGAAGAAGAATGATTTCTTTTTTAAACTCCGCAATAATGTTAGTGGTGTTGTTGGTAATAAAATCTTTCAACCTCGTCTCCAAAGCCTGAATTAGATCACGACAACAATCATTGTGGCTCTGAGTTTCGGCCGAAGAAAGCGTCTTTGAAGGTTATGTGTTAGTTTGATAAGATTGAGCTGGTGAATTGTGTTGTTTGTCCAGCTGGACATCAGTGTCTGATTTTCACTAGACAACGTGATGGATGTTGGCGATAAAGATGATCGATTCAGTCGCTGAGCTGGAGTGCTAACTAACTTTTGTCCCGTCTTGTTTTTGTTTACATTTTCACATCGCTTTGACACAGTTGATGATCGTAAGTTGGAGGACATGTTGGCAATATAGGCAGCTCGACAAGGCAAGGAGTAAATAAAACTGCAGGCCTTTCTGTAGATCGTACGTGGCGCTTATCTCTTGCTAGTCACACATAGTTAAGTCTCACGTAGTCGTGAATCGATAAAAATTCAAAAATAGATGCTCTTACCCTCACGTGTCACAATGAAATCTTCATTTCACTAAATAAACAGTCACATAAACTTGACAGTTGAGAGTGTGTAAATTCAGCACAATAATGGAGTAAATAAAAGCGCCGGCCCTTCTGTAGGGCGCGCGTGGTGATTATCACTTGTTAGCCCCGCATGGCTAATTCTCACGTTGACGTGGATCGATAATTGGTAACATTCAAAAATGGCTGCTCTTACCATCACATATCACAAAGAATTCCTCATTTCACTAACCAAACGGTCACATAAACTTGAAGTGTTGAGTAGTATGTAAATCCACTCTTAGAACGAACACAATGATATACACAGCATCCCGATTGAATAAAGTAAACTTGTTAAAATATTCAAAAATCGAGAGAGCATGTGAAGATACGTCCGCTCGTTACCGGAAACCGGAAGTCTCGAGCCATGTTATTGCTTTACTTACTGCCATGACTTCCATAGTCAGGCTACTTGTGGCCTCAGCAAAAGCACCAGAAAGATCGCATAACAGATGTTTACATCCCCCACCAACATGTCACTGAAGTAAATGGGGGAGGAGGGGGAGGGGGAAGAAGAAGAAGAAGAAGAAGAAGAAGAAGAAGAAGAAGAAGAAGAAGAAGAAGAAGAAGAAGAAGAAGAAGAAGAAGAAGAAGAAGAAGAAGAAGAAGAAGAAGAAGAAGAAGAACGAATGAATGTCTGAACGAGCGAACGAACGAACGAACGAACTTTATGTTCAAAGGGTCACAAATTGGGCATTCAGACATGTTCTCAATTCGGCCTTTCCAACCGCTCATCTTTCGTACAACAATTATCTATTGTGCTTGTTTCATTCAGATAGACAAATGCAGTGTCAAATGAATGATGTGAACATAAACAATGCATATTACAATGTTATGAGTCAGGCAGGCAAATAGATGGACACACACAAATACACACAGACACTCACACGTGTAAAACACATACACATATATCTACATACACACATACATACGTACATCATTTACACAAGCTTGCATATGTATAGACCCATTCAATGACTCACATATACACACTCCCTCGCATACACATAAGAAGAAGAAACAGAAGAAGGACAAGAAGGAGGAGAGGAGGCGGAGAGGTGGAAACGAGGAGGGGAAGAAGTAGAGGATTATGAATTAGTGATGTATTTACAAAGAAGAGTTATTATGAACACATCGTGAAAGTTATTGTTCGATGTTTTCCCAGAATTCCTGGCGGTTGTGTACCGGATGTTTACCAATCCGGTTTACACCCTTATCCTTGTCTCCAGCTGTTGCTATGTGTTTACGTATGCCGGAGACAACGCCTTTTTCCCGAAATACCTGGAGCGGATGTTCAACCTGCCTATTCACACGAGCAACTACATTACAGGTGAGTTGAGATCATTTTATGGAGACCAGCATGGCCGAATGGATAAGAACACGTGTTCTTAAACATCCGATGTGCTGATGCCGAGTTAAGAGGTTCAACCCCTACACTGGACAGTTGGACTAAAATGTTGACCTCTCGTCTTTGACTTGGGGACGTAAATTACAAGTACCTATGAAGTCGGAATGACCATAAACAATGCATATTACCACGTTTTGATGGCGAGGGACACTGTAGATAGGGAAAACTAACCCACACGCAAAATTCAGTCCAGCACAACTAGGGGTAGTGTGTATGAACTACGCGTGAGTTCAAAGCGAGAGATCTCCGCCAACAAATATCTTATAATGGGTGACAACGCGATAAGCATGCTGATCATATTTTAAGACTGACTGTCTGATTGAGGTTGGGAATGTGGTTTCTTCATGAGATAAAAGAAGTGCCTGGGGGTTCGGGGCGAAGGTTGGTGGACGGTGTTTGGTGCAGGAGAGCCTGGCATATGATACCACAACATCTAGCCTGAGAATGGAGGTGGGAGAAGTCACGTTGGCGTTCCGCTGCCTGGAGGTCAAACAGCATACGCATGTCATAATTGTAACGGACTCATGGTGTATGATGAGAAAGGCGAAAATAGGCATGCTTCGGGCAGTGGCAAGCTTTCCTTCAACATTCAAAAATAGAGACCGTCAGTTGGATGTTCCCCCAACGGACATGCTGGTGTGGTGGAAAACGAGTAGGGGACAGATTGGCTGGGTCTGCACAACTTGTGCTAGCCTTGTGCCATACGTTCTTAACATATATTGACTGCTAGCTTTTTGCCATAGGTTCTTAACATAAATTGACAGCTAGCCTTGTGCTATAGGTTCTTAAGATAAACTGACTGCTAGCCTTGTGCTACAAGTTCTTAACATAAATTGACTGATGGTTTGTGCTATAGGTTCTTTACTGATTAAATACTATAGGATGATTAATCGTCTTAAGCGACTTTCCGTATCTTGCATGGGCTTACATATCGCCCACGTGTTGTCATTGCGTTGTAATACAACATGTCCGCTACCATATTAACAACTTTTAAGTATTAACCTTGACTCACCCATACTCCCCATTTTCCGTCATTCATTTTCGTTTGGTTCAAATCTACTGTTTGTGTGATTCAAATTTACTGTTTGTTTGGTTCAAATCTACTGTTTGTGTGATTCAAATTTACTGTTTGTTTGGTTCAAATCTACTGTTTGTGTGATTCAAATTTACTGTTTGTTTGGTTTAAATCTACTGTTTGTGTGATTCAAATTTACTGTTTGTGTGGTTCAAATTTACTGTTTGTTTTGCACATAATCTGTTAACACTGATTGTGATAACAAAGGCCAAGCGAGGTTTGGCTGCTATGCGAGTGATGGCGGCGGCAAAAGGTGAGCAGCGCCATCTATCTCTCCTTTACGAGGGTTTAGTCCTTTCTGTTTTGGAGTATGCGATAGGGATCCTGACTATCAGCCGTAAGCAGATGCAAAGGATGGACAGGATACAGAACGAAGCTATGCGTATTATTCTTTTATGTACAAGCGATACAGCATGCAGGGCGATTGTCGTGTTAAGTACTCACTCTCTACTATCGTGTCTTGAGAGATATTACTTCTATAGTGTCGTCCCTGGAGTGAGGGGAATCAACACCCACATTATTTCCCGTTTCAATATCACTATTCTGGAGATATCCACCAGACTCCGTCCACAACACTCCCTCAGTGCAAGGACACCTTCTTCTCACTCTTGCTCACCCCTGGATCATGCCCCCTCTCATTCTTCCCCAACATAACATACTTGACAACTCTAGCGTCAACAAATAAATACAAGAAATTTATTAAAGCTAAGAATATATGTGGGAGAAGTGTGTGTGTGTGTGTAATGTGTATAATGTGTGACGCATATGCTAGGTGTATATGTAGACATTAGACCACGAAGCTCCGGATCATATTCTGATCATCATTGTACGAGTGACACCACATCATCACGGGTCAGTAAACAAAAACCTCACCACACGCTGTGTCCCTCTTGTGCGATGTTGACTCTCTCCGGTAGCCCCTTTGATAACCCAGATACCTGGTCACCAATCACGAATATATTCCGTTATTGATCTGGCAGCGATCATACACCCTGTTAATACATGTCTACATGGTTCCGAACCATAAAGCTTCCTTGCCTATTGAAAACAAGTAACACGGTTCCTGGGAATAAATGACTCATCCTTACAATTCCTACCGTTTTCACTGTTACTTTGTTCTCGTTCTTTGAATTAATTCCTATTAATATTTCACATGGTGGTGTGCAAATGTTACAACACTCTAATGTTATGTCACTTGTAGTGTGAAAAGCAACACTCTACTGTTATTTTACTTGTGGTGTGAAAAGCAACACTCTATTGTTATTTCTCTTGTAGTGTGATAAGCAACACTCTACTGTTATTTCACTTATAGTGTGACACTCAACACTTTAATGTTAGTTCACTTGTATTGTGATAATCAAACACGATATTGTTCTTACACCCGTGGTGTGACATAATAAACCCTTTTCTCATGGGCCAAATGCACAGGCCACTGAACAGATCTCCTCGTACCAAGTTCTCCATGATACAAACAATTCAGCATCTGTTCTTTGAAAACCCGAGGGGAACCTGTGAAAGAGATATAACAGACTCGGTGAGGGCAATCTGCCACTGACTCCTATTAGATGAGTGTGGGCCTACATTCTTTACTCAGATTCATGACAGTGAACCAATCTCTGTCATGTCAGAAGAGCTCCTCCCCCTGGCCTGAGTTAGGGCAAGACAAGGAAATATCAATATACGGGGTGTAGAACCCCAGTGAACCCCCACTGGAATATCCCACCCTTGGACATTTCCCCTATCCCCCCCCCCAATTCCCAATCACACTAAATATCATCCCCTTTCACTACCCTCAACTAGCTGAGCTAATTTACATCTCACACTAGTTAGCTTAACACTGCGACTGTCTATTGTCGCCGACACTGTTTTTATACCTGACTACAGAGCAACCACTACGTTAAATTTCTAAACTCTAACTATCATTTTACAATTCCACATTATTAACATTTAAATGGTAATTGTAGATACCCTATGAATTCCTAGCTCATAATCCGAATTGAATCTCCAAATTGCCATGAAAGACACATGTGTTATTCTCCAATACACTGGTAGTAACATGCGGGATTCTTTTCACTACGAACACTGAGCTATTCAACACCTGAGCCTAGGTCAACTTTATTCTGCACTCCCGACAACCAACTTGTTTTTATATAATCTGGGATTGACCTCGTGACGTCATTCTCCTGTCAACAACATGTGGCAACCAAATCATGGCGGCGTTTTTTCCTTTCATTTTGAGTCTGCTGTAAGGCAACGGGGAAACTCTTTTCCCGTGTCTCCGCGGAATCATCATAGACCAGCGGCGCTTTTGATGTGACGGGAATGTGGCCTCTAGTTGCAAACAGTTTGTAAGTTCGAATATAGCCTGATTCTGTTGTTTCATCATCTATCGGGATTATCGTGGTTTCATGACAGCGATGCACTACATTCTTGATTTTCTAACCATTGGGGAAAGAATACAAATTTGCAGAGCACGTGCCTATCTCAGAGTCAACGCAAACACACAACATCCACTGCACAGTGAAATTAAGAAGGTAAAGGGCAGCATGTTAAAAAGAGTAAAGTCGTGTATGGGTCAAGTCGAAGACATTTTTCAACAGGTGTGTTCACTTGAGAACTTAGAACCTGGCGATGAGTGGGTACAAATGCCAACAGATTTATGTACGTCTTTTTCAGTTTGCATCCAACTAGACAGAAAATGCAGGCAATAAAATCCGCCTGCTATGGAGGCGGAAATACAGGCTTTGATTTTCGAGAATTCTTTGGAGGGTGTTGTTGTCATTTACACAGATGCGTCGGTTGTGCGACGAGTGAGAAGTTCGTGGGCTTTTACGGCTCAGGCCCGCGGGAGAATTGTGAAGAAAGATTCTAGTGCGTTTTCTTTGACCACAAGTAGTAGCCTCGCCATGGAAGTGATGGCAGTAAGTAAAGCAATAACATGGATCGAGACACAGGCATTCACTAGGGCATGTTTCCTTAGTGACTCAATGAGCATGCTCAAGAAGATATAGATGGGGTGGATCCAAAGATAGTAGCTGCTGTCTGTGGAGCGGTCTCGGCTGGCAAAGATTAGTTTCATTTTCGTGCCAGGGCATGCGGGAGTACAAGGAAATGAGCGGGCTGACAAGCTCGCAGGTAAAGCTACTGTGGACGAGCCATGGACTAGGCTGACATCCAGGAATTCTCTACGAGAAGTAAGTCGCTCTACAACAATGGTCAGGCTGCGAGAACAGCAAGTTAAAAGAGGTGTAGTCACACAAAACCACTACACGGGAAGCCAAAGAAGATTGATAAACCAACACAGAACTGGTGTCGTCAGTCGCTACACGCTGCGAGATTTACTGAGCACATATGTACTGAATGGTTCGATGTGCAATGAGGATGATCTTTCGACTAACTAACTTAACAAACTAACTTTCTGCATAGAGGTTGAAAAGGCATAGAAGAGAATGCATCTCCGTCTTACTCCGCGTGAATCTTCAAACAAGTCTGATGTTTCACCGGCTATTCTGACAGCTGCAGGTTGTCCGTTATGTAACCAATCTATTAAATTCACCAACTGTACTGGAAACCCCACATCTCTAGCAATGTTCTACATTTCCTGATATTAAACATGTTAGAGGTCTTTATTGAAGTCTATGAAACAAGTATTGAGACCCGCATTGTACTCTCTTCATTTCTCATAGATGGTTCTCATGTTGAAGATATGCTCTCTGCTTCATCTCTCCTGTCTGACCATGTCTATACTTCACAGTTGACTTACTTTCAATCGTGTTAAAGATGATTCGCAGAAAGACTCACGCATGCCTCAGCCATCTATTATGAACTTTCCAAAAAGTGAACTTAGAGCTGGGGGAAATAATCACTTTTATTAATGCAGTGTAGAAAAACAATTTGCTTGAGCTAATGTGACAGCTAGAAAAGAAGGAGGAAGAAGAGAGAGGAGGGAGGGAGGAGAGAGAGAAGAGAAAGAAAAGAATGATGAGGGAAACGATATAAATAGTGTGAAGCCTAAAAGTTCGTTCCTCAGTCGAACTCTGCCTACAACGCACTATCTTCGATAATAAGGAAAGATGAAGAGAGAAAGAGAGAAGGAGAAAGAGGATGAGAGTAAGGGATAGGAAAGATTTAGGTTCGTGTCTCCGCGTGAGAACAATAGTTAATTACTATTGCACCATCAATGTCTCGTGGTGTATGTTATCAGGTTATAGAAGAGATGTACAGCCTCACCAGGTCTCTAAGCTACTCTACTTATATTACTTCAGACTGACAAGTCGAAATAAAAGACAACTCAATCATATATTTATTTCCTTCTGAACAATAACAGAGTGACAATCTACAACATAATCGCATAGAGTAATCAGTACATGCATTGCAGACACATAATGCATATTGAACTGTAATAATACGATGCTGCATTACCTCACAAGGGAGAGATAGATAGTGTAACAGCCTATGCAACTGGATGTTAGGGGAATGCCACTTATGATCACCTATTAACCGCATGAAGTAAAAGATTAAATCTAGGAATTACACCGGCCTTTGTTTCGTAACTATCTTTCCGTAGGCTTATTAGTGGTCCATATATTCAGCCCAAATACCCATTGATCCATAGATTGATCCATCAATCCATATACCCAGGGATTATTTTGTTCAGATGGATATCTGTTTAGTCAAGTATGCCCGGTATGCTTGGGCAACTCCATTTTACCCAGACAATGTCTGAAACATTATAAAACAATACCTGTGAGTTTTATGTCACAATCAACCTTAGTCTTTCACTACCTACAAAGTCCTTAACATCTATCGCTTCTTTATCTATACTAGTATTAGTATATCTTAGCCATAACATAAATTAAGAACCTTATTGTGAACACATATGTTTAACTAATATCATTATCGCCTATTTCCCGACGCGGCGCCTACAGCCAACATTAAGTATTTAACCATTTACCCGAAGATTTGAACTCGTTGCCTGTACCACGCCAGGCCAGCTGCACCTTAGCTACACAGCCGCAGAAGCGCGACCTCCTGTCACCCCTCTCTAGTCGGACAAAAGACACGCATTCTTTCCTGTGCCCGCCCCGTCACTGGCCAACGATCTCACCTGCCCCTATTGTCTGGTTGACCTAGTGATCGCGAGTGCCTTGCTATCTTCTTCTGCCGTCTGCTGTGTTTGGTCGCTGTGTTTATATTCTTGCAATACTGTCATCTCTTCGTATTTACATGCAATTGCACTCGCCTAGTTCTCATTAATCTTGTAGGCTGATTGCTCAGTTTACATGAACATATATAGTTTATTTACACTCTGCTTATCTAACCGATTAATATGACTCCAATCACTCTATTTCGGCCATTTAAATATAGGTCATATGCAGGACGTCGCATTCAGTCCTGATCCTTTGCCGGGTCGTGATCCATTTAGCGGGTTAACGTTCAGTAGTTTGCCAATGCTTCCTTGCTTAGACTGCTATTATAGTTAGCTAGCTAGTTAGGCGTGGGCCCTTTGCAGGACGCTGTACTCAGTCCTGACATTTGTCGGTCGTTCATGATTACGCGGTAAGTTCACCTACGGTAGTTTGCTATAGCTCTCTAAACTAAGATACCTGATTATAATATACAACTAAACTAATTAGGTCTAAGTCTTATGTCAACTTACATTCAACTTCTGCCATCCAGTGGGTTTTCTGGTCGTCCTTCTGGGTTTCATTTGTCTCTGCCCAATCAATCGCTCGTCGTGGATCCCACTTGACCTTATTGTCCTATCTGACCTTTAGTCTCCTGCGTGGTTCCAACCGCAGTGTCCCTGGCTATGGTCGTCCTGTCTGACGTTTAGCCATCTACTGCAACTAACGAGCGGTCTCCTTAGCTGGCGGTCCTCTAACTCAAGTGGCTTTCTTGCACTTTAACGACCCTCGGACTCTGCGTGTCTTTCCCTTCTTTGGCTTATCTGCCTTGGGTAGGTTCCGTTCACAGATCCTTAGTCGCTCTCACTGCTATCAGTGATTCAGACGAATTCTAGCATGGGCGCTTGTCCGTCTTCCTTCACTTCCTCCTCCTACAGATACTATACAGACTTGGGCACGGATTAGCCACAATTTCTGAAGTCCTGTTACTATGTTCCTTGGGCTGCCCCAAGAGGGCTCAGGCCCCCGCCACTCCCGGAGTCCACTATTAACTGTCCTCTCTCCTGCTCGACTCTTCTCCAACTGACTGGATCCCAAAGTATATATAACTTCTTGAGTTGGCGCATTTCTTGAATCACGTGACGTTTCTCTTCCTTGTGAAAGACTACCCAATCAGTACCTCGCGTACTCTGCTTAATTTGCATCTTATTATTAATCTAACTACCTTCACCCTGTCTTCGAGTTCATAGTCCTTGTTTGAGTTCATGCTCCTTGAAGTAGATATCTCAGCTCAAGCACGTTCCCACTGCCATAAATCTGCAAGCCTACGGTACCTATTTTGGTCTCTAGACAGCCTTCGTTTATCTCCGATCTCCTTTGCACCTATAAACTATGTGGCCTGTGTTGTTTTCTGACAGCTCGAACCTAAAGTATACATTACATCTGGCATTCCCCGAGAAAGCTACAGAACAACGAAAGTTGAGGTAGAGTTTTAGGAAACCGAAACAATTCGGGTTCAGAGCTTGACCTTTAAAGCTGTTAAAAAATATCTTGGCCAATGAACTTAGATACTTCCAAATTCCACTACTGGTTTTGGTGACATCACTATCTAGTGCCTTGCTATCCCATTTTGTGACGCATCAGGCGTTCACACTAAGAACTATGTAAGGTGTCCATGTTTGTGATATGTGACGGATGGTAATTAAGAAACATGTATTTTATTATAAATTTCACGGATGAGTATGGACAACGAAATATATTATTTTAGGATGCACAGTGCTTCTTAAGCAATATCCCATGTAGGGGTGGGTAGGATCGAGCAGTTTGCGCATTAGCAATAGCGATTACAAATAGTCATTAGCAATAGCGATAGTGGCTGCCCCACTATCGACTTGCATCGTGGAAGAACAGCGTTTTTTGTGTTCAGAGGGTATGACACCTTCTTAAACCTACAGACAATTGATGATTCAGCGTGGAGACAATTGTTTGAATCAGGGGAGAATGCGTGCGTGAGTAGAAAGATATAAAACTTCGTTGATGAATGATGTAATGGCAGACCTGCAAGTGTCGTGATGACCATATTTTGGGGTATCAAGGGCCTTATATTGGTGCATTTCTAGGAAAAATTATGGAACTGAAACTAGTGCTTGGAATAGTGACATGCTATAGAACAAACTGAAGCCTGAGATACGATTTAAAACCATGGACTTCTCTCAAAAGGCGTATGGTTGCTGCACGATAACACCCACCCTCATACGGGAGGCAGATACAGTGGATACATTACGTGCTATGAGACTTGAGGTCCTGAAACATCCAACTTACAGTCCAGACTTTGCACCGCCAGAATTTCACTTGTTTGGACCCTTGAAAGAACATTTGCGGGATCAGAGGTTTGCAGATAGCTACGAGGTCATGGTGACGGTGCAAAACTGGTTTATTGCTGCACCAAACATCTTGTCCCTAGAATGCATCAACAAGCTAGTGGGCAGGTGGACCGGGTGTGTTGCCAGACAGGGGGAATTATATTGAGACATAACATACACAATTTATGGTTCGCACTATTGTAAAAAAAAAAGTTATTTTAAAAATCGCTGTCACTTAATGACTTTCTCTCGTTCTTCCAGCCGGCGTCCATTTGTGTACAACATGTGTGGGATCATTTACCGGTGGTGTTTTGAGCAGACGTTTCAAGCTGATGGCCATTACAGCTCTCAAGGTCACCCTCATTATGACCACAACAGCTCTCGGTGTCCATCTACTGACCTTCATTTTTCAGTGTGAGCAACCAACAGTTTACAACTGGCCTGGGTGAGTCGACTTTCCATGCATAAACCAAAGTGTATTACTTGTAGACGTTGGTAATACGGTGACAGAGTAGCAGGCCTTTCATCTGCGCCACTCATGTCTCCTTTCTATGTGAATGTAACATACATAATAGATAACTGATGTGCGAGTGGTTGGAAGGGCCCCAATTTAGGACAGGCTTGGGTGCCCAGTTTATGATCCTTTGAAAATAAGATGCGATCATTCGTTAGTTCGTTCGTTCGTTTCGTTCGTTCGTTCGTTCGTTTCGTTCATTCGTTCTTTCGTTCGTTCGTTCGCTCTCCAGTAAGGAAGCTTTCGGACCTTGTGTAAACATATGCAAACTTGGGTTATAATGTTGCCAAAAGAATGTCGCGGGCTCACGCTATCTGCGCGCGCACACACACACATACACACGCACGAACGCACACACACGCACGCACGCACTCACATGCGCGCGCGCTCGCATGCACGCACACACGCACACAAACATGTAAACCTGGCTGTAATGTTGCCACAAAAATGACGCAGGCTTGCAATTTCTGCACACACAGTGGTGGAAGAAGTATATTTGGTACTTCAAGGTAGAAGATGACAGACCTCACACTCCAGAGTTGAAGGTAATAGCGGGGCGGCAAAGTTAACCTGAAATGATACGGATAGTTCATAAAGCAGTCGCAACTTTAATTCTCCTAGAGGTTTATTTAGTATTAGCCGGCAGGTCGGTGTGTGTCATTTTCCTATAGGTTTATTTAGTACTAGCTGACCCGGCCCGGCTTCGCCCAGACCCTGGAGGGGATCTGTCTGTCTGTCTGTCTGTCTGTCGGTCTGTCTGTCTGTCTGTCTGTCTGTCTGTCTGTCTGGCTGTCTGTCCCGGACCGGCTTCACCCAGTCGCTAATGGGAAGCATCTAATTTAGTTCATATAAGTAGTCATATAAGTTCCCGTTCCCGAATGTCTGTCTGTCTGTCTGTCTGTCTGTCAGTGTGTGTGTCTGTCTGTCTGTCTGTCTGTCTGTCTGTCTGTCTGACCCGGCCCGGCTTTGCCCAGTCCCCGGTGTGGAGCATCTCATTTAATTCACATAAGTAGTCACATAAGCTCCCGTTCCCGTTCCCGACTGTCTGTCTGTCTGTCTGTCTGTCTGTCTGTCTGTCTGTCTGTCAATCTGTCTGTCTGTCTGAACCGACCCGACTTCGCCCAGCCCCTGGTGGGGAGCATCTCATTTAATTCATATAAGTCGTCATATAAGCTCCCGTTCGCGTCTGTCTGTCTGTCTGTCTGTCTAATAATTTATTGGTTGAAGTTAGAACAACCTTAGATAAACGAAGACCAACTTACAAAAAGCATTAGAAAAGCACTTGAAAGATCTTTACATCTTCCCCCAACAATTAACTTGGGTAAATGGAGCGGCAGCAACAGCAGAAGCAGAAGAAGAAAATGGAGGAGGAGGAAGGAGGAGGAAGAATGAGGTGGAGGAGGGAGGAGCAGGAGGGAGGAGGAGGAGGGAGGAGGAGAGAGGAGGAGGAGGAGGGAGGAGGAGGGAGGAGGAGTAGGGGGAGGAGGAGGAGGGATGAGAAGGAGGAGAGAGGAGGAGGAGGGAGGAGGATGAGGGAGGAGGAGGAAGGAGGATGAAGGTGGAGTGAGAAGGAGGAGGGAGGAGGAGCAGGGAGGAGGAGGGAGGAGGAGGAGGGAGGAGGAGGAGAGAGGAGGGGGAGGAGGAAGAAGGAGAAGGAGGGAAGAGTGAGGAGGAGGAGGGAGGAGGAGGGAGGAGAGGAGGAGGAAGAGGGAGGAAGAGGGGGAAGAGGATGAGGGAGAAGGAGGGATGAGGAAAGAGGAGGAGGAGGAGGGAGGATGGAGGAGGGAAGAGGAGACGGGAGGAGGGAGAGGGAGGAGGAGGATGAGGGAGGAGGAGGAGGAGGAGGAGGGAGGAGTAGGAGGGAGGAGGAGGGAGGGGAGGAAGAGGAAGGAGGAGGAAGAGGGATAAGGAGGCGGAGGGAGGATGGAGTCGAAGGGAGGAGGAGGAGGGAGGAGGAGGAGAGAGGAGGAGGGATTATGAGGAGGAGGGAGGAGGGAGGAGGAGGTATGAGGAGGGAGGAGGAAGGGGAGGAGGAGGTGGTGGGAGTAGGAGGGAGGGGAGAATTAGGAGGAGGGAGGAGGAGGGAAGATAGAGGTGGAGGGAGGAGGAGGGAGGAGGCGGAGGGAGGAGGAGGGAGGAGGAGGAGGGAGGAGGAGGAGGAGGAGGACGGAAGAGGGAGGAGCAGGGAGAGGGAGGACAGGGAGGAGGAGGAGGGAGGAGGAGGAGGGAGAAGGGTGGCGGAGGAGCAGGGAGAGGGAGGAGGAGGGAGGAGGAGAAGAGAGGAGGAGTAGGAGGAGGAGGATTTAGGTGGAGGAGTATAACGCTTATGCCTGTAGATAACTGTAGCGAAAGGGTCCACCTATTTGAGAAATATGCAACAATTTTACATATATATCAATGCTATTAGAAGTTATGTCCCCTTGCTATATATACATTATAATGTAAATTGAAATATTAAACAATATTAAGTAAATATCCGTTTTTACACTAACATACTATGACAGTTGGCAGCACGGGAATGAGAGGAAGACGTGTAGAAAATTTCATCTCAATCGGATGGACCGTTCGCGAACGCATAAAGGACATACATACATACAGACAGTCTCTTTTATATATATAGGTTAGCCGTAGCGTCGCCGTGTGTCATTTTCCTAGAGGTTTGTCGTGGCGCTTTCTTGTGTTTCTTAGCGTGTCGTGGCGCTTTCTTGTGTTTCTTAGCGTGTCGTGGCGCTTTCTTGTGCTCTGCGTTTGACACATCTTTCAGAGGCTAGCGAAGAGAGAGTGTGGAGGAGAAGGCGAGGAAATGGTGTGAGAAGATGGCATAGAAATAGGAGGGCAGGCGCCAGGAGAACAATACGAAAAGTGGAGGCAGAGTGGCTTGCTGCGCTTCGGAGGTCACGGGTAGCAAGCATCACCTGGATCTTTTCCCCGGGGCATGCCGGCGTGTTGGGGAATGAACAGGCGGACAGATTGGCTGGCTCGGCAAAACTTGGTGGAGTATTGATGCATGACAAGGCAAACGTGGTTGCGGCCTTGTGGGAGCACGTGTACACCTCGGGGGAGCAAATGGATCACCATAGTCTGCTAAGAATGAGGCATGCGAGGTGTGACGAGGGAATCTGGTCGACGCTCGACGCTCAGAGGAAATGCAATACGGACATATAATCAGTTTGCTACTGGAACTATTAGTGTTGGAACTCTTCACTGGCTGCTGAGGGTGGGGACGCAGCGCTTATGGGAATGCCCCGAATGCTGTGATGTCGGTTCCTAAATCAATCAATCAATCAAATCTTGTGTTTGTTAATGTGTCGTTGCACTTTCTTGTGTTTGTTCGATTGTCGTGACGCTTTCTTGTGTTCGTTAGCGTGTCGTTGCACTTTTTTTGTTTGTTGTTAGCGTGTCGTGGCATTTTCTTGTTTATTTTTATTCTTGTGTTAGCGTGTCGTGGCACTTCTTGATTTTGTTAGCATGTCGTGACATTTTCTGTGTTTGTTGGCGTGTCGTGGCTCTTTCTTGGTTTTGTTAGCGTATCGTGGCTTTTTTTTAGTTTTCTTAGCGTGTTGTGACACTTTCTTGTCTTTGTTAGCATGTTGTGGCACTTTCTTGTGTTTGTTAGCATGTTGTGGCACTTTCTTGTGTTTGTTAGCATGTCGTGGCACTTTCCTCCCCCTGTGTGTTGGACGAAATGTTTCCCCATTATCTGCCTTTAGCGTTGAAATTGCCACAGAAAATGCCATTTTATTTTCATGACCTAATATGTCACATAAGCACTACCACGTCTGGGAATCCACACACGCGTTGCGGTCATAAACATTAACCAACACGAATGGTAGACCGGATTGAACTCTGACCGCCTGTATGTGAAACTTTGTGTAAATAACAAGAAGTAATAGTCAGTTTTAAAATAATGTGGTAGATAATTTAAATGACCGTGGGAATGTGTGTGTTGAATATTTTATCTTGAAGGATGCACCGTTTTACTTTAGTTTATGTTGCGTAGCTTCTGTACTAAGCTCCAGGCTTACCAGGGATTAAACGGCAAGTAGGTCGACTTAATTGCACCGGGGTGTTGTTCCATATGGCTTGGTCTGTTTCCGCAGGACGGCCTGTCGGAAGTGTCGCAGAGAGCATGAACTCCGTAGCTCCAGCAACAACTCCCAGGAGTCTCTGAGAAAATTTCGCTCTTGAAGCGAATTTTGCAGTATGGAATCGAACACATAACCTTCAGAGCACGAGACAAGCTGTGTAACCACTTCATGACGGAGACTCCACGTGCACCTGGTTATATGCAATGAAATATACCAGTCAATAAAGTAAGCAACCTCTTGTATGTGCCTTCAGTATCCGACTTCGCTATATTGTTTTGACTTGTTTTATCTTTGAACTGGGTCACACGTGGATCAGTGAGGACAACGCCTGCAACAATGGGTGTAACTGCAGGGACAACAGCTACTTCCCAATCTGTGGGGGTGACGGGAGGACCTACTACTCTCCTTGTCACGCCGGGTGTCCCCAGACGGGGCAGGGGGTAAGTCAGCTTGTATATATGAAAAGTAGCTCTAGATATTTCAGTGTTTGTTGATCACAGTAACAAAAAGGTAAGAGATCTTTCACAATCAAAACATGGTATAGGGTATATGAGGACCTGATAGTTTATTGAATATGAGGACCTGATAGTATAGTGTATACGAGGACCTGATAGTATAGTGTATATGAGGACCTGATAGTATAGTGTATATGAGAACCTGATAGTATAGTGTATATGAGTACCTGATAGTTTATTGAATATGAAGACCTGATAGTTTATTGAATATGTGGACCTGACAGTATAGTTTATATGAGGACCTGATAGTATAGATTATATATTGGCTTGATAGTATAGACTATATGTTGACCTGATAGTGTAGGGTATGGCAGTACTATCTGCTTTCTGTTAGCGCTAATTGCATATGAGAGTAATTGGGAGGGCACAAGCCTTACCCTAGTGCGAGGAATTGCAAGCTAAAGAGAAAATGGCCTTTCAGGGCAGACCAGGCCCTAAGCCTTGGTTGGCATGTGGTCTAGGATCGAAGCTCCGTCAGGCGAACAGATAGAGCATTGTTTTGTTGATCCAGCAGTTTCTGCAGCCTGTCTTGTTCCAGATGTAGGGGTGTGACCTTTCCTATGGAGTGAACTAGGCAGGCCGAGAGAGGGATCATGCTGTATGGGCAACACATGGTCTTTATATTTCAGCCCAGGCTTTCTGCTATAGAGAGGTATTATCTCCTTCCCTGGTCTTAACCTGTCTTTGAATCAAAGCGAGAGGCAGCAGTTACGGATTATAAGATCTTGTCAATTGGAGTAGACATTGGGCGCCAAGGGTTGCCTCTGACGGTGGGAGATGACATGAGGTGACGTACTATTTTCTCTGTAGATTTTACGCTTGTTTCATCACTAGCTTATTGACTCTCTATTCTTATTCGATCGATGGCAGAATTGACTCGTTTTGTCCAAGTTATTGGCTCCAAACATAAATAACGAAATCAACAGGTCAACTCGTAAAGTGTTTATAAAACAACGCCGGACAAGTGCGTCCTAAGTTGTAGAGTTAGTTTTATTCTCGGAGCAGTATCGCAACGAATCACACAGCATGCAGGTAATCCATTGATTAACCATATTCGCATTTCCGTTGTATCCTTTCGTTCTGTCCCTTTCAACCAGACTCGAAATTATCGTCAAGCATGTCATTACATTATTTCACACACACCTATAGTTAACACTTAAGTTGTATGTCCATAACTATCCTACTCACGCCACAACTGCTTGTTGAACTATTCACTAGGTGGCTTCTCCATAATCAGTTAGCTCAGATAACGGCCCATCAATCCTACTAGTGCTTCATAATTCATTCCTCCGCTGTTGATCCGTGTTTCGTGCCCAATCTCTCTTCTATTGGTTCTCGGTGGATATCTTCGAATGTTTCTTCATCATATGCTTGAGTTATATCTTCCAGATGTTGACCATTTAACAGTTAGCATCTCATAATCCTGCCGTGATGATCTTCCTTCTTGCCGTCCTTCCTTGATCTCTGTCGTCCTCTGTCTGTCTGTTTTTCACATCATCGTTTCTAAGTCAGCGTGTGCGCGTTCAATGTGCGCGCTGCACTTGTTTTTGTAACTTCCCGATAATCCATATTTGTACGCGACACATGGCAGGAGACACCTATAGATATCATTGATCAGGTACCGCCCGCCTCAAGCTGGGCATCTCCCATCCAATTAGGCACTGATTCGCTACAGCCTGCGTGCTTCAGTAGGTGCTTGGGGCTAGGACATAATCTGAATCGCAAGGCTGTAAAACCAATGCACAAGGTACTACTAAAAAGAAAATTAGAAACCTCAAGCTACGGCTTGAAACCTGAAAAGCAATAACCATGTGTCCAGGATTTTACACTGACTTGACGAATATTGACGATGCGAGAAAAACGACTGTGATTGATGTCGAACTCAATCGTCTTAACATTGATATTGCTGGCCTGCAGGAGACTCGCCTCGCAAAGGAATGGTCACTCGGGGAGACTATTACACCTTTTTGTTTGGAAAAGGTAGAGGGCAGGAAGTAAACAGACAACATGGAGTGGGTTTTGCAGTGAAGAATTCACTACACTGCATGACTGAAATTCCAGCTGGCGGAAATGAAAGATTATTATCCCTGTGATTGGCAACCACTTGTGGTTTTGCCACAACTATTACTGCATATGCACTGACGCTCACTTTATCTGGTGATATGAAGGATTCATTATATGAGGCGTTATACTCTGTGATCTAGGCAGTATCAACATCTGATTACATGTATATGATCGGTGGTTTTAATGCTCGTGTGGGCAAGAACTCGAATTTATGGCCAGCGTGCCTTGAAAAATACAACATCGGTCGCATGAATGACAATGGGCAAAGGCTGCTGGAGCATTGCACCAGAAACAGCATATTATTACAAACTTTTTTTTTTAAACAAAAGAGCGGCATAAGGTCACATGGAAACGTCCAAGATTCGGCCATTGGCATCAGCTAGACATCATCATCACACGGAGACAACATTTGAATCAAACATCATTAACTCGAGTTACCACAGTGCTGATTGTGATACTGATCATTCTTTAGTTGTTGCAAGGGTTAGACTGAGATCAAAGAGAATCTACACGACTAAACACAAATCTAGCCCCAGGATTAATATTGTTAACACGCAAGAATCTGATGAGTGCTTTGAGTTCTAATAGCAACGTGAAGACGCTTTCACTGATACATCAGAAAATTGTACAGCAAGTGAAAAGCGAGATAAACTTAAGGAAACTCATTAAAAAACATCGGTAGGGGTATAAAGCACTGTGGATCATAAGAGGCAGGGCCGGTTTGCAGCAAGCAGCCAGAAACTGCAGCCCTTGATTGATGAAAAAAAGATAGCTCTCTTAAGAAACAAGGAAAGAGCAACGCGAAAAACTCGAACTGAGCTGAAGCAAGCTAGGAAGGATGTGTAAAAGGCTGCCGGACAGTGAGCAAATGACTATTGGATCAAGTTATGAGAGTACATTCAAAATGCACGTGACAATGGAAACACCAGAAGCATTTATAAAGGGATAAAGAAGGCCTGTGGTCCAATAATCAAAATAAGTACACCACTGGAAGCCTTGACTTTAGATATTATCACTGATAATAACCAGCAGATGGATAGATGGGTAGAGCACTATTTGGAGCTTCCCTCAAGCGAGACCAGACTAGCGGATGATGCCCTCAACGCCATAGAGGCCCTGCCAACTGTTGGTCACATGGACTGTCAGCATCCCCAATAAGCCCTTACAGGAGTAAGGAGTTAACACTAGGCTAGTAGAGAGACACCCAGACAGGGAAGACACCGACTGCTATTAATACCTCGCAGGGAGACACATTTGTGTCAGACCAGAGGGCAAAGAGTACGGATGAGCGAGGGCTTTCCCCAAGCAATTGGGTTGCTGGTAACCGTGATAGGCCAGGTTACTCAAACTCACCAGCCAGCGTGCTGGCCAGTCCAGGCACGCAATAGTAGCAACTGCACGGAGGGAAAAAGGGCCCGTGCTGGTCCACGCGATGTGTAGCGGGACAGACTGACTGGAGACGGTAGAGAGGTCGGACGTATCCTTGACCAATACGATAGCTTTCTAGGCCATAGGCAAACTTAGGGCTATATCATTTAGATTGAGTAATGCTAGCATCATCTATCATCACGTTGATAGATTCATATTGTGTGCAATGATGAAAACTAACGCTTGTAGAGCCATTCATATGTCGGCTCTGAATAAATTGCATTCCTTTCGCAAATGTCATGAGTTGTTATTTCGTGCAGTGCGAAAGTAGCGGAGTCTTGAAAGCTGCAGCGCACAGGTCGCTGACATGGACACACTTCCCACCATAACAGACGTTAAGTGTGCTATAAATAAACTTGCATCTGGCAAGGCTCCAGGTAAGGATGTTATTCCAATAGAGGTTATACCGAGCGGGCAAGACACACTCACTCCGGGGCATGCCGGTGTGCTGGGGAATGAACAGGTGGACAGATTGGCTGGCTCTGCAAAACTTGGTGGAGTATTGATGCATGACAAGGAAGACGTGGTTGCAGCCTTGTGGGAGCACGTATACACCTAGGAGGAGCAAATGGATCATCATGGTCTGGCAAGAATGAGGCAGCGCAGCGAGGGGTGACGAGGGGATCTGGCCGACGCTCGACGCTCAGAGGAAAGGCGAGACGGACATATACTCACATTGCTACTGGTACTATTTGTGTTGGAACTCTTCGCTGGCTGCTGAGGATGGGGACGGAGCACCTATGGGAATGCCCCGAATGCTATGATATCGGTTCCTAGATCAATCAATCAATCAATCAAAGTCTACAGATCCACCAGCTAATAGAGCTATGCTAGCGAGAAGGACAAGTTCCACAGGATTTCTAAGATTCAAGCATCATAACACTTTACAAGAACAAGGGGGATATCAAACAGATTTACCGTGAGCAAAGTTGACGTAAACGCTGGACTCTCGCCTGTCATACCGGTGTCCTGGGTTCGTTGCGCATCAGACCGTTTTATTAATTTGTAAATTGACCTGGGCTCTCATGTCAGATCCAGTTTAAAACACGAATACTCGAATGGAACCAGTAGCAGTCTTATTATGTATCTATCTGGCCTTTCCTCTGAGTCCCGAGTGTCAGCCAGATCCTCTGGTCACTCCTTACAGCAACATTCTCTCCACGCCGCGATGATCTAACCTTTCTTCTGCACTATACACATGATCCTAAAAGGGCCATTCCTACGTCTGCCTTATCATGCACCAGTACCCCACCTAGGCGTGCAGACCCAGCCAATCTGTCCATCTGCTCGTTTCCCACCACACCAGCATGTCCTGGGGGAAACAATCCAACAGATGATCTCTATTTTGTATTGCTGAAGTGAAGCCTGCCACTCTGCTCGAAGCAAGCCTGTCTTCACCGTTTATATCATACTTTGTGAGTCTGTTACAATCACGACATGCGTATGCTCTTTGTTGTAACAGGTCGGTGCTCGTAGTTCAAACATCCTGTTTCACAGTACCCAAAATATACGAAATGACCTGTAACAGTCTCATCCACCAAGGCTCGGGAATCGTAGCGGGGCATTCACTATGCCAACCTGTACTTCGCGTTTCTCTCAATTCCATTGTGATAAAATCCGTTAAAGTCGATTTGACTTAGCCATGCCCTTGAAATCTTTGCAACAAAAGAGATAAATTCACAAAATTTCTGTCGATGAAAGCTTCCATACAAATTTTCTTTTATTTTATATCCTGAATACAACAGAAATAGCATTCCAACTCTTTGCCACACAGTTGTTGATATTACAAGATTTCCATAATACAAAACCTCACAATTTTTTCCGTCATCGACTTAAACATAAAATACTCTACTGAGGCGAAAAGGTTTCATGTCTCGACAACCAAATTTTAAATCCCTCTTTAATATCCTAATACTTAGTGTCCCTTCTAGTCCAGATGAAATACGTGCTTCCGTTGTCTAATTCTGCATTTCTGTTCCTCGTGGAATCCAAACACTGTCTTTGTTGCCATCTCTCTTCATCCTTCCGTCATCGAATGCTATAATACTTAGATACTACACACAGTCTTTCTACGTAACGACATTACTTTTTGGTGTGTTCTCGTACACCGGGGAAAAGGATGTTTCTTCTGTCAATTTATAAGACTACACATAATTTTGCATGTCCTTACGAACTCATTAAGTCACTGTCAGGATAATCCAACTCTGTAAACGTTGTCTTCCAGCCCATACTGCTACATTTTCCTTCGGCCAGTGTAACGCCGATATGACCGCCTCCACCTCCATTCTCAGTTTTCTCTGTTTTACACAGATGTACCAGAACTGCTCATGTATCGCTGGGGGACTGGCCAAGGCGGGGACCTGCGACTACGGCTGTCCGTACCTCTATGCTTACGTCATTACGGTGGGCATGAGAAGCATGATTATGAGTCTGAGCTTTATTCCAAAGATGATTATCTACATGAGGTACGCCCACGTTAAGAGATTAGTTAAGTTTTGGTCGTAGTCATCAACTACGTTAACGTTAACAAATTAGTTAGTATTTGGTAGTAGTCATCAACTACGTGCATATTAACACATTTATCTTTGGTAGTAGTCATCAGCCGGTCTCCGTGGCTATGACCTTACGGATGCGATTCGTAATCCCGATTACCGGCGCTCGAAACACAACTGGACCTATTTGGCAGCAGACCGCGTTGCACTGGGTTTTAACGTGTTGGTGTGGCAGCCGGTAGTTCAGAAAGCAATGGCAAACTACTGAACGTCAACTTGCTAAGACATCAACAAGAACAGTAAAAATGCTGATGTTGACAGCGATGTCCTGTAAACAGGATATGAAAAAAAAAGTAGTCACCAACTACGTTCACATTAACAAATTGATCTCTGGTAGTAGTCATCAACTACGGTAACATTAACAAATGTATCTTTTGTAGTAGTCATCAACTACGTTCACGTCAACAAATTAGTTAAATTTTGGTAGTAGTCATCAACTACGTTCACATTAACAAATTGATCTCTGGTAGTAGTCATCAACTACGGTAACATTAACAAATGTATCTTTTGTAGTAGTCATCAACTATGTTCACGTTAACAAATTAGTTAATTTTTGGAAGTAGTCATCAACTACGTTAACATTATTAACACATTATTCAACTGTTGGGCGTGATTATCAAATACATCCACGTTACCAAATTTGTGAACTTTTCGTCGTTGCCATGAAAACCGTTCACATTAACAAATTAATTAACATTTAGTTTTAGTCATCAACTATGTTGTCGTTAACAAATCAAAGTATGTTTAGTAACAGTTAGGAAATATGTCCAAGTTAAAGAAAAATTAGTCCACATTTGGTCGTGGTGATCATGAATGTCGATGTTAACAAATTATTGTTCATTCATCATAAAAGATGTAGGCCACTAGTCATGCAAGATGTTTTCCAATGGGATCATCCACCGTGAGTTCGAACATGATGAGGCCAACCTGACCGCGACAGCGTTTTTTTTTAGTGCAGTGTGAACATGAGATGGTGGTCGCACTGGAGGCGGGATGTGTCGCCCTGGAGGCAGGATAAACCGCACTCGAGGCAGGATGTGTCGCACTAGAGGCGGGATGTGTCGCACTGGAATCGGGATGTGTCGCACTGGAGGCGGGATGTGTCACACTGGTGGCGGGATGTGTCACACTGGAAGCGGGATGTGTCTCACTGGAGGCGGGATGTGTCGCACTGGAGGAAGGATGTGTCACACTGGAAGCGGGATGTGTCTCACTGGAGGCGGGATGTGTCTCACTGGAGGCGGGATGTGTCGCACTGGAGGAGGGATGTGTCGCACTGGAGGAGGGATGTGTCGCACTGGAGGAGGGAAATGTCGCACTGGAGGCGGGATGTGTCACTCTGGTGGCGGGATGTGTCACACTGGAAGCGGGATGTGTCGCACTGGAGGAGGGATATGTCGCACTGGAGGCGGGATGTGCTGCACTGGAGGAAGGATGTGTCGCCCTGGAGGTGGGATGTGTCACACTGGAGGCGGGATATGTCGCACTGGAGGCGGGATGTGCTGCACTGGAGGATGGATGTGTCGCCCTGGAGGTGGGATGTGTCACACTGGAGGCGGGATGTGTCACACTGGAAGCGGGATGTGTCGCACTGAAGAAAATATGTGTCGCACTGGAGGAAGGATGTGTCGCCCTGGAGGAGGGATGTGTCGCACTGGAATCGGGATGTGTCGCACTGGAGGTGGGATGGGTAGCACTGGAGGCAGGATAAACCATACAGGAGGCGGAATGTGTCGCCCTGGGTGTGGGATGGGTAGCACTGGAGTCAGGATAAACCACACAGGAGGGGGGATGTGTAGCCCTGGAGGCGGGATGTGTCGCCCTGGAGGCGGGATGTGTCGCACCGAACTTTCAGGCATGTCTTCGTTTGTTTTCCTGTGCAGTCTCTACTGCCTCACAAGTGGCTGCCCCGTGATTAACAAACATACGCTGGAGCTTGGACAGTGTTGATACAGAAAGACGTCAGAGCAGTGTTAAGGGTATCCTTGTCTGGTTGCACGGATATATTGTCCTATGTTGCTGCAGTTCGCCATACAATATTTCCTTTGGGAATCGATGGTCTGGCATGTAATCTAGGAGTCCCCCCCCCCCCCCTCCCAGAGAGCCTGGTGTATCTTTAGTATGTCATGGATGCTAGCAGGTCTGCCTTGTCAAGAACTGCTGTATTATGCCAAGCTATTTACAGATCAAAGACAACAACAAGAAGAGGCCGACCATGTAATCGATGGACAGAGGGAATAACAGAGTTCATGGGAATCACTATTTATGAAACCCATAAACGGGCACTCTCCCGCTGTTCATGCTTCACCTTGACACCGCAAGGTACAAGAGGAACGAGATAAGATGACGATGAGTGTCCCGCTTTGAATTTTCACCATTTTTTTTTTTTTTCCAGAAAGGAATATGATTCAAATTGTTAGAATACTTTCACATGCATTGTTGTGTAAACCACAAGAAGTAAAGAAGTATTGTAGAACTGGGTTTTAAGAAAACTTATTGAATGAGAACACGGCCGGGCAGTTAAGATGTTTCGGACTTCTTCAACACAACAGACAGGGCTCCCTGCTAAAGGATGTGCTTGAGGCGGAGGTGATGGCTTGCAAGGGGAAGACAACGCTACAGGTTGATTGATAATACCAATACACGGTCTGGATGAGGATGTATGAGTGCACAATGAAGACACGGGACTGAGGTTGTTGCTGAATCCTTCCACTCGACTTTCAATATGGAGATGGCCCCTGGGTGATTGATTGGTGGATTAATATAAAACAAAACCATTGTATACCGAGTTCGGGGATTGGCGGGCCAGTAGACTGAGCTGAATGGAATGTGCATAATTTGATTCACGACCATTCCCGCCCAGTCGATGTTATCATCTACACGTGCGGTTATGTGCAAAGAGGAAAACGAAGTCTCGTAGTGTTCACAATGGGCTATTTTAGTAGGAGAGTCTGACAAATGATACCACATGGAATCTGAGAATGGAGGTGGAGGCAGTCACTGCGGAGTTTCACGCATGTCATGTCGTGATTAAAACTAACTCACAGGGCCTGCTGTGAAGGGCGAAGAGAGGCATGCTTCGAGCAGAGTGGCACGTTTCAATTCCAAAATCAAAGATAGAGAGCGTCTATTGGATTTATTTCTCCAGGACATACTGGTGTGTTGGGAAACGAGCAGACGGGCAGATTGGCTGGGTCTGCACGACTGGGTCAGGTAATGGTGCAGGACAAAGCAGATGTAGCCAGGATCCTGCGAGATTACTTAGAAACACAAATACACTACACGTAAAGCGTGTTACAGTGTTCTTTACTTGAGTTTTCATTATAATGGAAAGAGAATTAGTCAAATTTGACACTATAAATTGATATCTTTTTATTGTTAGTAAAATGTGAAGGCAACAATTATCAATTGATATTTTGTGAATATTAGTGACATTCCACGCTAACAATATCAATTGATACTTTAATGATTATAGTGACATGCAACGCTAACAATATGAATTGATACTTTGATGATTATAGTGACATGCAACGCTAACAATATGAATTGATACTTTGATGATTATAGTGACATGCAACGCTAACAATATCAGTCGACAATTTGATGATTATAGTGACATGCAACGCTAACAATATCAGTCGACACTTTGATGATTATAGTGACATGCAACGCTAACAATATCAGTCGACACTTTGATGATTATAGTGACATGCAACGCTAACAATATCAGTTGATACTTTGATGATTATAGTGACATGCAACGCTAACAATATCAGTTGATACTTTGAAGATTATAGTGACATGCAACGCTCACAATATGAATTGATACTTTGTTACAGATGTGTCCCTGAAGAAGACAGAGCAATGTCTTTATCCGTGTCACCATTTATGACTTCATTATTTGGTAATATATGGCACATGATGATGATAATGTTGCTGTTATATTTTCAATATCACTTTAGGTTACTATTTAGTATCTTCAAAACAATGTTTTCGGGTAGCGAATTTGGATAACGAAGAAAAAAAATAAAATGGATTTTACGATTTATTGCCTGGCATAGTTAGCTGCATCTCATCAGGTAAATACTGCAGAAACTTCATAAGAAATCATGCAACTACAGTAATTAGATAAATACTTAAAATTTAAATATACAGAAAACATATTCACATAATAATGTCAGTTGTCTACCACGGTAATTTAAAACTGAATACACGTCTTTCTGTTTGCACAAGATTCTTCGTCTTCTTCTTCAGCTTCTTCTTTTTCTTCTTCTTCTTCTTCTTCTTCTTCTTCTTCTTCTTCTTCTTCTTCTTCTTCTTCTTCTTCTTCTTCTTCTTCTTCTTCTTCTTCTTCTTCTTCTTCTTCTTCTTCTTCTTCAGCGTTCCGAGCCATTGAGGTTCTTTGATGCAGATACAATCCGTCTCCATTCGTCTCTCTGGTTGACCGTCTCTTGCCAGTCGTTGATTCCAAGTGCTTGTAGGTCTGTATATATATTATCTCTCCACCGTCATCTTGGCCTACCTCGGGGCCAATAGTCATTTATTTCCTGAGTGTAAGCGAGTTTTGTTTCCCTATTATCTTCCATTCTTTCTATATGCCCCAGCCATTGTAGTCTATTAGCGTTCATGATACCAGTGATTAGCGAGGACTTAAAGATCATAAATGTCTTTGTTACTTCTTCTTTTCCACTCTCCACTTTGTGTATCCCTAATGGGTCCAAAGATGCGTCTTAAAACTTTGTTCTCAAAGGTTTGTAACAAGACTTCGTCTCGTTTCGTTGTACTCCAGGTTTCAGAGCCATACAGCACAACTGGTCTGATCAGTGTTTTGTGTATTGTGATTTTGGTGTTACAAAATTGGATTATGTAAATTAATGGCGATCGCTTCTGCGATCTTCTAATGCGATGACGTAATAGGTTTTTAATGTGTCGGCTTGGCCCGGTTTCTAGAGTCTTTGTTTATTATTCTGTCAACCCAATTTGGTATGTGTTCTACAAGCCTGGTGTTTAATTGCCTCTCTGTTCTGCCGATGTAGATAGACAGGCACCTGCGTACAAATTGATAAATACTCATAGAATTGGATTTGGCGAACAGAGAGACAGGTTATTTTACTGCTAGGGTGGGAATAGACGTGGTTCTGTATCTAATAACTGGAGTTGCAGCATAGAATGTTCGGCCGAGTGCTGTAATCAGCCAGTCTTATGGGTCACAGTTACATAATTGTGAGATCATCATCCAGTATCTTGCTGGGTGGCATACTTCTCCACAAATTGCGATCTCGGACGGCATGGATCAATTCATGTGTTGACACCCTACAGTGCCATCATACAAGACTGTCAAAGATTTTCTCACGCTGTCTTCCACTATCTCTTTCCACAAATCTTTCCAGTTGTCACAACATGTTCCAGTTGTTGTCTTCCCATAACGTAGCCAAAAAAAAAATGACTGTTTCTTAACTGTGGGATACACACAGATAATTATACATGTCGATGTTAAAACACTATCAATAACCGCCATATGTAACCATCCCATAATATTTCAATCTGATTTATTACTGTTTCTACAGGCTGGCTGTTGGCGCCAATCCTCTTCGGCAACATCATCGACAACACCTGTCTTATCTGGGATATCAAGTGTCTTACCAGAGGACGCTGTCTTCACTACGACAACAATCAGTTCCGGGTTAAATTCCTGGGCTACGAGGCTCTAGGCATTTCTGGTACTGTGCTGTTTCTGTCGACGGCCTACCTGTACGCCAGGTGTACCAGGTGCTTGGACCCGGTACCTCAAAATAAGATCGTTCAGGAGAACCTGGAAACGAAGCCTGTTGCTAATGACGCTGTAAACGCTTAGGCAATCGTGAAAGAGTACAATACAAAAATCAGAACTTTGAATAAAGGAGTACAGAATAAATTATTATTTTTAAATATTGATTTCAAATGCATTCGATATTTCAGCTACCGTATAATTGTATAATACTTTTTGTGTCTGTATTTATTAATGTTGGGGAATCAAGAGCATATATGTTATTGCATTTCTGAGGTGACAGCCGCTAACACACTTGCCTGCCACATATGTGTGTTCAAATGTCATTTGATGTTAACTGTGTGACTGCGGGGCCTGAGTTCCAGGTTGACCTAGTCTGAAATGGGTCGCCCAGTCTAACTTGGAAGTAAAGGCGACCGGTGTAATGTAACCATATCACCATCGAATATTGATTATCATCATGATGTGCCGTATCTACTGAAGCAGGCGGCATGCATATCTACAGATATCAAACCCTGGTGTTCTAAATCTATTCTCTTGACATATTCCTCCACATCAACTCCCCAGTCCCTTCAATATCATTTCTCTCCGTTTTCCCTTGCCTCTTCTGCGGCTGATCTTTGTAGTTGTCACGACATTTCTCAAAACCTGTCTTCTCATGAATAGTATTTTGTGGAATTGCGGTAAAGCTGTGGAAATGTAAACAATATAAAATAACACAAAGTAATGCAACTTTGCCGTCTTTGTGGCTTAGAGGTTAGCGACTTTACTCCGCAATCTCGTATACTTTCGATGGTAACGTGATGACGGTGAGAGTCAGCAGTGGTTCGAATCGCATCGGTAACTTACGGGGTATGTGAGCCGGCCGCTCAGAAAGCAATGGCAAACTACTGAGCGTAATCTTGCCAAGACATCAACATACAGCTGAAAGATGCTGGTGTTAACAGCGATGTCATGTAAAAGGATATGCAAAAAACAAAAACAAAAGATTTTAGGAGCCTAAATTTTAGGTGAATTGATTTTAAGTGAGTAGATTCTGGGTGAATAGAGTTTAGGTGAGTAGATTTTAGGTGAGTAGATTCTGAATGAGTAGATATTAGGAAAGTAGATTGTAACTGAATAGATTTTAACTGAGTAAATTTTAGGTGAGTAAATTTTAAGTTAGTATATTTTAACTGAGTAGATTTTACAAGGGTAGATTATAGGCAAGTAGACTGACAACGCTGTCTGTTATCATTGGCGTTAACTAGAAAATTCACATAAATGAACGCTTCGTTATATAGTTGCACGATGGATACAAACTCAGCAATACAATGCAGTGTTGTACAGCTCATGTATTGTCACATGTTTTAGGAAGCACTGGCAAACTGCTGAATTAAAATTGCCTAGTATATCACAAAACATCATATAACTGCTGGGATTAATTACAACGTCATGTAAAAGATAACTGTTTTTATTTTTTTAAATTGTCGCATGTATGTGGATCATGCACAACAGGCAGACAAGATGAGAAACACCTAACGGCATCGGACATGTGGTTTCTGAGGGAAATACAAAGAATATTACATTACAGACAGAAAAACCACTAAGCAAGAAACACACGAGGTCAGCATATGCGAATAGATAAGAGCGTTTGCTCATAAACTTTCGGTGTGCTGATGCTAAGATAGCGGGTTCAAACCCTACACCGGTCAGTTAGACTAAAATGTTGACTTCTCATCCTTGACTAGGGGATGAAAATTACAAATACGTGTGAAGTCGGAGTAGGTTCGCCTGATGGCCAGGGGCACTGTGATAGGTTAAAAAGAGGAAGGTCGTGTATGGGTCAAGCCGAAGACATTCTCCAACAGGTGTGTTCACTTTAGGACTTAGAACCTGGCGAGGAGTGGGTACAAGTGCCAACAGAGTTCTGTGCGTCCTTTTCAGTTTGCATTAAACTAGATAAAATGCAGACAAGAAAATCCGGCTGCTGTGGAGGCGGAAGTACAGGCTTTGATCTTCAAAAATTCTTTAGAAAGTGATGCTGTCATTTATACAGATGGGTCGGTTGTTCGACAAGTGAGAAGTTCATGGGCCTTTATGGCTCAGGTCGGAGTGACACTTGTGAAGGAAGATGCTGGTGCTTTTGCTTTGAACACAAGTATCCTAACTATGGAAGTCATGGCAGTACGTAAAGAAACAACATGGATCGAGACACAGACATTCACTCATGCATGTTTCCTTAGTGACTCAATGAGTATGCTCGGGAAGATAGAGATGGGGTCTGTCCGTAGAGAGTGTCATGGTCTTAAATTATTCTGACATTTGGCTCGCTCTCCAGAACAGGGGCGAAACAATCACACACATTCAATGATTGCACTCTCACACACGGCAACGTGAAGTAAACCTTTTATTCACGTAAACTATTTACATCAGGTACATTCGTGAATAGTTGCGCTCCTAACTCTGCGCAACTCGTACATTATCACAACGCGAAGTATATACATTGCACATCTTATATTAATACAACATGGCTCTCTCACTGTCTCAGCTTAAACACATCCCACTCTACTATCAGCCATACTATGTCACAAACAATCAGAGAATACAAGTATAACCCTCTCTGTCCGTCCTGTCTCGCTGTCCTCAACCCGTCTACCCGACACAGGTATTCTTGGTCAGACTTTTCCTTCTCACAACTCGTGCGTCCCGTGTATCACGATGACCACTGGGCTTCAATTGCGTCGTGGCAAGCCTGTAGTCGGTGACACCTTGCTGCCGGTGGTGTTTACTGTCGTAAGTTGTCCTTCACCTACAGGCTATGGAGATCCTGACAGAGAGTGATTGATGTCTCTGGAGCGGTCGCGGCTGGCAAAGATTAGGTACATCTTCGTGTCAGGGCATGCGGGTGTACAAGAGAATGAGCAGACTGACAGGCTTGCATGTAGGGCTACTGTGGGAGGCGGATGAGCCATGGACCAGGGAGACATTATGAATTTTCTACGAGAAGCAAGCCGTGTGCGAGAACCAAGTGATGACTGAGAAACTACAACCATGGTCAGGTTAAGATAACAACAAATTAAAAGAGGGGTGGCCAAACAAGAACACTACGCAGGAAGCCAAAGATGATTAATAAACCAACACAGAACTGGTGTCGCTAGCCGCTAAAAGCTGCGGAATTTACTTAGGAGGCTATCCGTCACGTATAGACTGAATGGTTCTATGTGCAATGCGGATGATACGTTGATGAACTAACTAACTAACTAACGATCTAACTAACTAACTAACTAACAACTAACTAACTAACAACTAACTAACTAACCAACTAACTAAACTAACTGACTTGAAATAAGATAGTAACAGATTCTTGTTTTCACAGATTTCCATGTTATAGTCTAAGCACAGTACCAGATGACTGACAAGTCAAGATTAATTATATAGTAGAATTTTGATTTGAATGTTTTGATTGTTTGAATATTTAAATTGAATTTAGAAGTGTATGTGTGAAGAAAAAAAAATGCTTCCCATTTTTTATTCAGTTTGGCTAGGGAGAGGGCCATGTCCCAGACTGGGTCATGGGATACGTAGTGCAGATAGTCTAGAGCTTTACGCAGTTAACGTGAAAACCAAGCAAGTTGAGGTTCACGCTTTGCACGAAAACAACAATGCACATCGCTGGTCAGGGGACAGCTTTCCTCCAAGCGATCAGTTGGGCTAGAGCCATGGGCAGATTCGGACATGATTTTGTGATTCATGTGTTGTTTGTTCATCAAGAATGATGATGACCATTCATTTCATCCAGTGGGGTTGAAAGTATGGAGCCGTGAGTTCTGAGTTGGCTGATAAGGCCTATTTTGGCTCGAAATGTTCTTTGACAATGTGGGCAAAGAATGCTTGACGTTTCTGGAGGAGGATTTTCTGCAGTGGTTTTTCTGTTCTGTCTTTTCTTGCAGTCCTGGTTGCCTCACAAGTGACTGCACCCTTGCGTAATGATGCACGCCAATTTCGGTCTCTAGCTGCAGTCTCCCATGTGTCATGATGAATTCCAAAAGCATTCAGTGAGATTTTCAGAGTGTCTTTAAAGGGTTTCCTCTGGCCGCCTTGTGAGCGTTTACCACAACGCAACTCGCCGTAAAAAATTCGTTTAGGGAGCCTGTGATCTGGCATGCGAGTCAAGTTACCAGCCCATCGAATCTGATTCTTCATTAGTAGAGTGTGGATACTGGGCATGGACGCTCTTTCTAGGACTTCAGTGTCTGGGATCTTGTCTTGCCATTTAATCTTCAGTAACTTCCTAAGGCAGACTGTGTTGAAGTGGGTTAATTTCCTACGTGTCGCTGATAAACAGTCCACTTTTCACAAGCATATAGCAGTGTGGATAATACAACTGCTTTGTAGACTTTCAGATTTGTTTGCAGGCTTATTCCATTTATGTCTCATACATTCTTGTACAGTCTACCAAAGGCCTCGCTGGCCTTGGAGATTCTTGCATTCACTTCATCAATTGTGGCAGCTTGTGACACGGTGCTGCCAAAATATGTGAATTTGTCCACTACACTTAGACTATGACCATTCACTTTGATATTCGGCAGAGTGTGATTATTCCCTGGAGCTGGATGGTACATAACTACAGTCTTCTCCAAATTGATCATGTAGCACGGCCATATACTGTGCCGCTACACCTGTTGTTAGGTTGTGTAGTTATTGTAGACCCTGGGTTTCATGTAAATGTGACATGTTGTGTAAGTGCTATTGTCAACTATCAAATACCTGTAGTCAATATAAGATTTAAAAACGAACCGCGCTCTGTTATTCGAGCTGATTGAGTTGTTTTAAAGAGGTAGCTGTTGTGAACTGTGTAGAGCGATAGAGTGAAACAGAACTTAAGATATAGTGAGGCAACTATAGCATAGCCAGGCAGAAGGGTGATCACAGCAGCAACAGATGTAGAATATGCATGCACTATCATCGTCCTCGCAAACGGGTTAGGGATGTTGCAACCGGCGCTCATAGAATATTCACGTCACACCAAAGAAATATATATGTGTCCGAGCACCGCAACCAAAACCCCAAGCCATAAACATGTATATCGGATTGCTAGCAACAAATATGATTGAGCCACGAACATCAAATATAATGTCGCTGGCAAGCTACAGCAAACATTCTGCCGCTGGCAATTAGCTTTCCCTATTAACAGTGTTCCTCGCCATCAGGCGAACCCATTCCGACTTCAGAGGTAATTTTAATTTACGTCCTCAAGTCAAGGATGATAGGTGAACATTTTAGTCCAGATGTCCGGTGTAGGGTTTGAACCCCTTACCTCGGCATCAGCACACCGGAAGTTTAAGAACACATATTCTCATCCATTGCATACAACAGAAGAAAAGTTCAACATAGAATGAAATAGGCTCCTCTCCTTATAAGGAGACGCCAACTTCAATAGCATGCCAATAAATAGAATCTAAACATGTTGCAGACAAAAGGAATTGTAGTGTGCTTTTCACTACTAATAACCAGAAACCATATATAGTACGATTTATTGCCTGGCATATTTCACTGCATCTCGTCAGGTACTTACTGCAGATGTCATACAACGAAGAGTAAAATAATTAGATTTATCGTTCAAGCTAAAATATACACATGTTCGCACAGTAATATCAGTTGTTTACCATGGTGATTTTAAATTGACTATCATGTCTTTCTGTTTGCACAGAATTGGTTTGTGCAGATGGATCATTATCGCTTCTGCAAATTTTAACAAACGACCATTTGTGTATGAAACAACACGCGAAAAGCGCTGTCTCTATCAATGACATGACCGGTTTTCAAGACATGACGAGCAATGGACGAGGCCGGAAGTTTATAATTGTGGTGTGTCACACTTCTCATGATCCCCTCGCTTGTGTGTAGTTTCTTGTCAACCCAGTTTGGTATGTGTTCAACAACCCTGGCGTGTAACTGCCTCTCCGTTCTGTTAATGTAGGTAGACTCGCACCTGCATGTGAATTGATAAATGCAATTAGATGTGGCGTACAGAGGGGTAGATTATTTTATTGCTGGGCTGGGAATAGGTGTGGTTCTGTACCTAATAACTGAAGATGCAGCACATAATGTTCGGCCAACTGCTGTAAAATAAATCGTACTATATATGATTTGTGTCTTCGTTATTCAAAGTCACTACGGGAAAACATTATTTTGATTTAATAACCAGAAGTTACTCAGATTTGTCGAGCCGTATGCTATTCTATGCATATGCCTAGTACATCAACAGCAGCTTAATAATGCTGATGTTGACTGCAACGTCCTGTAAGGGATATGAAAAAACAAATGCTATTCACTTGGATAAACCACAATTATGTAAGCGGAAAGACTTGATAATCTCTTTAAAAGAACCGCGGTGACATTGAAATATGTGACAATGTGTTGTGTTTATTTAGTATGAAAGGATTCATTACACTACTTCGTGATATGTAAACGTTTGGGGGTAAGATATCTAGATATTGCATCAGATTATATGTTGATATTTACAGAAAATATGTTTAGATATTTCATCAGATTATGTGTTGAAATGTTTAGATTAGATGTCTAGATATTTCACCAGATTATATATTAAAGTTTGGAGATGAGACGTCTAGATATTTCACCAGATTATATGTTGACGTTTCGAGATGAGATGTCCAGATATTTCACTAGATTATATGTTGATGTCCTAAAATGTTGACCTGTCGTACTTGAGATGGGGACGTAAATTACAAGTTCCTCTGAAGTCGGAGTAGGTTCGCCCGTTGGCGAAGGACACTGTTAATAAGGATAGCTAATCCACACACGAAATTCAGTCCATAACTACTATAAATAGTGTGTATGGACTACCCTTGAGTTCAAAGCGAGCGAGCGCAAAAAAAAAACATTAAAAAAAACCTGCATTGTATTTGGTTGTCAGCTCAGACTGGGCAGTTCCACAACCAGGGCATCATTTGGTGAAGGAAACACGGAGCAACAGCATCGTCTTCATGGGTGATTACGCAGAAAAGGTTTACATTTCACACTAATATCCAGGTGCGTCAATGTACAGTTGCGTCAATGTACACGTGCATCAATGTACAGGTGCGTCAATGTCCAGGTGCGTCAATGTACAGGTGCATCAATGTCCAGGGGCATGCAATTACTCCATTCTAAAATGCAAAACGTTGTGATCTCCCCTAGAAGGAACCGTTTGGGTTTAATATGGTTAAAAATGGCAAGAGGCTAGTCTGCCTCAAGTTATTAAGTGCACTTTCTCCTGCATTATCACACTTGACAGACGGTGCAGAGAGCAGAACCCTGCCGTTGTCAATGCAGAGGTCAACGCGCTCATCTATGAACACTCAGATAGCCCCGAAGTGCTCATCTATACAGATGGATCTGTTGTAAAGCAGCAGAGAAGTGCGTGGGCATTTACAGCCCGTTCAGCGGGCCGAACCGTTCAAGAATCCAATGGTACCCACTCTATGACCTCGAGCAGCATGACGATGGAGGTGATGGCAGTTACACGGGCTTTCATATGGCTGGAATCACAGCATTATACAAACGTGTGTGTACTAAGTGATTCAATGAGCATGATTCAGAAGGTCGCAGCTGGATCTGTACGTAGACAGTGGACTGAGTTGCTGCAGAAGTCTGCTGTCCGTAAAGTCATCTTCATCTTCGTCCCGGGACATGCGGGAGTCGAGGGAAATGAACGAGCTGATAAACTGGCTGGCTCTGCACCCCCTGTAGATGGCCAGCCCATGGATCGTGCCGATGTTATTAACGTCCTTAAAGATATGGCGAGAACAGAAGACTTTGACGTCAGTGAATCCACATCGCTGTCCAGGATGAGAGACTTGGGAGTAAGAATTGGCACGGCCAGACACGAGAGATACATCGGGAAAACGAGGTGCTTCGTCAACCAACACAGGACACTATTAGCCACGGGACGCTGATGCATATGCTGGGGGAGGGGGAGGGGACCTGAGCACCTATGGACCTATCCGGAGTGCAATGAAGATACCCCAACTGATAACTAACTAACTAACAGGCTAGTCTTCATTTCACCGGGTTTTATCCCATATGATTATGTCTCTTTTCTCAGATCGGTCTGCCGAAAGTGTCGCACAAAGCTCGAACTCCGTAGCTCCAGCGACTACCCCTTGAAGTGTCCGAGAAAATAACACTCGTGAATCGAACATGATGGCCGAAATCAAAACCAAAATCGTCAGTACAAGAGGCAAGTGGAATAATTAATTCGATACGGGGGACTCCTGTTTGGGACAGAAAGTACGTTGCACGATTTACAGCCTGGCATATCTCTAAAATACCGGAGCTTCCGGTAAAATGGCGACAAAATGAAGCGTTACTTTTCGGAGGGACGCTATTTAGTGTTATCCTTTGGATTTCGTGTGATTTCCTATGGATTTCCTGTGAATAGTGTTTTCCTGTAGATTATGTGATGTTATTTTGTGTTAGTTTTATTGGAAGTTTTCAAAAGAAGCCACGGAAGGCAGGTGGTGGATGAAATTTTGAGGGCAGCCGACAGATATTTGTGGGTCATGGCCTCGAGTTACACGACGACAGGCAGAGGAACTCTTCTTGAGTCAATGGCTGCGGTCTCCGACCAGTAAGGTCACTGCCATAGAGGAAAGCAACGGCAAACTACCTCTTTAAAAGTGCCTAGTATATCATGATTCGCTTAAAGACCGATCATCGCAAGACAAGGACAGAGACGTCAAAATTAGCAACTTGGAACGTTAGGACGTTAAACAACGACGGAAAATTAGAGAACATAAAACAAGAAATTGAAAGGGAAAAAATTAATATTTTAGGTATGTGCGAAACGAGATGGACAGGAGCAGGCATCAAGATAGAAGAAGATTTCAAGATTATTTATTCTGGAGGTGAAGATCGTCATAGGGGAGTGGCAATTATTCTGGACCGAAAAACATCAAAATCTATTCAAGGATATTGGACCGTGTCGGACAGAGTTCTACTAGTTAAATTAAGTGGCAGACCTTTTAGCATAAATATTATTCAAGTATATGCCCCAACAGGAGAATCCAGTGAAGATAGTGTAGAAGAATTGTATAATGCCATAGAGTCTGCCTTAAAGAAATGTAAAAATTCAGAAATAAACATCATAGTAGGGGACTTCAATGCAAAAGTAGGAAATCAAGGAGATAGATACACAGTAGGAAACTATGGTTTAGGAGAGAGAAATGAAAGAGGATACAGACTCGTAGATTGGACAAAAGAACAGGAAATGATTGTAGGAAACACCTGGTTCAAACAACACCCTAGAAGATTATGGACATGGAGGAGTCCTGATAGCAGGATTAGAAACCAGATTGACTACATTCTGATTAGCAGAAGATTTAGAAACGCATTAACAATAGCAAAAACAGTTCCCAGTGCTGATTGTTATAGTGACCACAGATTACTCACAGGAACATTGAGGATAAAGTTGAAGAAAGTCAAGTATATAACAGGAAACACTAAATATGATTTGTGTACATTGAGTAATGACAAGGAAATACAAAACAAATTCAACATAGAAGTACAGAACAGATTTGAATTTTTGTCTAATCTAGAGATCCTATTCCAGGATGTGGATGATCAATGGGAAACGTTGAAGAATTCAATCAAGGTGGCTGCAGAAACAACTATTCCAAAATTAAAGAAGGTGGGTCGTAAGAAATGGATGACTGAAGAAATTTTACACCTCATGGAAACAAGAAGACTCAACAAAAATAATTCTGTCAAATATGAAGAAATTCACAGACAAGTCAGAACATTATGTAAGGAGGCAAAAGAAGCATGGCTTGAGGAAAAGTGCTTAGAAATTGAAAGCCAACACAACAGTCAAAATACCAAATTAGTGCACAAAAGAATTCAGGAACTTACTAATAAAAGATCAAGTACATCAACAGGGTGTCTAAAAACTGAAGATGGCAAAATCATAATAGAAAAAGACCAGTTTCTACAGGTATGGACAGATTATGTGAAACACCTTTATGATGATAACAGAGACGAAGAGTATGATATTAGATTTAATAATGAAGGACCGCCAATTTTGGAGATGGAGGTTCGAAATGTTCTTAACCATATGAAAGCTGGCAAGGCCCCCGGTGCAGATAACATCACAACAGAAATGATTAAAGCTTTAGAAGAATTTGGACTAGATCAAGTCACCAGACTGCTGAACACATTATATGATACTGGAGATATACCTCCTGAATTATGTAACTCTATATTTATTGCAATCCCAAAGAAATCAGGAACCATGGAATGTGATCAACATAGAACAATTAGTATAATGAGTCACATCACAAAGATTTTGCTAAGAATTATCATGCAAAGAGTGAGGAAGAAGATACAACCTGAAATAGGGGAAGAACAATGCGGGTTTGTAGAAGGAAAGGGTACAGTAAATGCTGTGTATATGCTGCGAACAGTTATTGAACGTGCTATAGAAGTAAACAAGGATATACATCTTTGCTTTATTGACTATACAAAAGCTTTTGTTAGAGTTAGACATGTCAACATGGTGGATATGCTTGCAGATCTACAAATTGATGGGAAAGACATTAGACTTATAAAAAACATATATTGGAAACAACAAGCTGCAATAAGGATTGATAATGAAGTGGGACAGTATCATCCAATTAAGAGAGGTGTTAGGCAGGGATGTGTGATGTCTCCAGATCTTTTTTTCCTATACAGTGAAAATATTTTCAGAAATGTAGAGGATATAAATGGAATCAGCATTGGGGGACGAAACATCAATAACATTAGATATGCAGATGATACAGTATTAATTGCAGACAATGCGCAGGACCTGCAACAATTAGTAGATGCGGTTGTTGTACACAGTGAGCAGCTGGGGTTAGAATTAAATTGTAAAAAGACTCAGGTTATGGTCGTCACTAGGAAGAAAGAAGTGCCACAATGTAATATACAAGTAAATGGAAATATTCTTCAACAAGTGAATCGGTAAAATTATCTTGGAACAGTCATACCATCTGATGGGAGATGCCTTGAAGAGATTAGAACAAGAATCGCCATGGCGAAAGTAGCCTTTAGCAAGATGAAAAACATTCTGACCAATAAAAAAATGTCAATTGAAACGAGAAAAAGAGTGTTGAGGGGATACATAGAGCCTGTTCTTTTGTATGGATGTGAAACTTGGACAATGAGCAGTCAAGCTGAAAAGCATCTGATGGCTGCAGAAATGTGGTTTCTGAGGAAAATGCAAAGAACACCATGGACAGACAGAAAAATTAATGACCAAGTACTACAGGAGACAAATGAACATCGTAAACTGATTAGAGAAATTTGACGTAGACAGTCAAAATTCTTTGGACATGTTATGAGAAGAAATGGATTAGAGAACTTAGTGACAACTGGCAAGATCGAGGGGAACAGACCAAGAGGAAGACCGAGAGGAAAATACCTGGATGGTTTGGCCACATGGCATGGACGAGACAGGAACACTGAGCTGATCCACGACACTGGTGATCGAGTGAAATGGCGAGTCATGACCGCCCACGCTTTCCGGCATGGCACATTATTGATTGATATCTCGCTACATCTCGTGGGCTGGCGTACTGCAGAGTTATGTATCGCGTGGACTGAAGACATTAATCATACATTGGCTGAAACAATTAAAGCACATAGTCACAGGTATTGTTCGACTGTAAAGCATCAGTCATCCCCACGGTAATTTCACATTTAATACGAATTCTTTATGTTTGCATAAAACCGGCTTTAAACGACTAATTTGCATTCTTTTACTGTCCAGTCACACCTGTGCGGTTTTTATTTCCCGTAGGCCATTGGTAACAAAAGGGTCAGTAACTTTTATGTAACCTATTTTCTGAAAAATTAAGGTTGGTGGAATTTAATATTTAGTCAGTCGTTAGGATTAAAGAAGGATTACAGAATTGTAGTTTACGAGGTATATCCATGATAGACTATACTATTTTACTGAGCCCTTTACGTATGTGTTTATTTGTATTAGGCGGAATGTAAATGCATGTTACATCTGAGAATCGTAAATACATTTTATATCTGGAGAAGTGTAACTACATTTTATATCTGGAGAAGTGTAACTACATTTTATATCTGGAGAAGTGTAACTACATTTTATATCTGGAGAAGTGTAACTACATTTTATATCTGGAGAAGTGTAACTACATTTTATATCTGGAGAAGTGTAACTATATTTTATCTCTGGAGAAGTGTAACTACATTGTGTATCTGGAGAAGTGTAAATACATTTTATATCTGGAGAAGTGTAACTACATTTTATATCTAGAGAAGTGTAACTACATTTTATATCTGGAGAAGTGTAACTACATTTTATATCTGGAGAAGTGTAACTGTATTTTATATCTGGAGAAGTGTAACTACATTTTGTATCTGTTGAAGTGTAACTACATTTTATATCTGGAGAAGTGTAACAACATTTTATATCTGGAGAAATAGAACTGCATTTTATATCTGGAGAAGTGTAACTACATTTTATATCTGGAGAAGTGTAACTGTATTTTATATCTGGAGAAGTGTAACTACATTTTATATCTGGAGAAGTGTAACTACATTTTATATCTGGAGAAGTGTAACTACATTTTATATCTGGAGAAGTGTAACTGTATTTTATATCTGGAGAAGTATTACTGCATTTTTATATCTGGAGACCTGTAACTGCATTTTGTATCTGGAATAGTGTAACTGCATGTTATATCTGGGGAAGTGTAAATGCATTTTATGTCAGGAGAAGTGTAACTGCATTTCATATCTTTAGAAATGTAACTGCAATTTAAGTCTTCAGAAATGTAACTGCATTTTATATCCTTAGAATTGTAACTGCATTTTATATCTTTAGAAATGTAACAACATTTTTTATCTGGAGGAGGGTAAATGCATTTTATATCTTCTTCTTCTTCTTCTTCTTCTTCTTCTTCTTCTTCTTCTTCTTCTTCTTCTTCTTCTTCTTCTTCTTCTTCTTCTTCTTCTTCTTCTTCTTCTTCTTCTTCTTCTTCTTCTTCTTTAGCGTTCCGAGCCATTGAGGTTCTTTGCTGCAGATACAATCCGTCTCCTTTCGTCTCTCTGGTTGACCTTCTCTTGCCAGTCGTTGATTCCAAGTGCTTGTAGGTTTATATCTTTTTATATTTTATATCTGGAGAAGGGTAACTGCATTTTATATCTTATGTCCTTCAAGGAGCTCCGCTGTGTTTCTGCATCTTGTTTAGCTGCGGCACTGGGCTTGAGGCGGTCTTCCATCATATTTGACAAACGACAACTGCGTTGGTTTACTGTTTATGCGGGTGACACTTGTACCCCTTGGGGACGCCGTGATGGTTTGATGTACATGTTTATTTTTGAGACATTCAGACGATGGTTTGTCCAACATTCGGCACCACACATGGATTATGTCACCCGAACGTCTTGTTTGTCACTCCTCCTAATGATGACATATGCCAGAAATAATGGCCAGACTGCGAGAGCAGCAAATTAAAAGAGGGGTGGCCAAACAAGAACACTACGCAGGAAGCCAAAGAAGATTGATAAACCAACACAGAACTGGCGTCGTTAGCCGCTACACGCTGCGGGATTTGCTGAGGAGGGGATCCGAGCACTTATGGACTGAATGGTTCGATATGCAATGAGGATGATCTGTCGACTAACTAACTAACTAACTAACTAATGATGACATAGTCAATGAGGTGCCAGTTTTTCTAGCGAGGGTGCTGTCCTATCTCTCACGGGAAGACTGAAAATTGTGTTGGTAATCAGCAGATCATGTTCGGCACAGGTCTGAAGGAGGAGGAGGAGTCCATTGCTGTTACAATTTCCCACTCTGTACTTTCCAATATTGCCACTACAAGAGACGGAGTCCATGCCTACTCTGGCATTGAAATCCCCATGGAGTTTAAGTTTGTCTCCTTTGGGAACAGATCTTAATACACTGCGCAGGTCGTTATAGAGCTTGTTCTTGACGTCATCTTCAGTTTGGACATGGTTGGTGAGTAGGCACTCACGATGGCTGCATACTTCCTTCTGTTCAGCAGGGGTAACTTAATGCTCATAAGCCTGTCATTTATAGCCTTCGTAAATCCAGCTAGTTTGCCAACCAGACTTAATGGCAAAACCCACACCGGACTGGCGTCTTTCCTCACCTTTCCTTCCACTCCAGAAGAATGTGTAGCCGGCACCTCCTTCACAGATTTGACCGTCGCCTGCAAGTCGTGTCTGATTCAAGACTGCAATGGCTATGTTGTATCTGCTCAATTCTCTCCCAATCAGTGCTGTTTGTCTCTCTGGGCCCGACGTGCCGTCTTTATCAAGTGGGATACGTACATTCCAAGTTCCGATGGTTAAGGGAAAATGGTTTGCTGTTTTTGCTTTACTTGTTTTTTCTGTGTTTGTATGTCGACCGCAGTATAGGGTACCCACCAACTGCGGCTAGCTGGTTAGGTAATAATGGAACAGACAATGTTTAGGGCACTTTTTCTAGCCCCGTCCTCATGCTATGGGGGTGAGCAGTGCTTTCCTATAGAGGGCTGCTAAGTCGTTAAGGGGGCTGCCGAATCTCACTGCTGCTCCGGTCAGTAGAAGACGACCATATGGCCTGAGCCGCCTGTGTGCAGGTGTGCGACTGCGAATGCGGATGGTTTATATATCATCTATAACTGCAATGAAGTGTTCGAACCTCCATCCACTCGGACTTCACAGTTTGTTCTGAGTTCCCAGTTCTCACCAGCCTAAAATAGGTACACCATATACTCAATAAACACTAGATATATACAAGAGTCCATGACTGTGTTTAATTCTCATTCTCAAATGAGAGATTATCATCTCGGATTATTCTGACTGGTGAGAAATATTTAGGTGATTCGTCATCAACTTTTATGTGACCACTTGTTTGTGTCTAGAGCTGGAGCGAAGCAACATGTGACCCGTTGTAAATAGGAAACCACGGTTACAGGATAGGAGCTGACGATTCATATTTTCTAATAAACCAGGTTATTTGATTGCCTCGTTTGCATAATTAATGTTATAAATATATATATAAGTGTAACAGTGGGAAGTGTTGGCAATGTCAGTGTGAGGAATACAAATATTTTCAACAGACGTTTGATTTGTAAACGATAATTGTTTGTGACATCGGTGGGTAGTTTCATTTGTGAAATAAAATAAATAAAATAACAAATTAAAAATAAAATATAATAAAATATGTGTGTGTCTTTGGTAACATCGCTAGGTTGGTTTGTAAAGGATAATTCTCAGTGACATCGCTGGTTAGTTTGATTTCTAAAGGATAAGTCTCTGTGACATCGTTGTATTAGTTTGATTTGTAAAGAATAAATCTCTGTGACAAAGCTGGTTAGTTTGGTTTGTAAAGGATAATTCTCAGTAACATCGCTGGTTAGTTTGGTTTGTAAAGGATAATTCTCAGTAACATCGCTGGTTAGTTTGGTTTGTAAAGGATAATTCTCAGTGACATCGATGGTTAGTTTGATTTGTAAAATACAATGCCTTGTGACATCGCTATATCATTTGGAGAACCATGTGAGGCCACTGAGACAGCTAATAAATAAATACAGAAGTATTGTTTGGCACACATAGAAGTAGAACAAAGAAGAAGGGATTAGAGTACTGTGGGGTGGTAAATATAATAAATTAGAATAAGGACAAGTTTCGCTAGGAGTATTCAGTATGAATGGGGTTTAAATCCCAAACACGCCCTCTATAGGAAATAATATATTGGCTCGTAAAACCCCAAGCATTGAACAAGGCAGAAAAGGGTGCAAGTTCAACACTAACATAGAAGAAATGTTTCCCATAGAAGGCTGGGAGATCCGGGAAGTTCTACCACAGACACCCGAGTACTAATCACTCTACCCAGAAGGTGTGTCTATGTGTAAGTGCCCCGCCCCACATTTAATCTCCCACATATATATAAACAATGACAAGTATCCACTGTCATGCACATCCACAGTATTATACAGCAGAGGGACAACAACCAATGTAGACGCAACAACTGGATTACATGACAGAGGAAAACAGCCATTGTTAGACAAAAACAGTACAATAACTCACTGTATCACATAACAGTAACAATAACTGGACTATAAACATCAATTTTGGAACAACCAGTTAACAATGAAGTAACTTCAAGGCTTGGTTAAACCAAACAAACAAACAATTGTATTGTGGAAAACATTTGGGTTCTGGACAAACCCTGTCGGTTACAATATGGTCACATGCATGAAAAATTTATCATATTTCAGGCAATGCACACAAAGTATACAGCCATAACAGAAGTCCCCAAAAATTCCCCAAAAAAAGGGTTCCCATCAAATACCTGTGTCAAACACAAAACAAAGTAAATAATCCATACAAAGAACTAGATAAAGAAAATCTATCTAATCTGTCTCTAGAAATATCCTAGGGGTCTGATGATGACTCCCTCTCCTTCAATATCCACTAGAAAAGTCTGGCCATAATCACACTCTCTATAACCCAAGGAAAAACAGCTGCTTTGCATATATCCACCTATTCAGAAAATTGGGGATTGCACACACACACACACACACACACACACACACACACACACACACAGAGCTTCCACTTCTGGATCATATATCCATCGCGAAAAACATGTAGGAGTAATCCATATGAATCCATTGTGGATATACTGTAATCTCTCAAGTCACAGCTGCTAAGTAACTAGACGAGGAGCATTCCAGATGTGATATAACCGACAGATATGAGTCGGAAACGTTCTGGCGTGGCGTGACACACAGGAGTCCATGTGATTGATTCGATCAGGATCAGGCACAAACACTTTCAGTATATCTTTGGATGAGGAGTGACATCACATAATCCATTAGCATTTCCTGACAGAACTAACTTGAATTGGGCCTGAATATTTCAGCCCTTTTCTGGGTTAAGATGTAGGTTATTCTTTCTTCAGCTGAATATACGACTTGATTGACGGGAGTTGGTATAGTGCTTGATTATCCATGTCTGGGATATGATGGATGAGAAGATTCAAAGGAAGCTGGGAGTTCACAAAATCAGTTGGTAAATCCATACTGGTAAATGATGGTGAATTCCAGACTTATCCATGAGCCTCTGGAATATGACAGTTGAACGTGGAATCAGGCGGTGACTTTTAGAAGAGGATATACGCTGAAAATCATCTAGGCCAGGCATGCCTCATGTCTTTGCAGACATTGAAAAGATTAACACCATCTGTAAGTTCCCAGAGGTAGGGAATCCACTTCAGCATATTCAAAATCCAGTAATTATCCAGGCATTGACGTTCAGGGTGTGTAGCAGTAACCCGCACTCTTTGTGGAATGTTAGAGGAGGCTGATATCCCAGTTTCCTGCCTCTAAATCCAAACAAGTTGACTATAATTCCAGTGCCAAGCATGGTGACTAGACCAATTCTCCACCGCCATCTCTAGCGCCTATGTTGAGTGAAGAAAAAACAGGGTCGATATACATTAGTAATACAACCCAAACTTCGGATAACAATGTATCATAATAAAATATACATTCTTATAACAATAGATCATAATAAACCATACATTCTGATACCAATGTATCATAATTAAAATTAGAGGGAACAAGAGGGAAGAAAAAAAAAGGTGTAGCTAGTTCCCTAGCACTTGTCACCTACTGTAGAGTTTTGACCCACTCCAAAAGTGAATAAGGTATCTACTCAATAGGTACATCTCTTCTGGACTGATACTGGTGCTTCCTGGGAGGTTTTCTTCACCTCCTAAATATGCAAACATCTTTTGATAGTACCGCTGTCGCATCATGGAAAAAGTTTCTGAGACAATGTCCTCATGTACACAATTCATAAATCTCCTTTCCATACTTACAAACAGCATTATGTGACTACCACTGACAAATGGCAAAAAGGCTAGCTACCAATCAGTCATCTCCTCTTGCATCATCATCATCATCATCATCATCATCATCATGTGTTTGTCCCCCACTGGGGTGAAGTTAAAAGATCTACTCCAGCATGAACAGAATATACATATAATATATATGATGAATAACAGAAAAACTTGTTAGACTTTTACTAAACATGGTATGAACTATCTAGTGGGTTTTACCCAACATCTCAAAGTAAAAACACAAGAGCATGGTGTCATTTCCCACTTCCTTGAGATTATATATAGATATATCATACCAAATGACAATCTTATAACAGCATTTATTACAGCATTAAGCAGTAACAATCATGAGCATAAAAGGTAAAATACTCATAAAAGAGAAATCATGGGAATCTTTTCCCATACACTTGAGATTAGGTATATCATACCACATGAAAATCCCATAACATTATTTATGAAAAAGGACTACAAGACAACCCCACCTCTGTATATTTACAACAATGTAAACAACAGATGAACTCCTAAGTGCATGAAAAAGTCAAGCGAGAATATCTCTCTATCTAACAAACTATTAAAGTTGTACACAGATAGTAATATTTCTCCCTCATAAGAGTAGAAATAAGCACTCAGAAAGAACACTTTATAACACAGAGACCAGTTGTGAAAAATAAGCCTTTAGGAATAAGGTAAGTTCACAAAATCATCTCAGAAGAATGACTCATAGCAAGATTATATTGTAAGCTTTATGAAGGCTGACTGGACAAAATGGCGATGTCCAGGCTGCGTGACGTAAACCAACTTTACAATGAAAGCGATTCTCCTAATTTTCACACACATAACTTCAATCATGATATTAGTTGCCTCAAAGCATTTATCCTAATACATAGCATGATATGTTGTATATAATATAATGCTCACCTAAAACGCAGAGAATACGTAGATAATAATTAACCCATTAACAATGGGTCACCCGCTACCGTTGGAGAAACATGGCGATTGACCAGACCGCTTTGTCTACCAAGCCTTTGTCTAGATTAAGCCTGTGTTTCCGGGGCGCGGCCAATCATTTGCCTTAAAACGAAACGAAATTTCGTTTTGTTAATTTTCCCGTCGAATTTTTAATAGCCTCGTGCCTACAGGTAGCACATCCTAGCAACGTCTGCTGGAAAAGACTGCGAGATGATGACATATATGTCACAAGGACGCACTAGGCAATATGAAAATATTGCTGTCAATTGTCTATGGGATCTCATAATGCCTCATTACTTTTGAAAGACATTCCCTATCAAAGCTACCAATAGCCATTTTATAGTCCACAAATCCAGTATAACATTACAAAATCAATTCAAGCTTTGCTCTATTATTATGTGCAATATGACTTCACTAATTGGAAACTTCATTTATTTTACCCAGAAGCAGTTTCCTGACATAGGTAGGCCTGGAATGTGATGACGCCAGCATATTTTGTCGGCCTGAAAGCACGGAGGGATATGTGACCAGTTTGCCCAGGCGTCCAACCCGGGCCCTGTTGTGGTCCTGATATTGTCAGCGCACTTCCCTGTCCGCTTCTTTAAATCTCCTGATATCTGGACAGTGCAGAACCTATTTCATGAATAGACTCCATTCCTCTTGGTTGTAGTGTTTATTCTGTTCTCTTTAAATTCAGGCTAGTTCATGTTTGGTTGGAGTGTTTATTCTGTTCTCTTTAAATTCAGGCTTGTTCATGTTTGGTTGGAGTGGTTATTCTGTTCTCTTTAACTTCAGGCTAGTTGATGTTTGGTTGGAGTGTTTATTCTGTTCTCTGTAACTTCAGGCTAGTTCATGTTTGGTTGGAGTGTTTATTTTGTTTTCTTTAACTTCAGGCTAGTTCATGTTTGGTTGGATTGTTTATTCTGTTCTCTTTAACTTCAGGCCAGTTCATGTTTGGTTGGAGTGTTTATTCTGTTCTCTGTAACTTCAGGCTAGTTCATGTTTGGTTGGAGTGTTTATTCTGTTCTCTTTAACTTCAGGTTAGTTGATGTTTGGTTGGAGTGTTTATTCTGTTCTCTGTAACTTCAGGCTAGTTGATGTTTGGTTGGAGTGTTTATTCTGTTCTCTTTAACTTCAGGCTAGTTGATGTTTGGTTGGAGTGTTTATTCTGTTCTCTTTAACTTCAGGCTAGTTCATGTTTGGTTGGAGTGTTTATTCTGTTCTCTGTAACTTCAGGCTAGTTCATGTTTGGTTGGAGTGTTTATTTTGTTTTCTTTAACTTCAGGCTAGTTCATGTTTGGTTGGATTGTTTATTCTGTTCTCTTTAACTTCAGGCTAGTTCATGTTTGGTTGGAGTGTTTATTCTGTTCTCTTTAACTTCAGACTAGTTCATGTTTGGTTGGAGTGTTTATTCTGTTCTCTTTAACTTCAGGCTAGTTCATGTTTGGTTGGAGTGTTTATTCTGTTCTCTTTAACTTCAGGCTAGTTCATGTTTGGTTGGAGTGTTTATTCTGTTCTCTGTAACTTCAGACTAGTTCATGTTTGGTTGGAGTGTTTATTCTGTTCTCTGTAACTTCAGACTAGTTCATGTTTGGTTGGAGTGTTTATTCTGTTCTCTTTAACTTCAGGCTAGTTCATGTTTGGTTGGAGTGTTTATTCTGTTCTCTTTAACTTCAGGCCAGTTGATGTTTGGTTGGAGTGTTTATTCTGTTCTCTGTAACTTCAGGTTAGTTGATGTTTGGTTGGAGTGTTTATTCTGTTCTCTTTAACTTCAGGCCAGTTCATGTTTGGTTGGAGTGTTTATTCTGTTCTCTGTAACTTCAGACTAGTTCATGTTTGGTTGGAGTGTTTATTCTGTTCTCTGTAACTTCAGAATAGTTCATGTTTGGTTGGAGTGTTTATTCTGTTCTCTTTAACTTCAGACTAGTTCATGTTTGGTTGGAGTGTTTATTCTGTTCTCTTTAACATCAGGCTAGTTGATGTTTGGTTGGAGTGTTTATTCTGTTCTCTGTAACTTCAGGTTAGTTGATGTTTGGTTGGAGTGTTTATTCTGTTCTCTTTAACTTCAGGCCAGTTCATGTTTGGTTGGAGTGTTTATTCTGTTCTCTTTAACTTCAGGCCAGTTCATGTTTGGTTGGAGTGTTTATTCTGTTCTCTTTAACATCAGGCTAGTTGATGTTTGGTTGGAGTGTTTATTCTGTTCTCTTTAACTTCAGGCCAGTTCATGTTTGGTTGGAGTGTTTATTCTGTTCTCTTTAACTTCAGGCCAGTTCATGTTTGGTTGGAGTGTTTATTCTGTTCTCTTTAACTTCAGGCCAGTTCATGTTTGGTTGGAGTGTTTATTCTGTTCTCTTTAACTGCAGGCTAGTTGATGTTTGGTTGGAGTGTTTATTCTGTTCTCTTTAACTTCAGGCCAGTTCATTTTTGGTTGGAGTGTTTATTCTGTTCTCTTTAACTTCAGACTAGTTCATGCTTTGTTTGGGTGTTTATTCTGTTCTCTTTAACTTCAGGCCAGTTCATGTTTGGTTGGAGTGTTTATTCTGTTCTCTTTAACATCAGGCTAGTTGATGTTTGGTTGGAGTGTTTATTCTGTTCTCTGTAACTTCAGGTTAGTTGATGTTTGGTTGGAGTGTTTATTCTGTTCTCTTTAACTTCAGGCCAGTTCATGTTTGGTTGGAGTGTTTATTCTGTTCTCTTTAACTTCAGGCCAGTTCATGTTTGGTTGGAGTGTTTATTCTGTTCTCTTTAACATCAGGCTAGTTGATGTTTGGTTGGAGTGTTTATTCTGTTCTCTTTAACTTCAGGCCAGTTCATGTTTGGTTGGAGTGTTTATTCTGTTCTCTTTAACTTCAGGCCAGTTCATGTTTGGTTGGAGTGTTTATTCTGTTCTCTTTAACTTCAGGCCAGTTCATGTTTGGTTGGAGTGTTTATTCTGTTCTCTTTAACATCAGGCTAGTTGATGTTTGGTTGGAGTGTTTATTCTGTTCTCTTTAACTTCAGGCCAGTTCATGTTTGGTTGGAGTGTTTATTCTGTTCTCTTTAACTTCAGGCTAGTTGATGTTTGGTTGGAGTGTTTATTCTGTTCTCTTTAACTTCAGGCCAGTTCATTTTTGGTTGGAGTGTTTATTCTGTTCTCTTTAACTTCAGACTAGTTCATGCTTGGTTTGGGTGTTTATTCTGTTCTCTTTAACTTCAGGCCAGTTCATGTTTGGTTGGAGTGTTTATTCTGTTCTCTTTAACTTCAGGCTAGTTCATGTTTGATTGGAGTGTTTATTTTGTTTTCTTTAACTTCAGGCTAGTTCATGTTTGGTTGGAGTGTTTATTTTGTTTGTTCTCTTTAACTTCAGGCTAGTTCATGTTCGGTTGGAGTGTTTATTCTGTCCTCTTTAACTTCAGGCTAGTTCATGTTTGGTTGGAGTGTTTATTTTGTTTTCTTTAACTTCAGGCTAGTTGATGTTTGGTTGGAGTGTTTATTTTGTTTGTTCTCTTTAATTTCAGGCTAGTTCATGTTCGGTTGTAGTGTTTATTCTGTCCTCTTTAACTTCAGGCTAGTTCATGTTTGGTTGGAGTGTTTATTTTGTTTTCTTTAACTTCAGGCTAGTTCATGTTTGGTTGGAGTGTTTATTTTGTTTGTTCTCTTTAACTGCAGGCTAGTTCATGTTTGGTTGGAATGTTTATTATGTTCTCTTTAACTTCAGGCTAGTTCATGTTTGTTTGAAGTGTTTATTCTGTTCTCTTTAACTTTAAGCTAGTTCATGTTTGTTTGGAGTGTTTATTCTGTTCTCATTAACTTCAGGCTAGTTCATGTTTGGTTGGAGTGTTTATTCTGTTCTCTTTAATTTCAGGCTAGTTCATGTTTGGTTGGAGTGTTTATTCTGTTCTCTTTAACTTCAGGCTAGTTCATGTTTGGTTGGAGTGTTTATTCTGTTCTCTTTAACTTCAGGCTAGTTCATGTTTGGTTGGAGTGTTTATTCTGTTCTCTTTAACTTCAGGCTAGTTCATGTTTGGTTGGAGTGTTTATTCTGTTCTCTTTAACTTCAGACTAGTTCATGTTTGGTTGGAGTGTTTATTCTGTCCTCTTTAACTTCAGACTAGTTCATGTTTGGTTGGAGTGTTTATTCTGTTCTCTTTAACTTCAAGCTAGTTCATGTTTGGTTGGAGTGTTTATTCTGTTCTCTTTAACTTCAAGCTAGTTCATGTTTGGTTGGAGTGTTTATTCTGTTCTCTTTAACTTCAGGCTTGTTCATGTTTGTTTGGAGTGTTTATTCTGTTCTCTTTAACTTCAGACTAGTTCATGTTTGGTTGGAGTGTTTATTCTGTCCTCTTTAACTTCAGACTAGTTCATGTTTGGTTGGAGTGTTTATTCTGTTCTCTTTAACTTCAAGCTAGTTCATGTTTGGTTGGAGTGTTTATTCAGTTCTCTTTAACTTCAGGCTTGTTCATGTTTGTTTGGAGTGTTTATTCTGTTCTCTTTAACTTCAGGCTTGTTCATGTTTGGTTGGAGTGTTTATTCTGTTCTCTTTAACTTTAGGCTAGTTCATGTTTGGTTGGAGTGTTTATTCTGTTCTCTTTAACTTCAGGCTTGTTCATGTTTGGTTGGAGTGTTTATTCTGTTCTCTTTAACTTCAGGCTTGTTCATGTTTGGTTGGAGTGTTTATTCTGTTCTCTTTATCTTTAGGCTAGTTCATGTTTGGTTGGAGTGTTTATTCTGTTCTCTTTAACTTCAGGCTAGTTCATGTTTGGTTGGAGTGTTTATTCTGTTCTCTTTAACTTTAGGCTAGTTCATGTTTGGTTGGAGTGTTTATTCTGTTCTCTTTAACTTCAGGCTAGTTCATGTTTGGTTGGAATGTTTATTTTGTTCTCTTTAACTTCAGGCCAGTTCATGTTTGGTTGGAGTGTTTATTCTGTTCTCTTTAACTTTAGGCTAGTTCATGTTTGGTTGGAGTGTTTATTCTGTTCTCTTTAACTTCAGGCTAGTTCATGTTTGGTTGGAGTGTTTATTCTGTTCTCTTTAACTTCAGGCTAGTTCATGTTTGGTTGGAGTGTTTATTCTGTTCTCTTTAACTTCAGGCTAGTTCATGTTTGGTTGGAATGTTTATTTTGTTCTCTTTAACTTCAGGCCAGTTCATGTTTGGTTGGAGTGTTTATTCTGTTCTCTTTAACTTCAGACTAGTTCATGTTTGGTTGGAGTGTTTATTCTGTTCTCTTTAACTTCAGACTAGTTCATGTTTGGTTGGAGTGTTTATTCTGTTCTCTTTAACTTTTGGCTAGTTCATGTTTGGTTGGAGTGTTTATTCTGTTCTCTTTAACTTCAGGCTAGTTCATGTTTGGTTGGAGTGTTTATTCTGTTCTCTTTAACTTCAGGCTAGTTCATGTTTGGTTGGAGTGTTTATTCTGTTCTCTTTAACTTCAGGCTAGTTCATGTTTGGTTGGAGTGTTTATTCCATTTGTTCCATTTAACTTCAGGCTAGTTTATGTTTGGTTGGAGTGTTTATTCCATTTGTTCCCTTTAACTTCAGGCTAGTTCATGTTTGGTTGGAATGTTTATTCTGTTCTCTTTAAATTCAGGCTAGGTCATGTTTGGCTGGATTTTGCAGCTAAACTTTGTCTACAGAATGCAGAAGCCAACCCTCATTCATGGCATTTTATGACATTTATGGAAAGTTAAAGTATGCTAGTATTCCTTCTTTCTCTTATGGGTCTCTGTAACAAACAGACCGAACATCTGGCTCGCCTTCTACGGCATGCATGGTTACAGTGTTACTGTTCTTTGCTTTCCCTTAGGGATCTGATCACACAAGGGAGTATTATCTTTACATTTCTTGTGAATGAATGGCTGGCCTAGAGACTAGAACGCCGGGTTCTTCTTCTCCAGGTGACCAGAGTTAGAATCCTCGGTAAGATGTGCATTTTTTTGTTTGTCGGTCTTAAAGAAAACCCTAACCTGCACAGTTCGCTGCGAGTGCACTAGCCAGGAGGCCTTAATACCTCAAGCTCAAGACCCCCCCACTCTCCCACCCCTGTCCTACACCGCAAGGTACTACTATAGGCAATCGATGACAGTCTTCTTCTGCTACATCTGCCCATTATCCCCACTGGACATAGTGCCTGAACCACACCACGCCAATCTGTCCCATCTTCTGTTATCTCCTCCAGCTCCTTCCACCTCCTCCCAAAATTATTCATCTTTGTATGTAATTCTCTTCTCTTCTGTGTTTTAGGTCTCGCACTGTTTCCTTTCACCTGTGGATTCCAGACAAGCGAGTGTCTAGTTATATTGTCCTCAGATTTTATAAGTTTTTGTCCTATCTTGTGGGTTGCAGGGAAAAGAGTGTCTAGTTATATTGTCCTCAGGTTTTCTCACTGTGTGTCCTATCTTGTGGTTTCCAGATAAGAGAGTGTTTAGTTATATTGTCTCAGGTTTTCTAAGTGTGTGTCCTATCTTATAGGTTCCAGATAAAAGAGTGTCTAGTTATATTGTCTCAGGTTTTCTCAGTGTGTGTCCTATCTTGTGGTTTCCAGATAAGAGAGTGTTTAGTTATATTGTCTCAGGTTTTCTAAGTGTGTGTCCTATCTTATAGGTTCCAGACAAGAGAGTGTCTAGTTATATTGTCTCAGGTTTTCTCACTGTGTGTCCTATCTTGTGGTTTCCAGATAAGAGAGTGTTTAGTTATATTGTCTCAGGTTTTCTAAGTGTGTGTCCTATCTTATAGGTTCCAGACAAGAGAGTGTCTAGTTATATTGTCTCAGGTTTTCTCAGTGTGTGTCCTATCTTGTTCGTTCCAGACAAGAGAGTGTCTAGTTATATTGTCCTCAGGTTTTCTCAGTGTGTGTCATATCTTGTTCGTTCCAGACAAGAGAGTGTCTAGTTATATTGTCCTCAGATTTTCTCAGTGTGCACCCTATCTTGTGGGTTCTAGACAAGAGAGTGTCTAGTTATATTGTCCTCAGGTTTTCTCAGTGTGTGTCATATCTTGTTCGTTCCAGACAAGAGAGTGTCTAGTTATATTGTCCTCAGATTTTCTCAGTGTGCACCCTATCTTGTGGGTTCTAGACAAGAGAGTTTCTAGTTATATTGTCCTCAGGTTTTCTCAGTGTGTGTCCTATCTCGTGTGTTCCAAACAAGAGAGTGTCTAGTTATATTGTCCTCAGGTTTTCTCAGTGTGTGTCCTATCTTGTGGGTTCCAGACAAGAGAGTGTCTCGTTATATTGTCCTCAGGTTTTCTCAGTGTGTATCCTATCTTGATCTTTGTGGCTAAGGGCTTGCGAACGCGGTTTGTGAGCCCGCATATCCGTGGTCGAAACACAGCAGTTCTCGTTTTTTTTCGAAAAAGGTATAGAAGCCGGTCGTTCAGAAAGCAATGGCAAACTACTGAACGCAAAATTTACCCAGGAATCACGAACAGCGAAACTGCTGGGGTTGACTGCTATGTCCTGTGAAGGACATGCAAATTAAAAATCCTATCTTGTGGTTTCCAGACAAGAGAGTGTCTAGTTATACTTCCTCAGTTTTTCTCAGTGTGTATCCTATCTTGTGGGTTCCAGACAAGAGAGTGTCTAGTTATATTGTCCTCAGGTTTTCTCACTGTGTGTCCTATCTTGTGGGTTCCAGACAAGAGAGTGTCTAGTTATATTGTCCTCAGGTTTTCTCACTGTGTGTCCTATCTTGTGGGTTCCAGACAAGAGAGTGTCTAGTTATATTGTCCTCAGGTTTTCTCACTGTGTGTCCTATCTTGTGGGTTCCAGACAAGAGAGTGTCTAGTTATATTGTCCTCAGGTTTTCTCACTGTGTGTCCTATCTTGTGGGTTCCAGACAAGAGAGTGTCTAGTTATACTGTCCTCAGGTTTTCTCAGTGTGTGTCCTATCTTGGGTTCCAGACAAGAGAGTGTCTAGTTATATTGTCCACAGGTTTTCTTAGTGTGTGTCCTATCTTAGGTTCCAGACAAGAGAGTGTCTTGTTATATTGTCCACAGGTTTTCTTAGTGTGTGTTCTATCCAGCGACAGCTTCTTTCCTTCACCTCATGGTTCACGGGAATTTGTTTAATTCTCTCCATGAGCCGGCTTTATTTTGAAAGGGGTACGAATGCAGTTCGTAATTCCGCATACCGCGTTCGAAAGACAGCTGTGGGCAATTTGGAAGCAGACAGTCTTGTTTTGGTTCCCATACAAAGGTATGAGTGCTAGACGTTCTGAAAGCAATGACAAACTACTGAATGTAAACAAGCCACAAAATCACATACATTAAAAATACATAAATACTTGGGGTGACAGCGACGTCATGTAAAGGATATGCAAATAACTTTAACTCTCCATGAGCTCTACATTTGCGATTCTGTCATACAGTCACAATTATTTGACACGTTATTTGAAGAAATAAATTGGAGAACTTGGTAACAACTGGCAAGATTGAGGGGAAGATAACAATGGCAAGGTAGAGAAGTAAATACCTGGATGGCTTGGCCACGTGGTATGGTTGTGAACACTGAACTGATCCACGACTCTGGTGATCGAGTGAGATGGCGAAACATGACCGCCTACGCTTATCGGCATGGCACATGATGATGACGATGATTGTATTCTCACTATTGTGTATAGGCATCAATCAGTTAATGTTGGTAGTTTATTAGTAATTATGTTAGTTATGTATCTATGCTATATACATTTACATTTTTATTGTCGATGATGTTCTTTCACAGATGGAAGTGGGGCAGCAAACAAGTAAATGACCAGCAGCCGCACCAATCAGTGAGAAGTTAATGTTAAGGGGCAAACAATCCAACAACGAAATGAGCTCCCCTTTCTACCAGCCGGTGTCACAAAAATTGTCCACCAATGAGAAAGTTCAGACGTCATCCAGTGTGGATGTCCAGTTTGTGGATACAAGATGTGGATTCGGGATGTGGAAACCGGCTTGCATGCAGTCGTTGGCAACAATTGGCGCCTTCACCGCTTGTTTTAGCTTCTCGAGTTTGATAACGCAAACACTCGTGAATTATGTGAATTCTCAGGTAGGGTATACAACACTCTGTGTGAATTATTAGGTTGACTAGACGACAGTCTATGTCTATTCTTAGGTAGGATATACAACAGTTGTTTGAATTCTGGGTACAATGCAGTAGCAATCTGTGTGAATTCTCAGATACATTGCAATAAGTGTATGTCTGAATTATAAACTAGACTGCGCCAGATGACTATATGAATTCCTAGGTACATTGCAGTAATTAACAGTACTGAAAACGCAAAACATCTACAACAACGGTTGACATTGTAGTTTTAAAAAGTGTACACAACAATGGTTATGTTAAAAAAACAAACAAACAAACAAACAAACAAACAAAAACAAACAAATAAACAAACAAACAAACAAACAAACAAACAAACACAAAAAGGGCACGATTAATATGTTATAATCTGTGAATTAGAAGGGAACATATGTAACCACTTTGATACATTGAAATACAGAGACAATCATAACATCATATGGGAGATGCATAGGTTAAGAGCTGAATAGGTGCAAAGCAGTATTTCAGAAAATGATAAATATCTTATGCGATAAAGCTGCATTATTGAGTATCAGAAAGAGAGTGCTGAAATGTTATTTAGAATTTGTTAATTTTAAAGCAGTAAGTACATCATAGGTAGTGAATGAAGAAATTAGGAAGCGTTTAGAAGCAACGGGGATGTACTTCATGAAACTTATGTTGCGAATAACTTAGACTGCCAGAGTAACTAACGATTGCCTAAGAGAGGCGAATAAAACTAGATAAATATATGCAACAATTACACGTTGCTCGGTCTCTTTCCCCAGTGCGGCGTGCCGAATATCGTCGCCCAAAGCACGAACTCTGTAGCAACAGCGACGATGCCCGGGAGTTTCAGAAACAAATGCACTCGTGAACCGAAAGACGTAACTCGGAATCGAAACCACAACCTTCGGAGCGCGAGGCAGACGGCTTGACCACTTCGCCACGCAGACTCCCGAGAGTCTCCGTGGCCGAATGGTCAAGTCGTCTAATTTCGGGTCGAAGGTCTTGGGTTCGAAGCCGTCCTTCCGTTCACGAGTGCATTGTTCAGGACGACTCCTATGGGTCATCGCTGGAGCTACGGAGTTCGTTCTTTTTGCGACACTTTCCGAGGTGCAGAAAGAGACTGAGCCATATGGGATAAAAACCCGCAGTAATAAAGTCGACCCTGTCGACTTTTAAGCGACTTTATGCAACAATAACACAGAGACAAACAACTTTCTTTGGTCATGTGATGAGAACAGAGACATTAGAGAACATCGTGTCAACTGGTACGATCAAGGGGAAAACACACAGAGGTCGACCAAGATAAATGATGCTGGATGGATTGAGACAGTGGCGTAGAGGAATATCACCAGCAGAGTTGATCCAGAACATCAAAGATCGAGATTTGTGGAGAGACATGAACGCCTACACCAGCTGCTGTCAGGGCACATGATGATGATGATATCCTGCTGCAGCCGTTACTTATCTTCAGAACATAACTAACCGAGAGATCCGCGAATAGACATGCATATACCGAGCACTCTAATGTGTGTGGATCAAATGGCGTTTGAACTCCTCACTTCAGGCATGTCAAGTCCTCTTTAGGCTCAAACACATTAACTCGCGTACTTCAGTCGCACATTTATTGGTTTAAATGTAAATATACTAACACGTAAATAATAACCACTTGAATAGGATAACAGATACTAATCTTGCCATGGAGGTCACGTCAGACAGGTGCAAGGATCACAACACTTCGGATGAAGACACAGTGACAGTTAAAGAAATCAAAGCTGTGCTTCGACGATCAAAAAACAGCGCTCCAGGGCCAGATGGCATAAGATACAACGACATCAATAGGTGTACCGACAACGAGCTAGAGGAACTAGCAGACATGTACAACAACAGTATAGGGAGTGCTAGCATTAAGGAGGTGTGGTTACACAGCTATCTGATTCCCTTGCCAAAGCCTGGCAAAGACCACACACAAATTCATGGATATCGAGTTATAACCATGCAGAATACAATAGGCAAGCTGCTGAAGAAGTTAATTGCCAGGAAAATATCAAGCCAGCTAGAGAGGCAAGGTATTTTGCCACCTACCCTGGGTGGCTACCGCCCAAAAAGAGAAACCTTGACCAATGCAGCAGCTTTTGCCCTTGATGTCTGTGAAGGTTTCCACTCAGGCATTGAAACCTTTGCTGCAGCGATTGATCTTGAGGACGCGTACAACAAAGTACCATTGTATTTTTTAATGCTTCAGCTTCTTGAACTCAAAATAAGTCCATTCCTCCTGTGGCAGTTGGACGTGGGAACCAACAACAATATATCCTGGCCTACTACAGCGATCACCATTATCTCCGGTACTGTTCAACGCCTACACTGTGAGAATCACCAGTGAGCAGATCACTGGACCTGGTAGGACATTGTCATATGCCGACGATGTTTTAGTGTATCTCCAAGGTAAGGATAGAGATTAGGTTGCTGAGGAACTACAAACCGAACTCAATCGCATAAGTACATGGTGTGTTGAGGCTGGGGCAATGGTCAACCCAACAAAGGCAACAGTGACTTGGTTCTCGTTGAATAATCATATTGTCAACACTCCAACACCAACTGTAAATCTGTATTCAGAGAAGGTAGAAAGAACGCAGGCAATGAATTACCTAGGGATACGGTTTGATCGAAGCCTTGCTTATAATGTGCACATAGACCAGGTGATAACAAAGGCCAAGCAGGGGTTGGCTGCGATGCGGGTGATGGCGGAAGCAAACTGTGAGCAGCGCCATCTATGTCTTCTATACGAAGACCTGGTCATGTATGTTTTTGAGTATGCGATGGCAATCCTGACTCTCAGTCGTAAGCAGATAGAAAGGATGGAAAGGATACAGAATAAAGCTATGCGCATTATTCATGGATGTACAAGAGATACAGCATGTAGGGCGATGCGCTACCTTCTTGAATTTCCAACCATTGAAGACAGAATGCAAGTATGCAGAGCTCGCGCCTACCTCAGAGTTAACGCAAAAACACAACATCCACTGCATAGTTAAATTATGAAGGTAAAGGGCAGCAGGTTAAAAAGAGGATGGTCGTGGATGGGTCAAGCCGAAGACATTCTTCAACAGGTTTGTTCACTTGAGGACTTAGAACCTGGCGAGGAGTGGGTACAAGTGCCAACAGATTTCTGCACATCCTTTTCAGTTTGCATCCAACTAGACAGACAATGCAGACAAGAAAACCCGGCAGCTGTGGAGGCGGGAGTACAAGCGTTGATTTTCGAGAATTCGCTAGACGGTGATGCTGTCATTTACACAGATGGGTCGGTGGTCCGACATGTGAGAATCTCATGGGCCTTTACGGCTCAGGCCGGAGGGAGAATTGTGAAGGAGGACTCTGGTGCTTCTGCTGAGACCACAAGTAGCCTGACTATGGAAGTCATGGCAGTAAGTAAAGCAATAATATGGCTCGAGACACAGACATTCACTAGGGCATGTTTCCTTAGCGACTCAAAGAACATGCTCAAGAGGATATAGATGGGGGTGGGGGAGGGGGGATCCGAAGAGAATGGTTGCTGTCTCTGGAGCGATTTCGGCTGCCAAAGATTAGTTTCATCTTCGTGCCAGTGCATGCGGGAGTACAAGGGAATTAGCGGGCCGACTAGCTCGCAGGTAACGCTGCTGTGGAGGGCGGATGCGCCATGGACGAGGCTGACATTCTGAATGCTCTACGAGAATTAAGACTTTTGCGAGAACCAAGTGATGACTGTGAATCTACAACGATGGCCAGACTGCGAGAACAGCAAATTAAAAGAGGGGTGGCCAAACAATAACACTACGCAGGGAGCCAAAGAAGACTGATAAACCAACACAGAACTGGTGTCGTTAGCCGCTACATGCTGCGGGATTTGCTGAGGAGGTGATCGGAGCACTTATGAACTGATTGGTTCGATGTGCAATAAGGATGATCTGTCGACTAACTAACTAACTAACTATAGGATAACAGAACGGCAGACTCTAGTCATACATCCAGTCCTGTTCTCTCTACTCTTGATTTAAATACTTACACAACCAATATTGACTTCATTACGCTAATACAATCACACACACAACCACACACATACACACACACACTCACTCACACACACACACACACACACACACACACACACACACACACAAACACACACACACACATTACTTCATGAATTAAATATTTGACGATTGTTTTTAGAGGCGTGCCATACATCGAACATTGCAGAATCCATTAAGATATTCAGTCATGTTATACATGGAGCAGGGTAAAATATAAGACACATAGACGTCCAATATATGGAACAGTTAGAATATGAGAAGACACACCGAGGTGGGCTATACACAGAAATGATTACAATATGAGAAGAGACACAGAGACGTACAATATATGGATCAGTAAAGACTATGATAAGACACACCGAAGCGTGCTATACATGGACAGTTTAGATTAGATGCCACACCGAGGCGTGCTATACAGGGACATATTAGATTAGAAGACACACCGAGGCGTGCTATACAGGGACATATTAGATTAGAAGACACGCCGAGGCGTGCTATACAGGGACATATTAGATTAGACGCCACACCGAGGCGTGCTATACAGGGACATATTAGATTAGAAGATACACAGAGGCGTGCTATACATGGATGAGTAAAGTCTATGAGAAAATACACCGATGCTTGCTATACATGGATCAGTAAAGACTATGAGAAGACACACCGAGGCGTTCTGTACATTGACAGGTTAGATTAGAAGACACACCGATATGTGCTATACATGGATCAGTAAAGACTATATGAAAAGATACACCAAGGCGAGCTATACATGGACAGGTTAGAAGTAGTATCTTACGTGCAATTTACACCTGAAATACGGATCCAGATCCGTCTGATGACGTCATATTTTACTATGTAAAAAGTCATGATCCATCGTGATGACGTCAAAATCCGGATCCATATTTTCAAGGGATGCAACCTATGAATAAACAACCGAACGTATTTTTGCAATGTTACTTCCCTTTTTTGGTGATAATTTTATATCTTTAAAAATTTAATAACTACTGATAGTATTGATTGTAGTGGGACGGGGTTTAAAAAACTATCATCATACTAGTTATGCTGTTAAGGTACAGTGCTCTTCCTTCTTAGTGTCATCCTTCTTTATTTCGTCTTCTTTCTTTATCTGTATTGGGCACAATACTATCATCATTCCATTGGTGATGTGTAACGGATAGGGTTACAGTGCATTTCCTCGGAGGGGGGGTGTCTAGGCGTGGGGCTGGAAGCTTAGGGGTGGGGCGCGGGGTCGCCGTGTGGGGTGGGGCGAGCGGGTTCGAACCTCGAGCCATGACAGGCGTCATATGAAAACCTGAATAATTAAAAATGTAAATATGGCGGCTATTAGTGATCCGTAGAGGGTCGTAGTTGTGTAAACACTATCATGACACAGGTTGCAAGTGAAAACCTTAAAAAGTAAAAATGACCGACATTATTGATTGTAGCGGGTAATTTTTAGTGAAATTCATTGGTATGGGGTAAGTAGCGGCTATTAGTGATCTGTAGAGTGTCGTAGCGGCCTATACACTATCATCACACAGGTTACAAATGAAAAACTTAAAAAGAGAAATGATCGATAGTATTGAATGCAGCGGGTATAGGTTATTGAAATTCATTGGTAAGGGGTGGGTAGCGAATATTAGTGATCTTTAGAGTGTCGTAGTGACCTATACATTATCATTACACATGTTACAAATGAAAATCTTAAAAGTAAAAATGGCCGATAATATTGATTGCAGCGGGTATAGCTTAGTGAAATTCATTAGTACGGAGTGGGTAGCGATTATTAGTGATCTGAAGAGTGTCATAGTGGCCTATACACTATCATCACACAGGCTACAAATGAAAACGTTAAAAAAGTAAAAAGGGACAATATTATTGATTGTAGCGTGTATTGCTTAGTGAAATTCGTTGGTAAGGGGTTTGTGAGTGGTGGAAAGGTTAGATAGGTGCTTCCGATCATTGTTAAGGGGTGGTAGAGTGGCGGGTTGGTAGATAAATACGTCCGTTACTTGATAATAGCCGGAGGGTAAGGCTCGTATTAAAGTCTAAAGATTGAACTCATAGGTGGCTGATCTGAGGGTGACCGACTGGGTGACTCTTCAATGGGCTATGTCGGCGGGATTGAACGTACGTGAATTTGGTCAGACATGTCTTCAGAGAAAACCGGAGAATGACTCAGAGCGTACTGACCGCGTAACGATACAGCCGAGACACTTGGGTAATGGTTACTTCGGATCAATAATGAAGCTGCTTCAAGTCGCATGTGTAAAGACTACAACCAGACCACGTGGTCACTTTCTACGAGTTTTCCGTATGGCTCTATTTCCGTGCTCACTGGCTTCGCTTGGTCAAAGATGGCGTCGCATAGGTCACATGTAGCAATTGCTGGTGTCGCATCCGGTAACATGTGGTAATGTCTGCAACCAAACCACGTGCTCACTGGCTAAAACCGATCAAAGATGGCGCTGCATCCGATGACACTTGGGTAATTATTACATCCGATCAAATATGGCGATGCTTTCGGTCTTATGTCTAAGGTTTACAATCGAAACACGTGACTAAAACCGGTTACAGATGGAGGCGCATCAGGTCACATGACTATACAGTGCGTAATATTCTGCTGAGTTATTCTACGTCATCAAATAGCGTGAATAAGACTGTCAGCATTCGTCGTATAGAAGTATCTTTCTCTCTGAGAAGCAACCAGATCAAAATGTCGCAAGCCGTTAATGGTAAGTGGCTTTGTGATAAATCTTTCACATTTTCGTTGTGTTTCTCCTAGTAGGCATATGGTTAACCTAACGATACTAATATAATACAGGGATATTGAGCATACCCGCGTGTAAACAAGTCATCACAAAGTCCGACTAAGCCTTTCTCATTCTCATGGTGCAGAGATGTGATCACCGATGCTAATTGGGGAGCTAGTATCTGTACGTAACATCCATCGGGTCATACAGAACCCAGTTGCTAGTGCATCATAACCGATGTATAATATTACACACGAATACAGCAAACTGTCCCAACTCAACCTTAGGCAATGCATGTAACATGACATGTTACGTGTCCGCTGTCATAATCAGCGACGTTATCACGTAGAAAATTAGTCATCTACACTTTCATTACCTTTCTATGTGTCCATACGGGTTTTTACAAAGTATTTTAAAAAATTGGTCAAATACAGAAATAACTCATCCAAAGTTTTAAAAATTAGGAACATATGTTAACCTAATGGGGAAAATTATCAATCAAGTAGGAAAATGTGTTAGTCAAATAGGAAAAAAAATATTGACCACGTAACGAAATATATTGTCCAAACTTATGAAAAGTGGGAGCGCTTATGGGAATGTCCCGAATGCTGTGATGTCGGTTCCTAAGTCAATCAATCAATCAATGAAAAGTGGGAAAATATGTTCGCCAAACTGGAAAAAGGTTGACCAAGTAACGAAATATCCCTGCCAAACTTATGAAAAGTAAGAAACTTTGTTAACCAAGTGTGAAAAACTATCAGCCAAAGAGAGAAATATCTCACCCAAACTTATAAAATGTAGGAAAATCTGTTAGCCAAATGGGAAAAAATGCCGGTAAAATACAGAAATATCTCAACCAAACTTATAAAAAGTAGGAAAATTGTTAACCAAAAGGGAAAGATACTGACCAAGTAGGAAAATTTATTTACCAAATGTGAAAAATATGGTATGCGTAACGAAATATCTCATCCACACTTATGAAAACTAGGAAAATTTGTTAGCCAAATAGGAAAAGATCTTGGCCAAGTAACAAAATTTGTTAGCCACATTGGAAAAAAATATTCACGAATTAACGAAATACACTGTCCAAACTTATGAAAAGTAGGAAACTTTGTTAACCAAACGTGAAAAAAATATCTACCAAAGACAGATATATTTCAATTGAACTTATAAAAGGTAAGAAAATTTGTCAGCCAAAGGGGAAAACATGTCGACCAATCACAGAAATATCTCAACCAAATTTATATTTAAAATAGAAGGAAAAAGATTGACCAAGTAACGAAACAACTCGTCAAAACTTTTATTGATACTCTTTATTGATTCCAATTTGAATGTTTCATGCAGAAATTTCATTGTTAATTTTTGTACAATTTTATGGTTTAAATTTTATGTTTTCATTCAACGATAGTTATAATTGCATAAGATACTTTTAATTTTCTGAAATACAGCTGTTGTTTGCATAGGGAACAGACGATTATCTCTAGTACGTTGAAAATCTGCCCAGTCAGCAGAAAACCGGTTATGGTGTAATCAAAGTTAGTGTTAAGTGATATGAAACATTGAAACTCGGTTATAAGATGCGGTAGATTGTATTCAAGGGGTCAAAAAGACATCCATGGTTTTAAAAAAAGGTCGACTTCATAACAGACACTGCTGTTTGGTTGGAGACTAGACGCTATTGCGAATGTGAAATGACAACGTGAGATATTTTTTCCCCTTTGGTTAAGAATATTTCCTACTTTTTATAAGTTTTGTTTAGGATATTTGAAAGTTTGGTCGAGATATTTCTGTATTTGGCCAACGTGTTTCCCTTATTTGTCAACAGATTTTCCTACTTTTTATAAGTTTGGTTGCGATATGTTTATGTTTGGTTGAAATGTGGCCAAAAATTGTCACTTTGGTTAACAACTTTTCTTACTTTTCATAAGTTAGGATGAAATTTGGCCAAACATTTCACATGTGATTAACTAAGTTTCCTATTTTTATACGTTTGGTTGAAATTTGGCCAAAATTTTTCACTTTGGTTACCAAACTTTCCTAATTTTCATAAGTTTAATTGAAATTTGGTCAAACATTTCACATTTGGTTAACAAATTTTCCTATTTTTTTTATAGGTTTGGTTGAAATTTGGCAAAAATATTTCACACTTAGTTAACAAAGTTTCCTACTTTTGATAAGTTTGGTTGAAATTTGGCCAAAATTTTCACCTTTGGTTACCAAATTTTCCTACTTTTCATACGTTTGACTGAGATTTTTATACGTTTGGTTGAAATGTGGCCAAAAATGTTCACTTTGGTTAACAATTTTCCTACTTTTCATAAGTTTGGATGAAATTTGGCCAAACCTTTCACATTTGGTTAACACAGGTTCCTATTTTTTTATAAGTTTGGTTGATATTTGGCCAACATTTTTCACTTTGGTTAACACATTTTCCTACTTTTCATAAGTTTAGTTGAAATTTGGTCAAACGTTTCACATCTGGTTTACAAATGTTCCTATATTTTTTTATGTTTGGTTGAAATTTGGCCAAAATTTCCACCTTTGGTTAACAAATTTTTCTACTTTTTATAAGTTTGGTTGAGATTTTTATAAGTTTGGTTGAAATGCGGCCAAAAATATTCACATTTGATTAACGAATTTTCCAACTTTTCATAAATTTGACTGAGATTTTTATAAGTTTGGTGAATTGTGGCCAAAAATTTTCACCTTTGATTAACACATTTTTCTACTTTTCTTATCCTTGACTGAGATTGTTATAAGTTTGGTTGAAATGCGACCAACATGTTTCACTTTGGTTAACAAATTTCCTTACTGTTCATAAGTTTGGATGAAATGTGGCCAAACTTTTCACATTTGGTTAACAAAGTTTCCTATGCTTGTAATACGTTTGGTTGAAATTTGGCCAAAGTATTTCTTTTTGATTAACAAATTCTCCTAATTTTCATAAGTTTAGTTGAAATTTGGTCAAACTTTTCACATTTAGTCAACAAATGTATCTATTTTTTTTATAAGTTTGGTTGAAATGCGGCCAAAAATGTTCACCTTTGACTAACAGATTTTCCTACTTTTCATATGTTTGACTGAGATTTTTATAAGTTTGTAGAAATATGTAGCAAAAATTTTTCATTTTGGTTAAAAAAATAATCTTTAAATTTTTAAAGACATAAAATTCTCACCAAAAAAAATGAAGTAACAGTGCAAAAATATGTTCATTTATTTATTCATGGGTTGCATCCCTTGAAAATATGGATCCGGTTTTTGACGTCATCCCGATAGGTCATGAATTTTTATATAGTAAAATATGACGTCATCAGAAGGATCTGGATCCATATTTGCGGTGTAAATTGCACGTAAGATACTACTGTTAGATTAGAAGACACACCGATGCTTGCTATACATGGATCAGTAAAGACTATGAAAATGTACACCAACTCGAGCTATACATGGGTCAGTAAAGACTATGAGAAGACACACCGCGGTGTGTTATACGTGGATCAGTAAAGACTATGAGAAGACACACCGAGGTGTGTTATACATGGACAGTTTAGATTAGACGACACACCGAGGTGTGCTTTACATGGATCAGTAAAGACTATGAGAAGACACACCGAGGTGTGTTATACGTGGATCAGTAAAGACTATGAGAAGACACACCGAGGTGTGTTATACATGGATAGTTTAGATTAGACGACACACCGAGGTGTGCTTTACATGGATCAGTAAAGACTATGAGAAGACACACCGAGGTGTGTTATACGTGGATCAGTAAAGACTATGAGAAGACACACCGAGGTGTGTTATACATGGACAGTTTAGATTAAACGACACACCGAGGTGTGCTTTACATGGATCAGTAAAGACTATGAGAAGACACACCGAGGTGTGCTAATGAAAATATAAAGTTGTGCCGAGGTCACCATCCTCTACCTTCCCTGTGGCAGAAACGTCCAGGCATGACTCCATCTAATCTGTCAGCTCTTAACCCACGCGAGGACTCACATATTGCTCTCTTCAACAACGCTGGGTACAACAACAACAAAAACAACAACAACAACGACGTCAACAACAACAATAACAACGACGTCAACAACAACAACAACAATAACAACACCAACAACACCAACAACAACAACAGCAGCAACAACAACAACATCAACAATAAAAATATAGTCCAATTTACAGTATAACCAGTTCTGTGGTCGTGAATGATAAACTATCTTTCTTGCAGGTGACTACACTGGAAAGACAGTTTGGCTTCAGTTCACGACAAACCGGCTTAATTCTGGCAGCCAACGACATCGGTTACCTGGTCTGTGTGTTGTTTGTTTCCTACACGGCCAACAGGATCCACATTCCCAGGTCGCTAGGTGGGTTGTTCTGTCGGACATGTCTGTGACCCATATTAAGAAGACACTGTTCTGAACCATGATCCCACTGACACGTGTTAGTTAGTTGCATATCCTTTACAGGACATCACAATCAACATCTCTAGACATTTCGTTCTGAACCCGCCATTTCACAGTCCCGCATCACGTGATTATTGTCTCCACCGATATTGAAAAAAACTACATAAAGAATTGATCCATAGGTAGTTGGTAGGGTGAGTGAGTGATATACATGCGTACGTATGTACATATATACAAATTGATACACACTTACATAGTACACACACACACACACACACACATACACACACATTAGAATATTCTTATTACAATGCGTACATGGAATATAATTTCCACATTACAATAAATCTACAAGCAGAGATTATAACTAACATGTATTCCTACATTAGCCTGCTCCGTGGCTAAAGGCTTGCGAACGTGGTTCATGAGCCGGGTACCAGGCGTTCGAAGCTGCGACCGACTTGTGCAGCAGACCGTGTCGCGTTGTGTTATAACGTGCTGGTATGGGGGAGGGGGGAGGCGATGATCAGAAGGCAATGGCAAACTACTGAACGGAACACTTGCCTAGTACATCAAGAGCAGCTGGAAAATGTTGGTGTTGACTGCAACGTCCCGTAAGGGATACGCAACAAAATTTTTAAAAAAATTCCTACATTACAATACAACTACAAGCTGATATTACAGTTAGTATGTATTCCTACATTACAATACAACTACTTGTAGAGATTACAGTTAGTGTGTATTCCTACATTACAAGGAATCTATCTGACATATAGCAAGTCTTCTGACATGACAATGAATATATCGACAGGTGTGGCAGTGATACTCTATGGACTCTCAGGTATAGCTTGTTCGCTTCCGCATTTCCTGTTTGGAGCTTCAAACGTTGATCCAACAAGAGAGAGCATCAACAGCACAGGATCCATCTTCAGCCAAACGTCGGCGGTGTCAGGCAGCTTGTGTGACCTCTTCAACAGCACAGGCGACCCTTGTGGGATTATCGCAGGTAGGATCGCGTCCCCATTCATCACTATCAGCATGTGCCGTGTCGACACACACGGGTGATCACCAGAGTCTTTGGATAGGGTGTCTGTGTATTATGCCCCTTTACACGACTTGGCCAAGTTATTGAGCTATTTAAAGTAATAATAACCATGTTACAGTCGAACACGGGTTGGACGCTTGGGCTCTTCGTGAGGGAAAGACTGGCCACATATTCCTCCGTGCATCAGGCTACACAATATGATGGCGCTGTCAGAGCACAGTTGAGTTGAGTTGTGTTGAGTTGAGCTGAAAACCGACATCACTGCACTCAGGACATTCCCATATGCGCTTCGTCCCCTCGTTCAACAGCCAGGGAAGAATCATACGACTAATCGTTCCCACCGCAATCTGATTAAAAGTTCTCCTGGTCTTCCCTTTCAGTTTTGAGATTATTCCAGAACCCCTGCCGATCCCCCGCAATCTTATTCTTTCCACATATGGGTTCTCAGTCTGTTCCTCCACCTTTTCCACCTGGTTCCACAAGGGCATGAACCTCTCCCTTGTCCATAGACAATCTACCACTAAGAGGTGCATTCCCTGCTAGCTTATCAGCCTGTTCATTCCCCCCGCACTCCCGCATGGCCAGGGCAAAATATCCGTACAGTTCTCACAATCTGTGACCTCTGAAGCGACGAGAGCCATTCCACACGAATCATTCCTTTCTCCGCCTTACTAAGCATACTAATCCGTAATGAATACAATGTGTATTGCAGTAGTCTCCTCCAGTCAACGGAACGCCGCTGTTACTGCCTCCACCTCCATTCTCATGCTTATTCATACTTATCATTCTTTCTCATTCACACTTATCAGAGCATAGATCCGTTGTAAGAAACTTCCTCGGCACACTGATAAAAACAAACGTGTATTCCTACGTTACTGTAAATCTACAAGCAGAGATTACAACTAGCATGTGTTCTTACATTCATTGTTGTGTTGTTAAGATTTGATTCATATGAGATGTATGACGTATGAGAGGAAAGAGAGAATAAGGGTAGAATGTCAGACGAGCCTCCGTGCCCAATTCCTAACCCTTTGAAAATAAAGTTTGTTCGTTCGTTCGTACATTACAATAAATCTACAAGCAGAGATTACATCTAGCATGATTTCTACATTACAAGTCGTCTACATGGCGTCCATAATTTTTGGTGACATGACAGGCACTGCAATGATACTCTATGTGCTCTCTGATATAGCGTATAAAATAAAAACAACAACCATTATCGAATGAAACAAATAGAAAAACGAATGCAAGTTTGCCTAGAGCAGACATATTTCCTGTGGCAAATTTTGGGTGTAACATATGGATACTCAACACATAAGCTAAACATCCCACGTAAGCCTTTGAATGAAGAAACCAGAGTCATGGTTTGAACGGCCGAAATAGTAAATGTGTACGATTTAAGACAAAGTCTCGACAAGCGTCCTCTCTCTCTCTCTCTCTCTCTCTCTCTCTCTCTCTCTCTCTCTCTCTCTCTCTCTCTCTCTCTCTCTCTCTCTCTCTCTCTCTCTCTCTCTCGATGAGTAGTCGGCCTGCAGTCAGTAAACTTGCATACCTTTTCGGTCAGTCCTGCCTGGCGAAGCTTTGAAGCTCGTAGGTAGACGTCCAGTGGTTTTGCATGTATCACCGGGTACCGAGGGATACCTCGCTGAGTGACTGCTATTCTTGGCCTGCGTGTGCGTGAATAGTCTGTTTGGGCGATAGATATCTGGATCATCCTGCCAGTAGTCATATGCTTGTCTCAAAGATTAAACCATGCATGTCTAAGTTCACACTGTCTCAAGGTGAAACCGCGAATGACTCATTAAATCAATCAAGGTTCCTTAGATGACACGATCCTACATGGATAAATGTGGCAATTCTAGAGCTAATACATTCTTACTATGCTCCGACCCTCGCGGAAAGAGAGCTTTTATTACTTCAAAACCAATCGTCGTTGCCCTTCGCGGGGTGCGGCGTTCCCACTGGTGACTCCGGATAACTTTGTGTTTATCGCATGGCCTTATGTGCTAGCGATGCATCTTTCAAATGTCTGCTCTATCAAATGTCAATGGCACGTGACATGCCTACCATGTAATTAACGGTAAACGGGGAATCAGGGTTCGATTCCGGAGAGGGGGCATGAGAAACAGCTACCACATCCAAGGTAGGCAGCAGGCGCGTAACTTACCCACTCCCGGCAAGGAGAGGAAGTGACGAAAAATAACAATACGTAGGTCTATCGAGGCCCCGTAATTGGAATGAGTACACTTTAAACCCTTTAAGGAGGATCTATTGGAGGGCAAGTCTGGTGCCAACAGCTGCTGTAGTTCCAGCTCCAATAGCGTATATTATAATTGTTGCAGTTAAAACCTCGTAGTTGGATCTCAGGTGCAGTCGGGCCGTCCGACTCGAGCGGGTTCACTGTCCGTTGTTCCTGCCCTACCGTTTGCAGGCTCTCTCCCTTTTGTGCTCTTTGGTGAGCGTCCCGGGTGGCAGGCACGTTTAATTTGAAAAAATTAGTGTGTTCAAAGCAGTCCTCGACTGCCTGAATGATGGTGCATGGAATAATGGAATAGGACCTCGGTTCTATTTTGCTGGTTTTCGGAACTGGAGGTAATGATTAACAGGGACAAACGGCTGCGTTAGAGGTGAAATTCTTGCGTCGCAGCAAGACGAGCTACTGCGAAAGCATTTGTCAAGAATGTTTTCATGAATCAAGAACGAAAGTCAGAGGCGCGAGACAACCATATACAGTCCGTGAAGCGACATGAAATATACCTTGGCTAGCTTATCCATTGCATTTAAAGTTCGAATCATTTGCAAGGTGCCACTACATTCTTGGTCCAGACACTTGTTCTACGGCTCTCAACTGAGGGATATGGCTGAACGCGTCTAAGTCAATATCTCCTGAATGTGAAGGCCTGCATGGAGGTAAGATGCTGAGCCGGCAGCATCTGCAGCCTACCTCGTGAGCATTAACTAAGGTGAGAAAAACCTCCCAGTCGCACGCAATGGTTACGATGTAAGTCTGTATCAAAAGCTCATTGAGTGGACGTAACCAAAGGTGGAAGAGAGTCTCATTAACACGGAATGAAACACTTCGCTAGCGAATCCATTACGTGGAAGTCCAAAGCGAAAGCTTGCTGAGTGGATGTCGTCTACAGACTGACCGTTCCTGGTGTGCGTGGAGAGCGGCCAGGAGCGGACGAAATGCCCAATATATGGAAGTGAGAAAGCGAAGTACAAGAACACTACAGCTTTGATAGATTCAAGATGTTACATATAATTTATACATGTCTGCAACAGAGGCAGCAGTACATCTGGTTTATGAGATATGACATTTCTACAGAAACTGATGGCAGGAAAGCTCACCACAGGTCACGCCACTTGATGATGGTCGTAATTTAGTTATTCATCCATTTGTTTACCCTTTTCTCTTTTCTCAACAACCCGGAAAAAAAGGTGCTGAAGGGAGGATCGGAGGATCTGGCCGACACTCGGGAAACCGAGGAAAGGCCAGACGGACACATCATCAAACTATTAGTGCTAACATTAGTATTGGGACTCTTCGCTGGCTGTTGAAGATGATGACGAAGCATGTATGGGAATGTTCTACGTGATGTGATGTGGGTTTTTTGACTGAACTCAATTCTCTATTCTCTTAAGTAAGCCAACATTTTAAATTTCTCTTCTACTTTCAGTAATTCTAAATATATGTCAGAAAGAGGCATCCATCATTTTGGCCACGTTATGAGAAGACAAAATCTGGAACATGTCGTGACAACCGGAAAGATCTGAGGAAAGAAGATTCTTGACAGTCTTATGTCATGACACGGAAAGGAGTCAACACACGAATTGACCCATGCCGTTGGAGATCGACAAGGCATTCGATGATGATATCTTGACCTCCTACATCTAGCTTCACTAGTCAGTTTACTAGTTTTCGTCTTCTTCACGAAGTGAAAAACCATGTCACGTGTTCTGCTCGTATATTGCTCAGATGTCAATTGCAACGAGAAAAAGAGTGTTGAAGTGCTACATAGAACCTATACTTTTGTATGGATGTGAAACGTGGACAATGAGCAGACACGCTGAAAAACATCTAATGGCAGTGGAAATGCAGTTTCTGAGGAAAATGCAAAGAATACTACGGATAGGCAGAAAAACCAACGAGCAAGTCCTACAGAAACACATAACAGCCGTCAACTTATTAGAGAAACTAGACGTAGAAAATTGAAGATTTTTTGGGGGCATTTTATGGCTAGTTATGAGAAGAAATAAATTATGAACTTAGTGAGAACTGGCAAGCCTGATGGGAAGACAACAACGGGAAGGCAGAGAGGTTAATATCCGGATGGTGTGGCGTAATTGAGACAAAAGGACAGTACTGATCCGTGACTGTCGTGAGCGTGTGGGCTGCCGAAACATAATGGCCCACACTTATCAGCAAGACACCTGATGCAATTAGTCAGAAAGCACATTATGCGGCCATTAGATATTTCTTAACGTGTCTGTGTCAAAGTCTCACGTCGCTCGTTTGTCTAAGGCTCGACGGGTGAATGACATGTATACAAAAGTAAGTCAACTTTGATAAACATGATCATTATATCGATTTAATAATAGAAAAACCAAAATATGCAAAATCACAATATTTAGCGCTCAGCACTGCATTCGTCCGCTCTAATAACAATATCTTCGTTCACACAACGGGCGCACACAGAGTCAGATCTCAAATATATCGCAGCGCTAGCAAACATTCAAATCGGCTATACAAGTCACTCTCTCAAGCAAACATTCAGACACGTCCTTCCTTATCCAAGTCTCGTCTTCCTAAAGCTTTCTCTCTGGGTTTCCTATCACGTGGTATTTAATCTCGTGGCGTCTGAGGACGGTCTTAGTGGTCAGTACTGCGTCGCAGAATTGGGTCGTGTCCTGTCCGTGAACTAGGGGTCAGTCCGTCTGTTGACGACTGCTGTCTCACGTAGTCTAGTCCAAGGGTATACTGTCATTCTGCTGTTCAAGGGTATACTGTCCTGTTTGATGTTCCCCTGTCCTGTCTCATATTCCAATATACTGTCTCTAGGACCTGTCCTCCGTATCAGGTCACTAGGACTCTGACACGCTCCCCTTGCTCTTGCCTGTGTCACTTATCCTATACTAATAAGTGACACGTTGTCGTATGTCTATCAAATTAGTTTGGACTAATACGTCAGAGGCCTAGGGAGTCACTAAATGGTCATGGTTACTGTTGGTTAGGGTGGCAACTGTAGCTTAACAGGGTGTGATCTACTTTTGAGACCTGTACCATCTCAAGTTTGTTCAATAGTACCTTCTCGCTCAGTTGACATACAAAATCTCATTCTTTAGCTCATTTCACTACTGGGAACTGTGCCGGACCAAGGTTCCGTAGACTTATGTTATCAAGGGACAACCCTCTAACTGCAACGCTCTCAAGACACGCCCGTGCCACGCCCAATGGTTTCCTATATAGAAACTCATCACAGGAATTATTTTTTTTCCCGAGTTCCCGTAAAATGGCAATATTCAACATATATGGTCGAAGAAGTCAAACTGATATAACATTTTAGCTCCCGCTTGTTTACATGGGGTTCTATGTACTGTTGTCCCTTTAGAGCTACTTATGTCTCTTGTAAAAGTATTGGTGTCTGATTGTTCCCCTTTTCTTGTTTGTGTAGAACAGTTTGTTGTACTACGGTGTTGTTTCTGTTATAGAACCTTGCTAAGATTCCATTATTAAGTGTAAAATACCACGAAGCGTTCTTTGTCGTGCTTCGGTTTAGAATTTAACAGTTTAAAATGGTTTGACAAAGCTGGATCTCCGCGTTGCGCATGACTAAACTCTTCTGTGGGTTTGCTAGTAATAGCGCCACTAGGAGAAACTATTTGCAGTGACTCGGTTTGGTAGTCATCCTGCTGTCTTGCTGCAGTTAATCTTGTAACTACATAAGCCTTTGGGTGATTGTGTTCTCAGGTTATGATTTCTTCTTCAGAGCAATTTCTTACTTCTGGCAGAATACCTATAATTAAATCTCAACACTGTTGATCTAATTTTGCACAGATGATCTTGCCTGTGATGAATAGTGTATCAATGTGTGCTATAGCCAACGGGTATTATTCAATGTTGCCTGAAAAAGTGCGGCATGTTACAAATTTGATTGTATAATCACTTTTATTTATGAATTCTTTACTTGCACCTGTCAAAGTCAAACCCGAATCACGAAGGATTCTGCAGGGTATTTTGTTTACAAACCCATTGTGAAACTGCAGTTTCCATTTTTGAGGAAAATACCGCATTAACGTCTTCGTATGCACATGGTACAGTATGGCCACACTCAAAAATGCCATGAGTATGAAACGTATCACATGTAGTACATTTGTAAAAATTGAAAACATCAATCAGTTCTAACGCATTCGTCTTTTGTTGTTCTGGCTCACTTTCAACCTCGCTGTTTGAACTAGACGTTTCAATCAGCACAGCGTTAGCTTTCTTCAACATCTTTCGTCCTTCGTACTCATTCAAAAAGTGCCCGTAACAACGAGAAAAGAAGCATTTTCTTGCTCTTTTGTACTGACTACGTTTAGGTTCTTGTTTGCTAATCATAGATTCTAAGTACGATTTATAGTTAGGATTCTTATCACACATTTCATATTGTCCGTGCAATAGCTTACAATAATTGCACGGAGGTACTTTTCCTTTAGATTTATTTTTGTAAGTGAAAGGTTTTGTTTTGTTAAAAGTGGCAGCCGCTACTATGGTCATTTCGTTTGAACTTACAGTAAAAATGTCTCGATTCGCTGTACAGAAAGCTGACCCTTTTCGTTCGATCTGTTCAAGATTCAGGCAGTTACTTTCTTGTTACAGCTTCGCGAATGCAATAGGTAAGGATGTTATGATCTTATTTGTTATCATTAGGTCTTTAAGTAGATCAAAACTTTCGTCAACTTTGGCTGCGTCTAACCACTTGGAAATAATATCTTGAACTTCTGAACCGTAGTCCAGGAACTTTTGATTTGACTTAGAGCATAGTTTAGCAAATTGTAGTTGGTACCCTGCAGTGTCAAGAAGAAACTGTTGCTTTATACGTTCTCTGATGTAATCATAATCTTTCCTTAATTCTTGAGGTATCGTCTCAATTACTTTAAGGAGTTCAATGGCCAGATTTCGCATGTATATTATAGACCATTGATCTTTCGGAATCTCGTGGTGCTTCATTTTGTGTCCAGGCTGAAATACTGTCACCAGCACAAAATGGTTTGACTATGTCTTAATACTTCTTTAATTTTTGTTCTTGTTCTTTACTTTCCAACTTTTGGTGGCTATATGCATCTGTGATTCAATTTCTAACTCATTTAGTTTAATCTGTGTTTCAGATTCTAATTGCTTAGCTGCCAATTCTAATTCTTTCTGTTTTTGTGCTACCTCTAACTCTAATTCTTTCTGTTTTTTTGCTACCTCTAACTATAATTCTTTCTGTGTTGTAGCTGATTCTACTTCTTTCTGTTTTGTAGCTGATTCTAATTGCTTAGGTGTCAATTCTAATTCTTTCTCTTTAGCTGCTAATTTTGCTAGCTGTTTTTCATGTTCGCCTTGTTGTGTTCTTTCTTGTCTATCTGAAACTTCCTGAAATTTCTTTTCACTCCATTGCCTTAATTCTTCTCCTTGGTAATCTAGGTTTACCCCTGCTTCGATGCAGTCTTTTAATGTTGACATTCTCACAATTTGTAGTTATACTGAATTTCTTCTTCTTCTTCTTTGCGTTCATCTGGAGTGGGTTTTTTTTCAGATGTGATTGCGATGTGTCTCGTTATGCACCCTTAGTCCGAAACCCTTAGGCCAACACATCCGACTTTTAGCGTGCATTTTTGAGAGATTAGCATTCCTGTGGGACTTACACTTTTATGATGCTGTCCACACCCCATCTGGTCAAGTTGGAACGGTTGGATACTTCACAATCAGACATCAACGGAAGGCAGGTACAGTCCATGGAATTTTCCGCCATCAAGCGTGGCTTGCATAATTGCAGAGCCGACACATAGCGCCCTGACGCTGGGCTCACCGAGCTAATCGTCATATCCTGCTCAAGGCTGCTTTAAAAAGTCGCTTAAAAGTCGACAAGGTCGACTTCATCGCACCGGGTTTTATCCCATATGGCTCAGTCTCTTTCCGCAGCGCGGAAAGCGTCACACAAAGCACGAACTCCGTAGCTTTTAGCGACGACCCACAGGAGTCTCCGAAATATTTAACTCGTAAACCGAAGGGTTCAGCCCGGAATCGAACCCACAACCTTCGGAGCACGAGTCAAACGGCTTGACCACTTCGCCACAGAGCCTCCCGAGGCTGCTTTAATTCCTCACATCAATATATTGGGCCATGAGTTCACCCCGGGCCGTTCCCGCACAAACCAGACTGGTCTGCAGTCGGTATCCACTCAGCAAGTTTTCGTTTCGGACAAGGGCTTGTCCCGGTGCCTGTCAGAGCTGTTCCGGGCACAACGGACACTCGGAAAACTAGCTAGTCAGAGCTTTTCCGGACACGATATACATTTCGAAAACTAGGTAGTCAGAGCTGTTCTTACCACGAAAGACATTTTCACTCGGACGTAATTGCATAGTGCCAATTTTTAATTTGCCACCCGTAGGACGGCACTTCCGACTTCGGCGGGCATTTTTAATGAGGTTAACCTTTCTCAGGTTTCGAGGCACGTTAGACTTTTATTGTTGTGGTGCCGCCCACATCTCAGCTGGTCAAGGTAGAACGGTCAAAGACATCACGATCAACCATCAAGGAAAGGCACGGGCAGCCCATGGGCATTGCCCGCTATACAAGGAGGCTTCCATATTTGCAGAGCTGGCACATATTGCTCTGAGACTGGGCTCACCCGAGGAATCGCCATATCCTGCTCATGGCTGCTTGAATTCCTCACTTCCATATATTGGGCATTTCGTTAGCCACTCGCCGCTCCCCACACAAACCAGGAACGGCCAGTCTGCGGACGACATCTACTAGGTAAGGTTTAGATTCGGACTTCTACACAATGGATTCGCTAGCCAAGCGGTACATTTCGTGTTAATGAGACGATTTTGAACCTTTGACTGCACTCAAGCTTTGAGTATAGATATAGACATTTTCTGTAACTATTTTATGCGACTGGGGCGCTTTTCTACCTTTAGTACTCGCTCACGAGGTAGGCTACATCTGCTGCCGGCTCAGCACCTTTCATCTGGGCATCAGTGAGCGAGAGACGGTTAGGCCCTCTTATCCGGGGATGCGTCATATCCCTCAGCTGAGAGCATTCGGACAAATATCTGATCTAAACATGTAGTGTGCTCAGCACCCCACCTCCGTTTTGCAGTACGTAGGTAACGGCCTGGCTCTCACATCCAGGGTTTAGTGGCTTAGAGGCGTTCAGCCATATCCCTAAGATGGAAGCATTGGAGTATGTGTCTGGACCAAGTATTGGTGGCTTCGTGCGCCTGATTGAAACTTTTGACTGCTATCCTCAGTCTACCTAGCAGCAGGTTGTGTCTCCCTTAGTCTGGTCCCTATCCCAAGAGCTGTTCAACATGTAGTTGTGCTTCCGTCGGGATAGCGCTTGGGGTCACGGGGACAAGCAAACTCCCCACCCCCTCCCTGCCGCGGCAAGATGGAGACACATCAGGCGGGGGAATACTGAATTTATTACAATAGAGTGGATTATTTCCCTTGAAACAATTTACACCAACAGTTATAATCTAATTTACATACGTTAGTAAACTAAGCGCCTATTTAGATTCGGCAATCAAAAGTAAATGGTTACTTAGCTGATTTTGATGAGCTCCAGCACCACGGGGTGATTAATCGAACTTGATGTTTTAAATTCATAAAAGATCCGCTGTGGAGACAAGAAAACTATTAGTTTCTGTGGAATGTTGTGTTAGTCCGGTGTCATGCGTCTAGAGAGAGAATGTTATATGTTAGTAATGTGTAATATAAATATTGTTTATGTTCTCTGTCTTTTAGGCGTCTTTGTCGTTAGAAAACTATATCTTGTTGTCGCTATATCTAAGTTTTCGTTGTGTCTAAGTTTTCTTCGGTCGGGTAGTCCCCCAAATGTCTACGTCGGGTTATTTGCTTTTACTTGGTTAAATCAAGACCGGTCGACAGTCCGCCATAATTCCTGTCAAAGTCTCGCTTCGCTCGTTTGTCTAAGTCTCGAAAGTTGAATGACATTTATACAAAAGTCAGTCAACTTTGAACAACATGATCAATATATCGATTTAGTAATAGAAAACCAAAAATATACAATATCACAATGGTTAGCGCTCAACACTGCATTCGTCCGCTCTAATAACAATATCTTTGCTCACACAACGGGCGCACACAAGTCGGATCTCAAATATATCGCAGCGCTAGCAAACTTTCAAATCGGCTATACAAGTCACTCTCTCAAGCAAACATCCAGACACTCCCTTCCTCATTCAAAACCCAGTCTCGTCTTCCCAAACCTTTCGCTCTGGGGTCCCTATCACGTGCTATTTAACCTTGTGGCGTCTGAGGACGGTCTTAGTGGTCAGTACTGCATCGCAGTATTGGGCCGTGCCCTGTCCGTGAACTAGGGGTCAGTCCGTCTGTTAACGACTGCTGTCTCACATAGTCCAGTCCAACGGCATACTGTCCTGTCTGCTGTTCAAGGGCATACAGTCCTGTTTGCTGTTCCCCTGTCCTGTCTTCTATTCCCTTGTCCTGTCTCTAGGATCTGTCCTCCGTATCAGTTCATTAGGTCTCTGACAGTCTGCTTATTTTTCATTTCTCATTTGCACACACAAGTACAAGTTCTTTATAGAACTTCAATACTGTTTTATCTTCTAAATACAGTTGACCGTCTTTTATTGGTGAGTATGTGTTCCTCTATATAAAAGGCGAATTTCGCAATGGTGATGTTTCGCATACCCAAACGTTTCCTCCGATGTTATGATGTTTGAAGATATCAGAAACACTGCATCTATTTAAACAGACGAAGCAAAATATAATGATTAAAACTGGACGAAAGAAAATGCACACACAGAAACAATTGAAAGTTTCCACCATATGAATACATAGCTAGAAAATCTGAAATGTCAGTCACAAACAATGAATCCACATGTCACAATCAGCACTACAAACAAAACGCCAGGATCTCAGGCTTCCCAAACTTTTGTTGTGTATTTGTTGTCTGGTTACAGCAAGGCAGAAGTTATCTCTTGTTTATTCATCTACAAGGGACTAGCCGTAGGTCTTTGCCCTGGCTATGCGGGATCATTAGGAGAAAGATGAATCTAAACACGCTCAAAGATCCACATATTTGCTCTGAATGTTTGAAGAACGCATTTTTTTCTTGAAATGTTGTTATGGTTTACTGTGCAGACATACCCTGTTAACTCGAACTGGTGACTTACCAATTTGTCAGAACAGTAGAGAGATTAGAGGCCATGGTTGTGATAAAAAATTATGATGTTGCAAAAGAAAAAACAAAACAAACAAACAATACACATAAATACATAGAAAGATGGAACAAACTTTTCATGATTCATTCTCTTTGTGTGCCTCATTTAAAAGCACAAATGAAGACCGCTTAAGAGTGGCCTCTCAAACTTCATAAACTGCCAAGTTCCCGGAGACCATCCTCAGAGTGTACATACGGAAATACAGCAAGAGGGAAGATAATCATTTATTAGGACTGAAAAATGTCAATTACCGAGACAGCATTTGCAATAACTGTAGCGAAACCAAAAGCGCCATGTCTTCACAAACGGGAATTTTCCGGGAGGCGAAGCTTAACATAGTATCGGGGTCGCAAGTTATATTTAACCGCGGAAAGGCCGTCTAGATTTGAAGTTTCTAGAAAATGCTTTTATGTTCTAGTTGTGGGTATTTTAGGATGGCAATTGGCCCCAACAACGTGGGTAGAACCCATGAATCTCGGAGAAAGTAAGTGTACCGGGAAAAAGGCAGACTTCTGCAGGTTTCGAAAATGCTGTCAGATAGGCAGGAGATCGCCATTTGCGACAACTTCGTTGTAGCGACTGGTTGACTGTGTTCGGACTATGATTGTCTTGAAGGCGCATCATTTCAGCTCTCGACAATCTAATTGCGAATTGCAGCATTGATTCACGCTCTAAGGTAATTCATCAATACCGTATTTACTTGTCTTATTTAATTGAATAACGCGATTCGAGAGCCGCTATACGCTATCTCTTGCCGTCTACAGCCGGGCCCATAAATATTAATGTAATCCGATCGATCGATACCCGACGTGAAATTTGGACACATGTGTGTTTATTGATCTCTTGTTCTGGTAGTAAATCTTGAAACCTGATGGAATTAACCACATGCCTACGGTACTGGATTTATATAAATCAAATCAAATCAAATCAAATCAACTTTATTAGGGTCACAAATTGGGCGCGCAGGCCCGTCTTACATTCGGCCCTTCCAATCACTCGTCTTTCGTTCATCAAGAGCATTATACATTTACATAGGAAGAAAAATAAACATTGTGAAATGAATGTTGTAAACATAAACAAGGCTAATTACCATGTTATGAAGCCCATCTCCCACCTATCCATACATCACCCCACCCACACAACACCCCCACCTACCCACACACACGCGCACCAAGGGACACATACACACCCCCACCTACCGACACACACGCACACCAAGGGACACATACATACCCCACCAACCGACCCATCCCCCTCCCACACATCCCCCCACCCACACGCACTGCCCTCACCTGATCCCCCAACCAAAACACACTCGCCACCCACAAACATTCCCCCACCAACCCACACATCCCACGCCCATCCACATACACATCCTACCCCACACATCCTCTCCCCACCCACACCTCAAACCACCCATCCCCCAGCCACATCTCCATCGACAACATATTCCCCATCCATGCACACAATCCCCCACCAACCCACACATCGCACATCCACAAACCATACACACACATCCCCACCAACTGACATGTCCCTACCCCCTCCCCCCACATCTCCCTAACCACCCATACATCCCCAATCCACTCACACACACCCCACCACCCACACATACAACTTCCACCCACCCACACATGCCTTAACCTAATCCCCCACCACACAATCCCCCAACCGCACATCACATACACCCCCTACCACGCACTATTCCCAACTCACGCACCACACACACACATATCCCTCACCAACACATCCCCACTTACACACCACACACATATCCCCCACCCAGATACCACACAATATCCCCACCCACACCCACACAGATACCCTTACCCATCCACCCCACATACCCCCACTCACACACCACAAAAATCCCCCACCCACACACACATACCTCTCCCACACAATATCCAAAACCAACACACCACACACCTCTCACCACCCACACACGCATTCCCTACCCGTCCACCAACACACACTCACTCACGCATACATCCTCCACGACGCACCCACACACCCCCACCCACCCACCCCCAACCAAACATCTCTCGATCACAATACCCCTACCCCCACACACATCCTCCACCCACTCACACATCCCACCCCGACACATACAACTCCCTCACCCACCTACATCCCTAAGCCACTCACACACCCCCACCCACACATTCCCCATCCACACACACACATCTCCCACCCACACTCCCCCACATACTTCCCCCAACCACTACAATCCCCTACTCACCCACACATATACCCCACCCATACGCACATTCATATATTAGCTTTGTATACTTGCATTTATTTGTGCTGTGAAATTAGTTACGGCTAGTTTTGATAGAAGACAGGGCAAAATTAAACAGGGTGTGTACTGTGTTCGAATGATAATTAGTTAATCAGTCAGGTTACAGTGATTTATTTCATGGGGATGTGATGTGAGTTATTTCATTTGTCTGAGCTGTGATTTATTTCATGGGACTGTATTGTGATTTATTTCATGGGACTGTGCTGATTTGTGTCAAGGGAATGTGCTGTTGATTTGTGCAGGGGCATTGTGATGTATTTTATGTGAGGTTGTGATGTGCATTTTCCTCGCGATTCTGGAAAGAACGGCGTGTGGTGGCACAGCGCGTGTCTGGGAGGGATAGAGTATGTAAATGCGTCGTGATTGTGAGGGGTACGTTGCTCTTACACTTCAGCCTACTCGAACCTCGTTTTCGGGGACATCTATACTAGGTTAGGGTGATCAAAGGGAGGATGGTTCTATAGACAATGGGAATTATGGAATAGGATGATTGCAGCATCCAAAATATGTAATTACTGGTCCTAGCAAACCAGTGTAACCGTTCACACTTTGTCCACCACTAATTAATAGGGTTAGGGAACGGGGGTGGACTTACCGTCTCTACATGGGGTGTGCTTTCATGTATAATATTAATAATACTCTTTGCCTTTCAGGAAGAAAGGGTTAACAAGGAGAGTTTTCTTGGGTCTGGGACAATGATCTCAGTAGAGAAACTGATGATGCTAAGAATTATACGGATGAAGAGGAATTGTCCGGATGGACAATTCTCTATGATAGAAACCTCTAAACGTAGATACTATTTACATGCTAACATCATGAAGGTATAATTAGTAAGAGGAAAGATGAAGGACAGGAGGTACTAGGATGTGGTGACAGGGGTACGGAAGTACAAGACTCGTACTTTCAGGAAAACGTGTCTACCAGACGGGCCTTTCTAGGGGCTGTCTTACAACGGATGCGCTCTCATGCCTAAATGTCCTTTTTATGAGTGATAATCCGGTAATTTATAATAATCGATTATTAGTTACTCTGATGGCCGAGGGTATTAACTGTGCTACGTATGTTAGTGTTGTTGCCGAAAGCTCTCACCCAATCCTCTCCTTGCAGGGTCTGTCTTCTAAGTTGGAGTCAAGATGGTTATTGTCACAGTCTTGCGTTACCCACACAGGCACTCTCGCGACTTCATCTATACCTCAAATATAACTTCGCTTGTACAGATGGTATACACGGATTTTATTTCAGGCAAGCCTGACAATCATACATTGGCGACAAGGCGTTATCTGCCTGTCAAATCAATACAATGATCGCCACACAGTATATATATATATATATATATATATATATATATATATATATATATATATATATATATATATATATATATATCATTAAACATGATCACTCTCTCTCTCTCTCTCTCTCTCTCTCTCTCTCTCTCTCTCTCTCTCTCTCTCTAATATCACATGCGTTCACACCATTAGATAATGGCTTCAGAAAAAACACTATGTCCTGTCGGGAAGCCGTCTTGTCGCTGTCTGACTCAACTCAGTCAGTCGCTTGCCTACGTGGTCAAAATCCCTCGTGCGGTCAGCAACTCTGCGTGCTGTTCTGTTTGTCACGTAGTACTGTCGTCTCAGTACTGGTTGACCCTAAAGTTCTATTACTGTTTACGTCGTCACGGTATTCTCCGTGACCTAACGTACCCCTCCCCTATTCTCGGGGTTGGTCCCTTTGTTGTCCTAAATATGACATGTTAGTGTCCCCACCCGAGTCTGGTCTTATAACGGTTCTTAAGTCCTAGCTTGGGTGCTGTCTCTACTCTGTCTATACCTTTATAGAGGTCCTGTCTCTCTGTCCTCTCAGTCCTTGCCCCTCTTCTGTCCCTAGTCTGTCCTAGTGCTATCTAACACCTTGACATGCTCTCGGCGCACCCGTATTGCGTCACCAGATTAATGTAGTAGGTGTGACGCAATGTAGTAGTAGCATATAAAATTAGTCTGATCTAATTTGTCCATGGGTTTACTGGTCTGTCATAAGGTACCACTTCTGACTCAAACAAGTCTGATAACAAGTTGCTGTATCTAACCACTGGTTTCAGATCAGCTTGACACACCTCCACTCTAAGTAAGAGTCATTACATTACACTCTTGGTAGCTGTGTTGAACCAGGGCCCGTTTAACAAACTTCTACTCCTCAAAATACCGATTAACCTATATCCCAAAACAAATTGCTCCTATTACGGATACAATACATGAATATAATTCATGGCTTCCGTGAAATGCACATTCACTTCTCTTCTTAGTTGTGTGTATGCTGATGTTCGCCTATCTCCCTCCCGCTTGTGGATAAACATTCAACTCGCCCTTCAACTTACTATAAGTCTGTAGTGTCCCCTGACCAAGTGTTCTCTCCCTTTGCAAAAGCTGCTGTTTGTATTTTTTATCTGTTTGTATTCCTGTTTGTATGGGTCTAAATATTTATTTTATATGTGTTGCAATTAGAAACATAACTATATGTCTATAATCGATGTATTTAAGTCTTCAAGTATCACAGGTAGGTTAATGCACGTCACAAAGTAATGCCTCTGCTTAATTTATGACGTACTTCGCCGATCTGGGATTCTGGAAAACAACCATTGCTGTAATGCATTAGTGGCTACTACACACAGAAAAGTACACACTCACATGGTTTACACAGAAGACGCGGACAAGTCATAAAAACTCGTGTGTGCGAAAAAAAAATGCACCACTGTTTATACTAATATTTTTAATTCTTTTATTCGTCCGTATACTCATCTTGCGTTCACTCATTTATACATTGTCAATCTTGTAAAAATGTTTTGTCATTGACATAAAATTGGGCTCGTGTTAAACAATATTGAGCCGAAATAAAGTAGTTTTATATATCACACTATTATATTTACCAATACAAAAGAAACTAACTAAGTCTAAATATATCTAACTATTCTAATGGACAATTGGTTTTATCAGTCACTAGACTGATGATTTCTAGTATAACTGTCATTGTACGTGGTGATGTCTAATTATATTAACTAAGATATTTATTCTAAGTTGAAGTAAACACCTAACTAAGGGGAAGTAAATTAACTAAATTGTTACTTGGTGATGTTAAGTAAAAGAAACAAGTTATATATTAAATAATGGATGTTACTAAAGTAAATAATGTACTTAACCTATTTAATTAAATGATGGGTGTAATAACTAAGGGAATTTAAGTAACTACACTAATTAATTATTGTTGTTAAATATGGGTATATAATTAACTAAACTATTAATTTCTGGGTGTTTCTAAGGGAAGGTAATTATATCAACTAAACACAATGTAAGATAAATGTGTTTGTTCCCTTAAGTCTAATAAAGTTATAAATTGCTAAAATCGTAAATTTATTTGACAATTATTTTATTCTATTTCTAATTAAATTTAAGTCTATTACCTCGCCGTTTTAATTAGCTTCATCGGTAGCAGTCTCGTCAGAGAACTGTTTGCTATATTATACTAGTTTAAATCTAAATACTATCTATATTCATAGTCTAAGCACTAAATGTAGGTGTTTTTAAACTAATTAACTCATGGTTATTACTACAACTAACAATTTCACATAAGCTATCGGTTCGTTGGAATACTTGTGGCTCTTCTATTAATACTATTACTATTGTAATGAACCACTAAATTGCCTAGTGCAATTTCATTAAAAATTATCACATATAACCTTAATACATACATGTTACGTACATATAAGCATGTTACATACAAGTCTAACTAACTAACTAATCGTAGATCCAGGTGACGGTGATGATGACGTCTCTTACCTCTGGGTCTTTCCTTACGCTAGTTTATGTACAATTTTCACTGTAACTCAGGTGACGATGTAGCTTGTCACACTCTGTTCATAGTAGTATCACAGGTCAGACGCACTAGATGACTATATAACTATCTTGTTCATGCGTTCAGGCACTACGTGAGTTCTTGGTAAGTGCACATAATGATACTTATGTTGCGCAGTGTCTTTTGTCTTACGATTACTAGCACAGTTTCTATATGAACTAATCGGTAGTAACTGCAGGCAAATGTGACAGTGTTTCATCTCCTTTCTGCATCACTTCAATGTCTGAAGGTCTCGTGAGCAAATCTGCAAGGGTATTGCTGCTCCCTTTAATGTGTCTTATGGAGAATGAATAGTTTTGGAGTATCAAAGCCGAGCTATAAATCCTATTATTTTTAGGCAGGCCTTTCTCCATAACTGACAGCGGATAATTGTCGGTCTCGACGACAAAGTGAGTTCCAGCCAAATATCTATGAAGTTTGCGAACACAATACACGATTGCGAGAGCCTCAAGTTGGGGGACATCATAATATGATTCAGCTGTGCTAAGTTTGCGACTGACATACACGATCGGATGGAGAATCTCTTCATATTTTTGCAGGAGTACGCCAGATATTGTAGTCGCCCTGGCATGACACCAAAGGATATATTGTAGTTTTGGATTAGGTAAGCGGAGGATAGGAACATTACTAAAAAGGTAGTTTAATTTTGACATAGCAATTTGTAAAGTAGGATCTTGCACATTTATCTTTGCAGAAGAATTCAACAAATCCGAAAATACACACTTTATTTGTGCCAAATTGTTGATGAATTTGTTGTAATAGTTTACTAAACCTGGCAAGCTCCCCACTTGTTGTTTTGTTGTCGGAATAGTGAGGTTCAAGATTTTGGTTACAATTTTGTTATCTGTTTTTAATTGGCCCTTGGATATAGTATGGCCTAAGAAATCTATCTCATCCAACGCCAACTCGAGTTTAGTTGGTTTGACAGTTAGTCCAAACAATTTTATTCTTTCGAAGACGAGTCTCAAAGTTTGTATATGTGTTGTCCAATCTGTTATATGGATGCATATATCATCTGTATATGTTTGAGTATTTGTGACTCCATGCAAAAGTTCCCTAGTAAGGAGGACAAAAATGGCAGGTGCATTGCGTAGGCCAAAAGGAAGGAAACGCCACTCGTAGAGACCTAGATGTGTTGCAAAGGCAGTAAGATGAATGGAATCTCTATGCATCGGAATTTGCCAATAGCCTTTCGTTAGGTCAAGTTTTGAGAAGATAATAGATGATGACATGTTCAAGATAAGTTCGTCACTGGAAGGAATAGGCTCTGCATCAATTTTCGTGACTGTGTTCAATTTCCTATAATCCACACAGAGTCTTGTGGTGGAAACCTTCTTTTTGACTAAGACTATCGGAAATGAATACTCTGAATGCGATTTCTGGATTAACCCACAGGCTTCTAGACTAAGAATTTCCTGATCTAGATTTTCCCTATAGTTTAGAGGGATAGATTATGGTCGACATTTGATTGGAGTATAGTCTGAGAGAATAATGGACTGTTGTATTCTATCTGTCCTACCTGGAATGTCTGAAAACATTTGTTTGTACTCAGTCAATAATGCTATTGTCTGATGTTTATGTTTATCTGTCATCTTTGGCTCTAGGTGTATGTTGTTAATTGTTGTGGTGCTCTCTACAGTCGGTAACGGTAACTCAAAGTCATCTTCTTCTGTTTGGTTGATAACTGTGGCTGCAATATGTTCGTCTTCTACATAGCTAACTATTGTATCTGTAATCTGTTCATCTGGAGTCTGGTTAATTGGTGTGGTTGCGATGTGTTGGTCTTCCGTCTCATGTTCTTGTCTTCTGTAATAAGGCTTCAACATGTTGATATGAAATATCTTGAGGTTGTTGTTCAAGGATATCTCATAGTCAAAATCTGAAATTTTCTCACCACTTTGAATGGCCCTTGCCATGAGGTCAATAATAGGTCACACTCATCCGGTAACAGTAACAAAACATCCTGATTTGGTTCAATCTGTACGTTGTTTATACTTGTATCGGGTTGTTTAAAATACGTTAGTATGTTTGACTTGGCGCGCTGCGCCTGTATGACCTTTTGTGTGGTGTTGTTCTCCACTGTACCACTGGAAGCACTGGGGTGTACCATTTTGTTTTGTAGGTCATCATGTTGTTTACTAGTTTTTGACCTAGATTTGGACTCAGTCTGATTAGAGTAGGTTTCTCTTCAGGCTGCTATCTCTTCAGTGGTACATTTCTTCACCTGTGGCAAACAGCCGATTATAAGATCCGTACATGGGTTATGTAACACCGCGCACGTAAAGGTGCCAGTCAAGAAAGGGGTATTTATGTTAGCTTTGGCCAACGGGTACTTTTCTATGCTGCCTGGAAAAGTACGGCAGTTAACAAATTCGCCCGTATAGTCTTCTGGCCTAGCCAATTCCTTTCTTAGACCGATTAATGTACTGCCACTCTCAATCAGGTGTTTGCATGGTATGTTATTGACTATTCCGTGGTGGAAATCTAACCTGCCTCTAGAGGCCCATGCTGCGTTAGCGTTTTCAAGCATAAACGGCACTGTATGAACACACTTAAGTATTCCGTTGTCATGGAACTGATGGCGTGTTGTATAGTTACTGTAATTCAATACATCAATCGCTGTTACTACATTTTCATCATTCTCTCGCATTTCTTCAAAATCACTTTCACACTCAGATGATGAATCGACCAACAATGCATTCGCTGCTTTCAACCTCTGTCTTCCAGTACATCTAGATGAATAGTGCCCGAAGCAATGGCAAAAAAACATTTTACAGCACGTCTGAAGGTTTCTCTCTTGATTTGCTGTTTTTTTATCATCATTTATAAGTGTGCTGGATAATTCAGGTTCTTATCGCACATCGCAAATTGTGGGTGCTGAAATTTGCAATATGGGCATTTTCGTAGGTTGCCCCTTGGCTGTTCTCAAAATTTATAAGGCTTTTGTTGTTTGCCCATAGCAGCTGCTACAATTTCACTTTCTTCACTAAACGATTTCAAAGTATCAGTATAAAATACGCAGACCCCCGTTTTTCTAGCTGTTCTAGAGAATCTACGTCTGACTGCTGTAGAAATTTTGCAAATGGACTAGGAATGGTTGAGATGAACTTATCCGTAATCATAAGGTTTCTAAGTTTGTCATAATTGTTGTTAATCTTAGCAGCCTTAAGCCATTTGTTATAGACGTCTTGTACTGTCGAGACGTAATCAATGAACGTTTGATTGTTCTTAGGTTTTAGCTTTGAGAATTGAATTTGGTACCCTGGGGCGTCTAAAAGGAAATGCTGCATTACTTTCTGGTGGATGTACTCATAGTTATTACTAAGGTCTTGGGGAATGGATTCTATTACCTTTAAAGGTTCCCCGGAAAGATTTTTCATGTAGATCATCGCCAAGTGTTCTGTTGGTATTTCCTGCACTTTTAATTGGTATTCTACATTTTCTGACCATGCTGAAATGGAATCACCCTGGCAGAATGGTTTGACAATCCCTTTATATCTGGTAAAATTATTCTCTTCTTCTTTGCTTTTGAGTTTCGTTGCAGCGATATGAACATGAGACTCAATTTCGAGCTCTTTCATCTTTACCTGTGTTTGGGAATCGATCTCTTTTTGCTTTAATCTATTAGTTTCAGCCACCTCTTGCTGCTTTAATTTGGTACTTTCAGCTAATTCTTGCTGTTTCAATTTGGCACTTTCAGCTATTTCTAGTTGTTTTTCTTTAGTATTTACAGCTAACTCTGCGAGTTCCTTTTGGTGTACCCGTTCTTTTGCCCTCTCATCTCTCTGTTTGTCTTTTTCATCTTTCTCTGCTGTAGCTTTTCTGTCTCTCTCCTCTCTATCTGTTGCAGCTTTTCTGTCTCTCTCCTCTTTATCTGTTGCAGCTTTTGTGTCTCTCTCCTCCTTGTCTGCTGCAGCTTTTCTGTCTCTCTCCTCTTTATCTGCTGCAGCTTGTCTATCGGTATATTCTTTATACTCGGCTTTTGCCCATTGTTCTAGTTTATCTCCATTATACCCTAGTGCTATCCCTGCTTCTATACACTCTTTAAGTGTTGACATTGTTCTTACTTATTTTTCACGCACTCCAATAAATACAGTGGTAATCAATTGTATAATGATAAGTTTACAGCGAGAAAATCAGAAATAAAGATGCTACTCTATCATGCACGTCAAAATTATGTGTACTTATCTGATCGTTCAAGCTGATCAGGATCTTTTCTTCGTTCTGGGAAGTATCTTCTATTCTTCTATTGTTATCCTCGGCTGGATGGTACAAACATTTTCATGCACAATCTGGTATATAGAGCGCAAACAATTAATATCTGACATAAATAAATGACACAACAATGTACAATATGTCCTTTAAGTTGCCTGTACAGAACGCTGAAAAGTGGTTTATAATATTTAAATTTGTCTAATTGTTAAATATTCGTCATTTGACATAATGTCTGTGTCTGTCGTCATGTCTTCACTGGCTTGATCTTCAGCTGAAACGTCTTTAACAACACATGTTACGATCACAATATTACATTTCGTTTCACTCAGTTCTAACTCTATTAGATCAATAATGACACGTTTACACACTTGCGCAGGTAATAAGTTCACTCACAGGTCATTCGGCGCACTTCACAATCTTTCGTTTTTAATAAATAGCTCGTTCCAGCATACTTCGCTAATGCGTTCATTCGATCGTTTCACTGTGTTAGCTTGCGTTCAATAACTTCTGACACCATAAATTACTAATGTGACAGGCATGCTGCGCTCGTTCACACACAAACATTGTTAACTTCTTAATACTAAATTATTAGTTTCAGACCTGCTTTCAAACCGTAACTTCTGACACTGTAGCTCAATCTTACATTCAGGCGTGCGTTCAAGTCGTAATTTCTGACACCATAACTCGCTGCCTGTCACAGTCTTGCGTTGCCCACACAGGCACTCTCGCGACTTCATCAATACCTCAAATATAACTTGTACAGATGGTATACACGGATTTTATTTCAGGCAAGACTGACAATCATACATTTGCGACAAGGCGTTATCTGCCTGTCAAATCAATACAATAATCGCCACTCGTCACACAGTATATATATCATTAAACATGATCACTCTCTCTCTCTCTCTCTCTCTCTCTCTCTCTCTCTCTCTCTCTCTCTCTCTCTCTCTCTCTCTCTCTAATATCACATGCGTTCACAACATTAGATAATGGCTTCAGAAAAAACACTATGTCCTGTCGGGAAGCCGTCTTGTCGCTGTCTGACTGAATTCAGTCCGTCGCTTGCCTACGTGGTCAAAATCCCTCGTGCGGTCAGCAACTCTGCGTGCTGTTCTGTTTGTCAAGTAGTACTGTCGTCTCAGTACTGGTTGACCCTAAAGTTCTATTACTGTTTACGTCGTCACGGTATTCTCCGTGACCTAACGTACCCCTCCCCTATTCTCGGGGTTGGTCCCTCTGTTGTCCTAAATATGGCACTTTAGTGTCCCCACCCGAGTCTGGTCTTATAACGGTTCTTAAATCCTAGCTTGGGTGCGGTCTATACTCTGTCTATACCTTAATAGAGGTCCTGTCTCTCTGTCCTCTCAGTACTTGCCCCTCTTCTGTCCCTAGTCTGTCCTAGTGGTATCTAACACCTTGACAGTTATAGTACCAAGAGAGAAATTAGCCCTATGCTAATTCTAGTTAATCACCACCCTGGGAACACATAAACGCAATTTCACTCCATGACAACGCACCTGAGGGTGAAAAGATATTACGTACCTGATACGTAAATCCGAGGTACAGTAGAACTACAGGGTACAAGACTAACCATAGATATGAACATCTTAATGTTTTGCCCGACACAGGTTGGCACTAATCGACAGACTATTGGCATGTGCGATCCTATTATAGCCATCTATGAGGTGACCTAAACTCCCAGTCACCAGACCCAGTTGGGGTCCCACCCGTGATCTCATTCGTCAGTAAGAACATTGTTGATTCTCGAGATTGGTGGAGGTGGGAGGTACCATCATTTCTCCGACCCAGAGAGGGTCAATCAGACTCTTCAAACATTAAGAGAGCTACCACACTCCCACGTGTTGCTTCGTGTAAAGGGCTTCCTTTAGAGACGCCTTTTGATCTAGGGTCTCCCCTAGTCAGACTATCTCGTGAGAGTGATCTTCCAGTTGACTACGTCACAGGGTGACACTTCTTCTACAACCTGTGATGGCGTTATTATCCTGGAACAGGAACTCAAGATAGCTCAGATGGTGATCACCGTAGACAATCGATGAAACAGTATGCTTCTTCAATCCTCGAGTCAACTCTCACTTGGAGGGAGCCTGGTGAACTAAACCGACAAGACCGGACGTACGCAAGTGACAGAAGCTACCTTGCCAAAGGATGAAACTTGGATCATCCTGCACTCTTCGCAACTCTGCTATCTGACTGTATAGATATCTATTCTCCATCCGAATCTTCATTCTTCCGATCTGGACTCTTGTGTACATTAAACGTCATCTTTGTGTTACCATGCCATTGCTTGACTGTATGTGGGTCTTCTGGGCTGAGCCCCCTAGGAGTATAGGTTCCTAGGTTGAGTGAGTGAAAGACAGGGGATCGTCAGAATCGGTGTATTGGTCAGTAGTATAACTATACTTGTGTTGTGGTCAGGGCAGGTAGGGAAGGTCGAAGTGTACCTTTACCTGTCACAGCCCCAGGGGTCTCGGTAAAATAACTATGAATGCTATTATTAGTATCATTATCTAGTATAACACTGAATGTATCACTCCAGATATTCTTATCCCAGGTCAGAAAGTCTCCGAGCAAGCAAACCAAGCTGCCAAAGAAAGAACCGCTCAAATCTCTTTGATCATAATCGTCATGGGGATGGCTCTCCAGGGATGTGGCAAGGCTCCCAGGTATTCCTTCTCAATGGTATACATCGATGACAACACTGCCAAAGTCAACACGGGATTTTACGTAGGTCTGTAATGATCCTTTTCTTGTTCATCGTTTTTCTTTTGTATTGCGTGCGCCACATTTAGTGTTGATTCACAAAGAGCACACAGTAAAATAGAATCGTATGATGTCCTTCCTTCCTTCCTTCCTTCCTGCCTGCCTGCCTGCCTGTCTGTCTGCCTGTCTGCCAGCCTTCCTTCCTTCCTACCTTCCTTCATTCCTTTGTTCCTTCCTTCCTTCCTTCCTCCCCTCCCTCCCTCTCCCTACCTCCCTCCCTCCCTTCCTTCTTTCCTTCCTTCCTTCCTTCCTTCCTTCCTTCCTTCCTTCCTTCCACAAGTCTAGACATCTACATTTTTACGTATACTGTGTAGGGGTGGGAAATTTATAAGGAGGAAATTCGAATGGGGGGGGGGAGGGGGGCGAATGGCATACTGAACACATAGTTAAGGGGTCATGTGACAAAAATTTTGAGAACCCCTGCTTTAGATAGATCCCATACAGGACAACGAGCTCTGTTTGCTCGTGGGGAAGTTTTATATCCTAAGAGTTTTGCAAGGATAGCTGGTTTATGGCCTACTTGTTGCAATCTCCAGCAGTCGTGGGATTTTACATATGCACATCTTTCACACGGGACCTCCTTTTCCCGCCATTATCCGATAAAGCTAGGGAGCTGATCTCACTTCCCAAAATATCGGGGAGATGGGTGGTGGTGGGGGGGGGGGGTGTGACTTCCGATATAATTAGATGCCAATGATTCTCAGACATATGCTGGTAGCCAACCCTGTCCTTTTTTAGTCTAACTCCCTGACCGCAACCTCTCGGCCACGGCTGTCCCGGTCAGTATCCATGGAGCCGAGGTGGTGTAGGGGTTTGTAGGCTTAACTGCTCATACAATAATCCCGGTAATGTACTGATATGACATCTTATAGTACTGTATTGTCCTGACATATTATATTACTGTACTAACCTGACATCTTATAGTACTGTACTGTCCAGACATCTTATAGTACTGTACTGTCCTGACATCTTAAAGTACTGTCCTGATATCTTATAGTATTGAACTGACATCTTATAGTACTGTACTAACCTTACATCTTATAGTACTGTACTGTCCTGACATCTTATAGTACTGTACTAACCTGACATCTTATAGTACTGTACTATCCATGACATATTATAGTAATGTACTGTCCTGACATCTTATAGTACTGTACTAACCTGACATCTTATAGTACTGTACTGTCCTGATATCGTATAGTACTGTACTGTCCTGATATCTTATAGTACTGTACTGTCCTGACATCTTATAATACTGTACTGTCCTGACATCTTATAGTACTGTACTGTCCTGACATCTTATAGTACTGTACTGTCCTGACATCTTATAGTACTGTACTGCCCTGACATCTTATAGTACTGTACTGCCCTAACATATTATAGTACTGTACTGTCCTGACATTTTATAGTACTGTACTGTCCTGATATCTTATAGTACTGTACTGTCCTGACATCTTATAGTACTGTACTGTCATGACATCTTATAGTAATGTACTGCCCTGATATCTTATAGTACTGTACTGTCCTGACATCTTATAGTACTGTACTGTCCTGTCATCTTATAGTACTGTACGAACCTGACATCTTATAGTACTGTACTATCCATGACATATTATAGTACTGTACTGTCCTGACATCTTCTAGTACTGTACTGTCCTGACATCTTATAGTACTGTACTGCCCTGACATCTTATAGTACTGTACTGTCCTGATATATTATAGTACTGTACTGCCCTGACATCTTATAGTAGTGTACTCTCTTGATATCTTATAGTACTGTACTGTCCTGACATATTATAGTACTGTAATGTCTGCCATCTTATAGTACTGTACTGTCCTGATATCTTATAGTACTGTACTGTCCTGAAATCTTATAGTACTGTACTGTCCTGACATATTATAGTACTGTACTAACCTGACATCTTATAGTACTGTACTATCCTGACATCTTATAGTACTGTACTATCCATGACATATTATAGTACTGTACTGTCCTGACATCTTATAGTACTGTACTGTCCTGACATCTTATAGTACTGTACTGCCCTGACATCTTATAGTACTGTACTGTCCTGATATCTTATAGCACTGTACTGTCCTGAAATCTTATAGTACTGTACTGTTCTGATATCGTATAGTACTGTACTTTCCTGATATCGTATAGTACTATACTGCCATGACATCTTAGAGTACTGTACTTCCCTGAAATCTTAAAGTACTGTACGGTCCTGATATCGTATAGTACTGTACTGCCCTGACATCTTATAGTACTGTACTGTCCTGATATCTTATAGTACTGTACTGTCCTGAAATCTTATAGTACTGTACTGTTATGATATCGTATAGTACTGTACTTTCCTGATATCGTATAGTACTATACTGCCATGACATCTTAGAGTACTGTACTTCCCTGAAATCTTAAAGTACTGTACGGTCCTGATATCGTATAGTACTGTACTGTCCTGATATCGTATAGTACTGTACTGTTCTGATATCGTATAGTACTGTTCTGTCCTGATATCGTATAGTACTGTACAGTTCTGATATCTTATAGTACTGTACTGTCCTGATATCTTATAGTACTGTACTGTCCTGACATCTTATAGTACTGTACTGTCCTAGCATCTTAAAGTACTCTACTGACATCTTATAGTATTGTACTGTCCTGACATTTTATAGTACTGTACTTTATTGCCAACTTATAGTACTGTACTGTCCTTACATCTTATAGTACTGTACTGTCCTGATATCTTATTGTACTGTACTGTCCTGACATCTTATAGTACTGTACTGTTCTGACATCTTATAGTACTGTACTGACATCTTATAGTATTGTACTGTCCTGACATTTTATAGTACTGTAATTTATTTCCAACTTATAGTACTGTACTATCCTTACATCTTATAGTACTGTATTGTCCTGACATCTTATAGTACTGTATTGTCCTGACATCTTATAGTACTGTACTGTCCTGACATCTTATAGTACTGTACTGACATCTTATAGTATTGTACTGACATCTTATAGTACTGTACTGTCTTGACATCTTATAGTACTGTACTGTCCTGACATCGTATAGTACTGTACTGACATCTTATAGTACTGTACTGACATCTTATAGTACTGTAATGTACTGACATCTTATAGTACTGAACTGTCCTGACATCTTATAGTACTGTACTGTCCTGACATCTTATAGTACTGTACTGACATCTTATAGTACTGTACTGTCCTGATATCATATAGTACTGTACTGTCTTGACATCTTATAGTACTGTACTGTCCTGACATCTTATAGTACTGTACTGTCCTGACATCTTATAGTACTGTACTGTCCTGACATCTTATAGTACTGTACTGACATCTTATAGTACTGTACTGTCTTTACATATTATAGTTCTGTACTGACATCTTATAGTACTGTACTGTCCTGACATCTTATAGTACTGTACTGTCCTGACATGTTATAGTACTGTACTGTCCTGACATCTTATAGTACTGTACTGTCCTGACATCTTACAGTACTTTACTGTCCTGACATCTTATAGTACTGTACTGTCCTGACATCTTATAGTACTGTACTGACATCTTATAGTACTGTACTGTCCTGATATCATATAGTACTGTACTGTCTTGACATCTTATAGTACTGTACTGTCCTGACATCTTATAGTACTGTACTGTCCTGACATCTTATAGTACTGTACTGTCCTGACATCTTATAGTACTGTACTGACATCTTATAGTACTGTACTGTCTTTACATATTATAGTTCTGTACTGACATCTTATAGTACTGTACTGTCCTGACATCTTATAGTACTGTACTGTCCTGACATGTTATAGTACTGTACTGTCCTGACATCTTATAGTACTGTACTGTCCTGACATCTTACAGTACTTTACTGTCCTGACATCTTATAGTACTGTACTGTCCTGACATCGTATAGTACTGTACTGTCCTGATATCTTATAGTACTGTACTGTCCTGACATCTTATAGTACTGTTCTTTCCTGACATCTTATAGTACTCTACTGTCCTGACATCTTATAGTACTGTACTGTCATGACATCTTATAGTACTGTACTGTCCTGACATCTTATAGTACTGTACTGTCCTGACATCGTATAGTACGCTGTCCTGACATCTTATAGTACTGTACTGTCCTGACATCTTATAGTACTGTACTGTCATGACATCTTATAGTACTGTACTGTCCTGACATCTTATAGTACTTTACTGTCCTGATATCTTATAGTACTGTACTGTCCTGACATCTTATTGTACTGTAATGTCCTGACATCTTATAGTACTGTACTGTCCTGACATCTTATAGTACTGTACTGTCCTGACATCTTATAGTACTGTACTGTCCTGACATCTTATAGTACTGTACTGTCCTGACATCTTATAGTACTGTACTGTCCTGACATCTTATAGTACTCTTCTGTCCTGACATCTTATAGTACTGTACTGTCCTGACATCTTATAGTACTGTACTGTCCTGACATTTTATAGTACTGTACTGTCCTGACATCGTATAGTACTGTCCTGTCCTGACATCTTATTGTACTGTAATGTCCTGACATCTTATAGTACTGTACTGTCCTGACATCGTATAGTATCGTACTGTCCTGACATCTTATTGTACTGTAATATCCTGACATCTTATAGTACTGTAATGTCCTGACATCTTATAGTACTGTACTGTCCTGACATCTTATAGTACTGTACTGTCCTGACATCTTATAGTACTGTACTGTCCTGACATCTTATGGTACTGTAATGTCCTGACATCTTATAGTATTGTACTGTCCTGACATCTTATAGTACTGTACTGTCCTGACATCTTATTGTACTGTAATGTCCTGACATCTTATAGTATTGTACTGTCCTGACATCTTATAGTACTGTACTGTCCTGACATCGTATAGTATCGTACTGTCCTGACATCTTATTGTACTGTAATATCCTGACATCTTATAGTACTGTAATGTCCTGACATCTTATAGTACTGTACTGTCCTGACATCTTATAGTACTGTACTGTCCTGACATCTTATAGTACTGTACTGTCCTGACATCTTATAGTACTGTAATGTCCTGACATCTTATAGTACTGTACTGTCCTGACATCTTATAGTACTGTACTGTCCTGACATCTTATAGTACTGTACTGTAATGACATCTTATAGTACTGTACTGTCCTGACATCTTATAGTACTGTACTGTCCTGACATCTTATAGTACTGTACTGTCCTGACATCTTATAGTGCTGTAATGTCCTGACATCTTATAGTACTGTACTGTCCTGACATCTTATAGTACCCTACTGTCCGGATATCGTATAGTACTGTACTGACCTGGCATATTACTCTACTGTAATGTCCTGACACCCTAAAGTACCGTACTGGTTTGACATCTCAATGTAATGAACTGCTCTGATATCTCAAATTGATGTACTGCGCTTGAATCCTATTGTACTATACTGTCCAGACATCTCAAAGTACTGCACTGTCCTGACAACTCAACATACCGTACTGTCCTGACATCTCAACATATCGTACTGTCCTGACATCTCAACATACCGTATTATCTTGACATCTGAAAGTACTTCACTGTCCTGGCATCTACAGGTATCATGATATCGATTTCTATCATGGGACCAGTTGCAGCCTTTTTGTTGGGCGGAGTCTTCAGCCGGATGTACGTCACACTAGAAGGTAAACACAGACTTGCAACTCATGATCGATATATTCACATGAAATCCAACGTGATCTGTCATTGATGATCACGGTAATCACAAACAGAACTGAACAGATGCAGGTAAAGTTCACGTTTCAGCCAATCACATGAAAGTCAAGGATCGTGTGTCCTTCAACTGACAAAAGATTACGGTACTCCTAAAACAGACATGGTTGTACAAACGCGAAGACATAAGACTGCACGGAAAAAGGTGCTTGATGCTCCAGCATGGCTGCACTCTGTTCTGCAGTTACTTGCAGCTGTTTGTATCTAAAGGCTATTTGTAAAGCCTCACTACACTTTGTATGTAGAACAAATTCGAAAACTGAAGTTCACGATGTCATTAAAAAGTGAGTCCCTGTCCACTGTGAATCAATATGCAGCGAATGGCTGTCGTCTGCTGGAGTAATTCTTTGCACCCCAAACAGAATGGTGTGACCAACGGATAAAAGAATTTTCAAATGTGTTCTACATGCAAAGTGTAGTGAGACTTACAAACACCCTGTATTGCTGATATTTATTCAGTAGGAATCAGCTTGACCAAGGATATTAGTGCATTTGCGATTAAATTTCCTGTGCGCTGACTGTGGGATATTGGGATCGTTTCCTAGGCCGGTCAGCTGGAATTGAACAATGGGCCAATCTGACATTCCGGGATCCCACAAGGAGACTGGACGAGTAAATAAGTAACGGGATGAGTGTGAATCTGCAACGTTGACCAGGCTGCGAGAACATCAAGGTAAGTTAGACTAGAGGACTTTGAATGAAACCAAAGAAGAGTTGTCAACCAACACAGAACTGGTGTCGTCGGTTGCCACACGCCGTGGCAGATACTGAGGGAGAGGATCTGAGCACGTATAGGCTAATGGTTCGGTGTGCAATGAGGATTATCTAACCAACCAACCAATTAAAAAACCAACCAATTATCCAACTAACCAACCAACAATCCAACTAATCAACCAACTAACCTACCAACTAAGCAACCAACTAAACAACCAAGTAACAAGCTAATCAACCAACTAACCATCCAACCAACCAACTAATCAACAACCAAACATCTCTATGATTTCTTATCTCGTCATTCCTTACTGATCACTTCTCTTCTTCAGCATTCCAAGCCATTGAGGTTCTTTGCTGCAGATACAATCCGTCTCCATTCGTCTCTCTGGTTGACCTTCTCTTGCCAGTCGTTGATTCCAAGTGCTTGTACTTCTGTATGTATATTATCTCTCCACCGTCTTCTTGGTCTACCTAGGGGTCTACTGTCATTTATTTCCAGAGTGTAAGCGAGTTTTGTTTCCCTATTATCTTCCATTCTTTCTATATGCCCCAGCCATTGTAGTCTATTAGCCTTCATGATGACAGTGATTAGCTGGGACTTAAACAGATCATAAATGTCTTTGTTACTTCTTCTTTTCCACTCTCCACTTTGTGTATCCCTAATGGGTCCAAACATGCGTCTTAAGACTTTGTTCTCAAAGGTTTGTAACAAGGCTTCGTCTCTTTTAGTTGTATTGGTGTGTGTTTTTTGGGTGTTTATGGGTGGGGGATATTTGTGGGCAGGTGGGGAGATTTTGGGTGTTTATGGGTGGGGATGCGTGTATAGGTGGGGGATGTGTATTTGAGAGGTGGCGAATATTGGGTGGGTGACTGGGTGTAGGTTGGCTGATGTGTGTGTGTGTGAATGGGTGGGTAAAATTGTAAGGGTGCGGGATGTATGTGTGGATAGGTGTGGGATGTGTGGGTTGACGGGGGTATGTGTGTGTGGTTTTGTGATGTGTGTTTTGCTGGGTGGTTGCGGGTGTGTGGATGGGTGGTGGAGAATATTTGGATGGGTGTGTGAGTGTCGGTTATGGGATGGGTGGGGGGGGGGTGTATGTGTGGGTGAGGAAATGTGTGTTGGTGGGGATCAGTGGGTGGGTGGCGGCATGTATGATTGCCTGAGTATGTGTGAGTGCGTGGAGGTATGTGTGGGTGGGTGTGGGCGTGGTGGGTGTGGGATATGTTGGTGGCTGAGGGATGTGTGGGTGGCTGAGGGATGTGTGTGTGGCTGCGGGGTGTGTGTGTGGCTGCAGGATGTGAGGGTGGATGGGGGATGTGTCTCACAACATTGAAATATGCACTGTTTATGTTTACAACTTTCATTTGACAATGTTTTTTCCCCATGTGAATGTACCATGCGTAATATGCATTGTTTATGCTTATAAAATGCATTTGACAATGTTTTTATTATCCCCTATGTAAATGTAACATGCACATTTGATGAATGAAAGATGAGTGATCGAAAGGGCCGAATGTAAGACGGGCCTGAGTGCCCAATTTGTTACCCTTTTAAAATAAAGTTTGTTCGTTCGTTCGTTCGTTTGTTCGTACTCCAGGTTTCAGATCCATACAGGCACAACTGGTCTGATCAGTGTTTTGTATATTGTAATCTTGGTGTTACGAGATAGCGCCTTTGATTTTAGCAGATGTTGTAGTGCATAGTATATCTTATTTCCAGAGTTGATTCTAGCTTGCATTTCTTCCCTTATGATGTTGGAGCAGTTGAAGATTGTACCAAGGTATTTGTATGTTTTCGTTCTTTTAATGGTCATATTATCTATTTGTATACGGCTAGAGTTTTTAGCAGTTCTTTCTCTTGAAATTACAATATATTCTGTCTTATCTTGTTTGATAACCAACCTCATTTGAGCTTTTTTTCCTTTAAGTGAGTCAATATTTCCGATGTCTTGTGTTAATTTTCCCCTATAATATCTATATCATCTGTATAAACAAGCAGTCTGGATGTTCCTCCAATAGCACATTCCTCCTTTACTTTCCTTACAACTTTCTCTAGAGCCAGATTGAAAAGGAGCGGCGATAGTGCATCACCCTGTTTCAAGCCAGATGTTATTTGGAAAGGGTCTGATTTCCTGCCTTTATATGTTACTATATTATAAGTATCTTCCATGCATAGTCTGGTCATATTGATTAACTTCCTTGGTATTCCAAATTCCTGCATAGCATTCCATAGACTATTCCTATGGACACTATCATAAGCCTTTTTAAAATCCACAAAACTGTTATGGTGATCTCTTTTATATTCCCAGTTTTTCTCGGCTATTTGTCGTAAGATAAATATCTGATCTATTGTTGATCTGTTTTGTCTAAATCCCGACTGGTAGTCACCTAATATGTCTTCTGAATATGGTTTTAGTCTATTTAGTAATACCGTGGATAGTATCTTATATCAGTTATCAGTTGGGGTATCTTCATTGCACTCCGGACAGGTCCATAGGTGCTCACATCCCCCCCCCCCAGCATATGCATCAGCGTCCGGTGGCTAATAGTGCCAGTTCTGTGTTGGTTGACGAGGCGCTTTGCTTTCCCGATGTACCTCTCGCGTCTGGCTGTGCCGATTCTTACTCCCAAGTCTTTCATCCTGGACAGCGATGTGGATTCACTGACGTCAAAGTCCTCTGTTCTCGCCATATCTTTAAGGACGTTAATAACATCGGCACGATCCATGGGCTGGCCATCTGCAGGGGGTGCAGAGCCAGCCAGTTTATCAGCTTGTTCATTTCCCTCGACTCCCGCATGTCCCGGGGCGAAGATGAAGGTGACTTTACGGACAACAGACTTCCGCAGCGACTCAGTCCACTGTCTACGTACAGATTCAGCTTCGACCTTCTGAATCATGCTCATTGAATCACTTAGTACACACACGTTGGTATAATGATGTGATTCCAGCCATATGAAAGCCTGTGTAACATCCATCACCTCCATCGTCATGCTGCTCGTGGTCATAGAGTGGGCACCAATGGATTCTTGAACGGTTCGGCCCGCTGAAAGGGCTGTAAATGCCCACGAACTTCTCTGCTGCTTTATAACATATCTATCTGTATAGATGAGCACTTCGGGGCTATCTGAGTGTTCATAGATGAGCGCGTTGACCTCTGCATTGACAGGGGCAGGGTTCTGCTCTCTGCACCGTCTGTCGAGTGTGATATTGCAGGAGAAAGTGCACTTAAAAGCTGGAGGCATCGGCACCCATTCCTTGCCGGGGTTGATACTGGTAAGATTGCAGACCTGTCTGACATCTTCCGCCCGACCCATCCATGATTTGCCGCTCTTTAGCCTGTCACCATTTTCTCTGAATATAGCGTCATGCGGAGGGTGATGCTCATCTGCACTTATTTTTAAGTATGCACGAGCTCTCCAGATCTTGATCCTGTGTTCCATTGTCGGGAAGTCAAGGAGGTATCTCATTGCTACACAGCTGGTGTCTCTCGTGCAGCCCAGAATGATGCGCATGGCTTCGTTTTGTACCTTTTCAAGTCTTCCAATCTGTGTAGGGCTGACAGTGAGGATGGCCAGGGCATACTCGATGCGTGAAAGCACCAGTCCTGGAACAGAAGTAATAGCAGTCTTTGCTCGATATTGGCTGTCGCCATGACTCTCATTGCTGAAATACCTTTTCGAGATTTCGTTTTGACATAATCGACATGATCTCTGAAGGACAGGCTACGATCAAGCCTCAAGCCAAGATATGTCATTGACTGGGTTCTACTCAAAATGCTCCCATCCATTCTTACTGACGGCAGGTTTGTTTTCACAATATGGTTTTTTAGGGAGAACCATGTAACCGATGCCTTTGCAGGGTTGACAAGGGCACCGGCTTCAGCACACCATGAATAAAATTCGATCTAGTTCGCCCTGCATATCATTGGTAACCACCTGTCTATCTCGACCCTGTCAGTACACGAGAATGTCGTCAGCAAATGATAGAGTCCTACCCCTCCCGTCCAACTGTTGTTCAGTGATCGGCACCGTATACGCGTTGAATAGTACTGGTGACAGTGGTGAACCCTGCGGCAATCCTGGACATATCGTTATCGGCTCAGAAGACCAACTCCCGCATCTTAGCACCACCTTCCTTTGGAGCAGAACTGCAGCTATCCATAGTACAAGGTGAGGGTGCACTTTCAGTCTGAGGAGGGTTTGCATCAAGTGCTCGAAGGATACTCTATTATATGCGTCCTCTAAGTCTATGGCGGCCGCACATGTCTCTTCTCTGACCTGAAATCCTTCGTAAACATCTTGAGCAAAGACCGCCGCATTGAAACATGACTCTTTGTTACGTCTGTATCCTCCAAGTGTGGACGGGAAGCAGCCGAGTTATTCCAAGTCACACGCAAGTCTGTGTGCTAGAATTTTTTCCAGTAGCTTACCAGCAGTATTCTGCATCGTAATGATTCTGTAGCCGCTTATCTTGGAATGGTCTTTGTTCGGTTTTGGCAGCGACAGCAAGTAGCTGTGTAGCCATTCCTCTTTGATCTGACCCCTCTGGATACTGGTGTTGAATTCTCTGGCCAGTTCTTCCATGTCATCATCTAACATCACCAGTAGGTCACCATATCGGATGCCGTCTGAGCCTGGGGCGGTATTAGGTGATTTCTTGAGCATCGCACGTATTGTCTCAGCTGTGATTGTGCATTCTTCGTCTGTCCAGACCCCCTCGCACAAATGAGAGAGTGTCGCTGTGGTCCTCTATCTGGCGGCTCGTCTTTCTGGTCAGTCTGCGTGCAAGAAGGGCCTTACCTTTATCCGCATCCGACTTTTTCCATGTGAGGTCTGTGCCTTGAATGTCTGGAATACCCCTACGTTGTGCAGCACCGTTCATGCTCTTATGGAGGCGCCAGAATGTCGTAAGAGATCGCCCGGAGCACACCTTCATGCAGAACTCGGCCCATTTCTCGGCCTTGGCCTGTTTGGCGCAGGATTTGAATAATGTCATCGTCCTATGGACCTCAGTCTTCAGGTTCGCCAACTCAACCTGTGGCATGTTAGCCTTTCTGGCTTTTTGCCAGTCTTTAACAGTCTGCCTCTTTCCCAGCTATGGCTTCTCGACCTCTCAATTCCACCATGGTGACTGCAACCATCTTTCTTGTCTCCTGTGGGAGGAAGTTAATTTTCTTCTTATGATCTTGACCAGTTTTGTCATACGGGAAGGCATTTGTCTTGTTTCCTTGACTCCTGGCCGTCTTTCTCGATTAGGATGATACAAAGGTAGTGGTCACTGTCGTGTTATCCAAGTGTGCCCCACTGGCACCTTGGTGCGATGGTGGGCGACAACAGAGCCAAGTCAATGACGCTGTCAGAGTCACCTGGTCGAGTTTCTATTCTAGGTACCTTCCTATCATTCAGACAGACTAGGGCAGCAGATGCCAGGGCGTCCTCCAGATCTTCTCCCTGTCTTTTGGTGATGCAATTCCCCCATTGACTGCCTCTGGCATTGAAGTCCCCACAGTAGATGATATGCCTTTCATCCATACCGAACAAACACTGCCATTGTCGCAAGTCGACCTTCCCATTTCGCGCATACACGTTCACGATTACAAGTTGCACTGGCGTCATTATTCTTAATGCCTGCACTTGCAGGGCATCACTATTCCAGGCGGACATATCGATCTCAGACACCAGTATGTTGTCGCGGACCAGAATGGCCTGTCCGAGGTGCCGCCTGTTAAAGAAGCCCTGAAACCCCGCCACATTGACTGTTCCGTCGCCGAGCTGTGTTTCTTGTAAGACTACAATATCGTTTCCGTAGAGTTGTTTTTCAAGAATGGGTCGGTGTTGACTAAATGATGCACAGTTTCAGTACAGTACTCGAACGTGTCCGATGCCCAATCTGTCACATTTTAATCGCCTTCTGCGTGCGCCTGCCCTCTTACCACGCTATGCTCTTGCCCGTCGTCTGGTCGTCATGTTAGGCTTAACTATCGTCACAGGGCGCCGATGATACGCCGAGGGGAGTCCGGTCGCGCGAACTCTATTTCACCTCGAAAAACACACTTAATCCAACAAACATTTCGGAACAAAAACACGTTCCATTTTATAGGACGAAGAAATTTCCCGCCATCTTCTTATAGCTTGTGGACAGTAGTGATATTCCTCTATAATTTTCACATTGGAACTTGTCTACTTTCTTAAAGATGGGTATCAATAATGACTCTTTCCAGTCATGGGGTAGTTCTTCTGTCCTCCAGATTTTTATTATTAGTTCGTATAGTTTTAGATGTAATGGATGGCCACCTGCCTTTATAAATTCAGCAGCAGTTCCATTAGCCCCAGTTGCCTTATTATTTTTAAGTCGTGTGATTACATATAGGATTTCTTCAAATTCAGGTTCTTCAATTTGTGGTTCACACGTTAGAACCTCTTCCTGTGGGAAAGTGTTACTTCTAGCTTCACAATTTAGTAATTCAACAAAGTATTTTTTCCATGTATTACACATTTCCTCATTGGTATTTATCATATTCCCATTTTTATCTTTGCTTTTAAACCACATGTGTTGTGTTGGTGCCCTCGTTTCATTGACTTCAGTTCTTTAAAAATAACTTTCTGGATTCATTTTTCTGGTGATTAGTTTCCATATCTTTGATTATATTACTCATATATTCGCGCTTGTGCTGCCGAACTATTCTTTTTTTATTTTTTAGCCTCTTTATATTCAGTTCTATGTTGCTCTTCATTTTGGATGTTGATGATGTCATTTAACCATAACTGTCTGGCATTCTTTTTCCTAATGATTGCTTCTTCACATTTTTGATTGAACCATCTGTTCTTTCTATGCATGGTTAACACACCGAGACATTCTTATGCGGTAGTTTGAATTGTAGTTTTGATGTTCAACCAAGTTTGGTCAACGCTTTCCTCCAACGGGTTTTGTAGAAATTCAAGTTTACATTTGATTTCATCTACAAATTTCTCTTTGACTGTAATTTCTTGTAGTTTTCCTCTGTTATATAGTGGGTGTAACCTTTGTAGTTTAGCATAGAAAGATCTCTTAAGTTTTATTTTAAATTTTGCCCCAACGAGGAAGTGGTCGCTGTGGCACTCAGCTCCTCTATAACTTCTAACTTGTTGTATGTTTGATGCATTTTTGTTGTTAATTAAAGTGTGATTAATTTGATTATAGGTTCTCTTGTTACATGATTTCCAAGCGTGTTTATGTGTATCCTTTCTTTGCAGTCTGGTACTGCTGATCTGCAGTCCTTTGGCTTCTGCTAGGTTGATGACTCTCCATCCATTATCATTTGAAGTTGTATGTAGGCTTTCCATACCGGCAACATTTTTATGAGCTTGCTTTCTACCTATTTTTGCATTGAATTCTCCCAGCACAATCAGGATGTTCTGTTTAAGGGTTTCTTCTATGACATCTTCCAGATCATTTAAAGTTCTTCTTTAATATTATCTTCTTTCTCTTCAGTAGGTGCATGCACATTAATCATCGTTATATTTGTCCATTTACCTTTTATTCGTAATTTACTAATCCTGTCATTAACAGCTTTAAAGTTTAGAACGTTCCCCCATAACTCTTTTTTGATGACAAATCCTGTTTCTAATTCATGTTTATTTTGGGTGTTTCCTCCATATATTACAATCACTCCATTTTGCTCTAAAGTGCCCTCTCCTGGCCACCTTATTTCTTGAATTGCTGTTATATCTATTTGATATTCAACCAGCTCCCGGGTTAGTTCTTCGGCGGCTCCAGCTCGATATAGTCTCCGTACATTCCATGTTCCAAATCTCAAAAGTCCTTTAACGTTCCAAGGTCGTTGTCCAAATAAGTCAGTCCGAATTCGAGGCTCATGTTTCTAATTCGTAACAAAATAGTGTTTACAAAGGTGGGGATGTTAACCCCACGCTTTCACCCCACCCTGGTTGCTGATACCACACTTAGTTCACCCATTACCATCATCTTAGTCAGTTCCAATTCAAATTCCAATTTTCGAAAAAAAATTCCAAATTAGGTTTCGTCTAACCTGCTTCCTCAGCGGTGGTTATTGTTGAGATCCGTTGTTGTGTGGATTGTTAGTCCTAATTCATACTGGTTTTATTGGTTCCGCTTTGTCGGATATCGTTTTTGTGCTGTCTGGTTATTTTCTTTCTGTCTTATGCTGGTCCTGATAAAGACCGGTCCTTGGTCGGGCCTACTAGGTTCCGCAGTCTTTCGTTTGTTGGTTTCTTTCTCTATTAGCACCATTACGTGCTTGTTGTTTCTTGTGTTGTCCTCACCGGGTCTGGTCCCTGTCACGTTCAGTCCTCATAAGGACTCGGTGTACGCAAAAGCAGAGAAATTAAGTGCAGTCTCAAATTGTTCCCCCGGTCAGCTGCCCGTCCTCTTCTACGTTCGTTTTCTTGTTTTCGTCATCGGTGTATGGGTTGGTGCGACAACAAGACAACCAGGTCTCCCTTACATCCCCGTTCAGGAGCCCTTCCGGGAGAGCCAACTCACCATCCTGTGACTCACCCCGCCACTCTCTGCTTTTCCCCCCAAATATATATATATAATTTTTTTTAAATTAACAATATGCATAGTAATATATACAATGTTGAAAGTTTATATGGCCTGCCCTGTTCTGCATATGTACTGTCTGACCAGCCGCTGTATCTCTGGGTTGCTGTTTGTGTGCAGGCACTCCCTCATTGGCTTTGGCGTCCCAGTTTTGACGAAGTGATCTCTTAGCTCCCTTCGCTCACTATTGTTCTTGTCGCATGCTAGTAAATAGTGTTCAATGGGGTTGTCTTCTATTCATGCTATGCAGAATGGGTTTTCACTTGCTTCTTTCCAATCACCAAGTCTGATTTTCCACATCTGTCTGTTTGCCGGTGCTTTCATGCTGGTTTTGGCTTGTGGTTTGTAGCTGGGTTCGTCCAGCACGTGGTAAGCGTGTCGGACTTTAGCTCTGTTTCTCCACTGTTTCCTCAGTTTCTGGAGTATGTCATTTTTTATTATACTCTTACCTTCTACTTTACCTAGGCCTCTACTGATTCTATTACTGCTGGTTAGTCCTCGTTTCGCCGCTCTGTCTGCTCTATCCTGCCGGTCTTTGCAGTTTTACTATTGGGGTGCCTCCCCCTTTGCTGCGGTTGTCAGAGAATGTTAGGTATCCTGGGTGGTTTTTATCTTGCGCTACCTTTGCCCAGTAGTTATACGTCAGCTGTTTACGCCTCAGACTCAGTGGTAGTACTCCCAATGCTACCTCCATGGCTTCTTTGAATGTCCCTTTTCCCGCCCCAAGGATGGTGTTTAACGCTTGGGTCTGTATGGTGTCTAACCTCCTCTTGCTGGTTTCGGATGCTGAGTCGTACACAATGCTGCCATATTCTAGCTTGCCTCTGATAAATGCTTTATAGAACATCAGCATTGTTTTGGTGTGGGCACCCCATCCGTTTCCTTTTATCACCCGCAGTAGGTTGCTTGCTTTCTTGCATTTGTCTAGTGTCTGGCCTATATGTTTTGACCAGTTCAACTGTTCGTCTAGGGTCATTCCTAGGAAGACAGTGCTGCTTGTTCTAGTAATGGTTGTCCCTTTTATCTGTATTTCGTAGTCTGTTAGTATTTATCTTCTTCTTGTTACTAAATACCATGCTACCTGTTTTGTCGGTGTTAATATTGAAGCCCCATTTGTCCATCCATGCGGTTAATTTGTTTATCTGTTTTTGGAGGGGCCCTCGTATCGTTTTTGCAGCCTTTCCACTCCTCCATATGGAGCAGTCGTCCGCAAATTGTGACAGTCCTGTTTTCTGATCTTGGATCTCCTCCGGTAGACCATTCACGAGTATCGAGAAGATTGTTGACGACCGAGCCCTGAGGGATGCCGTTCTCTTGTTCATTTGTGTTGGATACCTCATTGCCAATCCTCACTGAGTAGCTTCTATCTTTGAGAAAGTTGTCTATGTATTTGTAGGTTCTTCCTACTATGTCTACTTTCTTTAACTTGATTAGTGCTGCTTCCCTCCAGCATTGATCATACGCCTGGGCTAGGTCCAGGAATACAGCCAACGTCTTTTACCCTCTACCCCATCTTTCCCCCTGATCCTTTCTTTACGTGGTTTTCTAGTTTGATGATTTGGTCCATCGTGCACCTGTTGGCTCTAAAACCGGACTGTGTTTGGCTGTACAGTTCATTCTTCTCCGTGTGGAATGTTATTCTTTTGTTTATTACAGTCTCCATGACTTTGTCCAGGTACCATGTCAAGAAGATGGGGCAGTGTGATTCTACCCTGTTCATTTCATGGGTCTTTGGCTTGTTTCTTGATTGGTATCACCGTCGCTGTTTTCCACTGTTTGGGAATATTTCCATTTTTTCATAATTCATTATACAGATTGGTAATTGTTTTTATGGTTTTATTTGGGAGATTTTTAAGGATGGTGTAATTTAGTATGTCCGCTCTAGCTGCGGTATCGGATTTTTCTTGTAGTTCTGACACCACCTCATCTGTTGTGATGTCTGCATCCATATAGTGTTATACGATGTTCTCGTAGGTTGTGTCTTTTAACTCTTGCATCAGCTCCTCCCTGCTTTGTCTGTCTGTGCTTCCTAGTCTTTTGTCAGAACAGACTTCGTGGAAGTATACTCCTAACACTTTAGCTTTATCTTGGTCTCTTATTGCTAGTGTTGGGATTTTGCTGGTCTTTTTATTTCCATGAATTGCTTTATTTGCTTCCAGACCTTTGTAGTCGGTGTATCTGGGCTGAGTGTCTGACAGAACCTTTTCCATTCCTTTTCTTTTGCATGTTTTACTGCTCTGTTTGCTTCGTTTCTGCATTTCTTGTATTCTTCGAAATTCTCCTCTGTCCTTGCCTTTCTGCACTTCTGTAAGACTCTTTTACTATTCTGTTGTGTCGCTGTGCACTTCTCATTCCACCAGGCCACTGGGTTTTTGTGCCACTGTTTATGGGATGCCTGTGGCTCTTTCGTACCCGGTCTGAGATTTTCTGGCATATTTGTGTTAGGGATATGTTTGATTGCTATCCGCAGTATGTTTTTGGTCAGTCTCTCCGTGTACTTATCAATGTCTTCTCGCTCCTGTTGCTCCAGGTCTGTGTTGGTCATTGTTTCTCTGAACTGCTCCCACTTTGCTTTATTGAAGTTAAAGTTTGGCCTGTTGTTGTTAGCGCTTAGCTGGGGCTTTGTTCTGATGTTAATTACTATTGGTAGATGGTCTGTGTTCGTGTCCTCTGTCACTTCCCACTGGCTACTTGCTAGACCAATAGTGGCTATTGTCAGGTCAATAGCTTTGTCTTGGCAGTTTGGTCTGGGATCTATCCTAGTTATAATCCCATCGTTGAGCACTGTCAGCTGGTTTTCCCCGATGAACTCCATGAGTTTTGTACCAGCTCTGTCGTTCTGTATAGCTCTCCATGTCGTGTGGTGACAGTTGAAGTCTTCCACTACTAGGGCTTCTGGTGTAAGTCTGGCTTGGAGGGCTTGGGTGTCATCGTCCTCAATTATTCCTCTGAGACAGCATACATTAATTATCGTTAGGTTTTTAGGGTTACCTGTGATAGTTGCACTAACACACTTAAAGTTCTTGGTGAGGAATGTTTCCTGTGTGACAATCTGGAACTGTTCGTGTACTAACAGGGCAACCCCGCCCCTTTCGCTTCTGCTCTGTCCTTTCTAATTACTGTGAAACCACGACACCTATACTGTTGATTTGGTTTCACGTGGGTTTTCTGCAGGGCATAAATGTAGTTCTGGCTCCCCAGTTGTTTCATGATGTCTGGGAGGTGGGATTTAATGCCTCTGCAGTTCCACTGCATTATTTTCATGTTTCTAGTATCCACTTTTGGTTCTGCTGTTATTGCTGTCTGTCAATGTCTCTGGTTGTTCTTCAGTCCTTTATCCTTCAGACTCTGAGCTGGTTTCGTTGTCTTGGTAGCTGTTTCCTTCCTCTATTGTTAGTAGTCGTTCACTCTGACAGTATGGCGCAGCGCTGTCCTTGTGTATTCTGCGTTGGCGAGCTATCTCGGCATTACTCTTCGATGTCCTTCTCTCCAGAGTGTTTATATTTTGTTGTTCATTGCCCTCATCTGACTGTTCAACCACATTGGTTGTTTCTTTCTCACGTCGGAGGGGAACATATTCCATATTGCTTTGTGTTTTTCTTCCACTTTTTGAAGATTGTTTTCCTTTTCTTCCACCTTCTTTTTGCTGTCTTTTAACTTTTCTTCCATGCTTTGGGTGGTTTTTTTCATCCTTGCTGTGGCTGCTTACATTTGTTTGGTGGCCTTTGCCAATTTTCCTTCTGCTTCCTGCACTCTTTTAAGAGCCTGTCTTAGGTTCTCGTCCTCTGGTCTTGTGTCTGATCCTGCTTCTTTATGTACCTGTTGTCTTTTATTTGGCGGTTTGTCGGCTACTTGTGCTCTCTGGTTGGTCATGTCTGTTTGCACTATCCGGCTCTTGGATTGCGATTCGGGGCCACTTTTGGGGAGGTTCTACTTCAATTTTACTATCCTAAGTGGTGTCTTGGTTAGCACTGACTCCCTCCAGGCAGCCAGCTCTCTTTTGTATGCAGGACACCCCTTGTATCTTGCACCGTGGTTGCCCCTGCAGTTTGCGCATGTTCTTTTGAGGTTGTGTTCTGCATATTTTTTGTTTCATTTTTTGCGAGCTGGCAGTCGCTCCTCCAGTGCGGTCCTCCACAGAACTTGCAGGTTGGAACTTTCTGTCTGCAGCTTTGCAGGAAGTGGCAAAATGTCTGGCAAAGTGTGCACTGTGCTAATGGGGTAACGTATGCTTCGATGTGCTTGGGTTCCTTGTTTAGTGATATATGACTCGGTAAGTCACGTCCTTCACATTTGATTGTTATTACCGATGTAGGTTGTCCTTGCCCGTTCATTATTCTTTCTCCGTCTATGATCTGTGCATGTTTGTTTTCTTTCTTTAGGTCGTTTATGATCTTAGGCATGTCCCTTTGAGGACTGATGCTTTTGACCACTATGGCGCAGGTTGGTTTGTGGATGTCGATGTCCACATTGATCTCGTGTGTTATTGGGGTATTGAAGGGTTTCTTTGTATCTCTAATTTGTGTGATGATTTCACCCATTTTTTCCTTGTTATTTGGGTAGAAGACTGCCTTCCTTTGTTTTGTTTTATATAATTTATTGATGGCTCTGGGTCCTATTTTAATTTCAAGCATCGATATTATCTGCGCATCCGTCAGCGATTTGATTGATGCCTGTCCTGGCTTGACTTGTGTTACTTCTAGTGGTGTCTTCTCGATCTCTGGCCTGTCCGCTGGTCTTACATCTCGGGTTTCTGTCGGGCCTCTCTGGCTGTTGGTCCGGTTACCACTTGTTTGTGCTGGTTGCCGGTGCTGTACAGGCTGCTACCGATTTCTGGCTGCCTCTGGTCGGTCCACTGCTTGCGTTCCCCCGGTTGGTACCCTGCTTAGGGCCGGCAGATGCCTTTTCTGAGTACAGTTCCTTGCCTTGAGAGTTACTTCTGGTGTTGTAGGCCATATTGGTATGTTCAGAGTGCTCTTCTGTTGATTTGGAGTTATCGCGGTGAGAAAGTTTTATATTTATTAGGTAATGTTACTACTCACGTTTTTTGCTTTCCCTTGGAAATAATAGCACAGATGTCACAATCGTGATAATCTACTAGTGCGAAGAAGACACATGCGACTCCAGAGATGAAATACACACGAGTTTCTTGTCTTTCCCTCGGGAATACTAGTACAGTGTCACAATCGCGATAGTCCAATAGTGTGAAGAAACAACGTGCGAATACAGCGATAGTCAGTGTGCCCGACGTCGTTACGTATGGGCGTTTGTGACTCTCCACGTCACATAGAAAGTGTATCTACTTAAACCTGTGTTCTTGTCCCGCCTGCATTATGTGGCAGCACTTTCTGGGTATTTATCTCTGTTCTTCTCCCGTCTGCATCATGTGGCAGCACTTTCTAGTATTCCTTTAGTAAAGCTTGTTCAGCCCGCATCATGTGGCAGCACCTTTTAGGTTTTATCTCTGTTCTTGTCTCTCCCGCATCACTTGGCAGCACTTTCTGGGTATTTATTCCTGCACTGTGCCGTCTACCAATGTCCTAAGGTTTCAAGTGTATTTCTCCTCTTAACATGTTCAAAATATCCTATCTGCGTACATCTAACTTATCCAAACAGGTTTCGGTTTCTCTGTCCGACCGCGGTTGTCTTTGCATTTCCCTCAGAAACCACATTTACGATGCCATTAGATTGTTCTCACCTTGATCAAACTCCAGCATCCCCAAACAAGTTATTCTATTTGCTACATTGTCTTCAGTTGTTCACAGATAGTCTTGAAAGTATCTGCCTTGTCCATCATTAAAATTTTTTTTTTTCATATCCTTTATAGGACATCGCAATTAACACCCGCATTTCTGCCGATGTGATCTCTTGGAAATTTACGTCCAATAGTTTGCCATTGCTTTCTGAACGACCGGCACCGATATCAATGCAAAACCAAGGCAAAACCAAAGCAACGTGGTCTGCTGCCAAATCGCACACAGCTGTGTTTCGAACACTGACATACGGGATTACGAATCGTGCCCTTAGCTTTTCGCCACGGAGACGGCTGTCCATCATTAGTATTCCAAATACTTTTGCTTGTGACGCCATCACATCCGATCGTTCGTTGCCCCACACTCCTGCATTAATCAAACAGTATATTTATGTAAGGCAGTGTCATAGATTAGCACAACTATGCTAACTACCCACTCATGCCACATCTGTCCATTCTTCACGTGGAAACCACACAAAACCAGACACTACTTCACGTGGAAACCACACTGAACCAGACACTACTTCACGTGGAAACCACACAAAACCAGACACTACTTCACGTGGAAACCACACAAAACCAGACACTACTTCACGTGGAAACCACACAAAACCAGACACTACTTCACGTGGAAACCACACTGAACCAGACACTACTTCACGTGGAAACCACACAAAACCAGACACTACTTCACGTGGAAACCACACAAAACCAGACACTACTTCACGTGGAAACCACACTGAACCAGACACTACTTCACGTGGAAACCACACAAAACCAGACACTACTTCACGTGGAAACCACACAAAACCAGACACTACTTCACGTGGAAACCACACTGAACCAGACACTACTTCACGTGGAAACCACACAAAACCAGACACTACTTCACGTGGAAACCACACTGAACCAGACACTACTTCACGTGGAAACCACAATGAACCAGACACTACGAATGTCAGCGATAATGTCTTCGAATCCACATTGACGAGGATTTTTTTTTACAATTCACCTGTTTGCCCAGGTCGACCCGGTCTTAACTGGTACCAGGACCTGTCCATGAAAGTAAAGGCGGCCAGGTAGATACTAACGATACGAATCACCAAGAATTGATTGGTCTATAAAATATGCTGCTGGCACTGTATACACAAAAGACCTCAAGGAATGTAAAACGGTCCTTACAGACATTTTCTGCGCATGTGAAACCCATCAGTCTGCTCTCCAAGCTAATCATAAAGCTGGATAATGCTGCCAATGAATGACACCTGTGCAAATTACAATTTCAGATTCCTTATATGATTTGCTTACTGACTTTTTTTCGTGTATATATTCATTGTATATTTTTTGAGTACATATGTAAGTCTGCTCCATGGTGAAGGAGTTACGGAGGCAGTGCGTAATCCCGCATACCGCGTTCGAAACACAGCTGCGGTGGCTTTTTATGAAATGGTATGGGTGCCGGCCGTTCAGAAATCAATGGCAAACTACTGAACGTAAACTTGCACAGGAATCACTAACAGCCAAAAAAAAAAAATGCCGAGGTTGACCGCTACGTCCATAAAGGATATGGAAACTTAACATATTTAGGAACAGTACACATTAAATATAAATCTTTAACTCGAGAAATAAGAAAGAACACAAGAAAGGACAAACATCAATATATACAAGATTGCTGTACCAGAATAGAGCAATATCATAAGGCTGGAAGAGATTATGAAATGTTCAAAGAAATGAAGTTATTGACAAGAAATGTTCAACCTCAATTGAATGTTATCTGTGACAAGATGGGAAATACCTTAACAGAATCTAGACAAATTCTAGAAAGATGGCAGGAGTACTGCAGTGGAATGTATGATGTGAGTGACAGTGAGGATATGAACGAGATACATGAGCCAATGACAGCAGGGACAGAACCTGAACCCTCATTAGATGAAATTGCTTGGGCTATAAGGAACCTGAAGAATGGTAAATCACCTGGATGTGGTGAGATACCAGCTGAACTAATTAAAGCAGGAGGAGAAGAAAGCATACACATATATCATGCACTATGTACAAAGATTTGGAAATATGGTATATGGCCAAAAGATTGGTAGAGAACTATCTTCATTCCAATACCAAAAAAGGGCAACCTGAAATTATGCACCAACTATAGAACTGTTGCCCTGATAAGTCATGAAAGTAAAATTCTACTAAAAGTCATAATGGGAAGACTTAGTAAGAAAATGGAAGAAGAGATTAACGTGGTTCAAGCTGGATTTAGACAAGGAAGAGGAACAAGAGATCACATATTCAACATGCGTTTAATAATAGAGAAATGCAGAGAATTTAATGTAAACCTGTTCTCATGTTTTGTGGATTATTCAAAGGCATTTGACTGTGTACAGCATCAGAAACTTTGGGAAATCATGAGGAATATGGGCTTTCCTTCACATGTAGTTGTTGACACCTTGCAGTCTTGACAGACCAAAGTATGTGAGTGGAATGTGGCCAATATTCCATCACAATGTCTGGGCAGAGCTTCAGAGAATCATGTGGCGCCCAAACGACATGTTCCCTCTCTCGGCCTAGTCTTGTGTATTCCAGAGGAATGGGTAACCAATACGTCTGGCACAAGGTAGGCTGCAGACGCTGGCGGCTCAGCGTCAATCCACCGAGACCTCACCACCACGAGCCGGTGGCGAGTTATGGCCAGACCCTGACACCCAAGGGACCCGGCTTAGAGACGTTCAGCCATGTCCCACAGGTGAGGGCCTTGTACGAGCCCGGACCATGAGGGCGCGCACATCTGCCGGACCTGTATAAAGCGTGCACTATCGTCAGACTCCCCACCTGACTTTTAGCGGTCCCCGCGACCAGCGGGAATAGGCCCGCCATAGCTACCGCAAGAGATATTGCCTGTCTATTTGCAAGCAAATCTCCCATACTTCCACTGTGCGGATCTCGCGACCAAAGAGAATAGGCCCGCCGGAGATTATGCTCGTCTGCTGCGAACAAATCTCTACCGAGAGACTGAATAAGTAAAGAAACGATAAAAGTAGTGGTATTTCAATTGCGCTTGCGCTCCCACCTATGCTACACCCTTCATGTGTCTTCACAAAGTCGGACTAGAGTCAAGCTCAACAGGGTCTTCTTTCCCCGCTGATTCTACCAAGCCCGTTCCCGTAAACATGTAGTACATCTCATAAAAATGCTATATCTAGACCAACAAGCAGCAGTTAGAATAGATGGCGAGACATCAGATTGGTTTGACATCAAGCAAGGAGTCCGCCAGGGCTGCGTGCTGTCACCCTATTTGTTTAACCTGTATGCCGAAAATATAATGAGAAATGTAAGAGATGATATAAACAGGGAGCCATATGATGCCCTAAATATCGGCGGTCATAACATACCAGAGATTCGATATGCTGATGATACAGTATTACTATCCACAACACAGAATGGCATAGAAAACCTAATAGCCTCAACACAATTGAATAGTGAAAATCACAACTTATATCTTAACATAGCAAAAACTAAGATAATGCATACAGATAAAACTACTATGGAGAAAGAAATATACATTAATGGGAGAAAATTGGAGGTGGTGGAACATTTTGAAAATCTTGGGTCATTGATTACGAATAATGGTGACACAATGAAAGAAATTAAACGGCGACTATCCATTGCTCTTCAAAGACTAAAACAGATGAATAAATTATGGTGTGGGACAGACAGAACTAATAAAATTAGATTTTTAAGAGCATGCATCTTTCCCATTGCAACATACGCCTGTGAGACATGGACACTTACTAAACAAGCTGAACAGCGCATACATGCCTTTGAATATAAATGTTATAGACGAGTTCTAAGAATATCTTGGGTAAAGAAAAGAACAAATGCATCCATACTTCAAGAGTTGAATATTGAGGAGGGATGGCTATTAAAGACGATAAAACAAAGAAAATTGAAGTATTTTGGTCACTTGAAACGTCACGACAGTTTGGAGAGAACAATAATGGAAGGGTATATGCCTGGGAAGAGAGGAAGAGGAAGGCCAAAGAGAAGATGGGTGCAGGATGTGGCGGATGATCTCCAGATGGGTATATCAGACGCGGGACATCTTGCTTGTGATCGAGAAGTTTTCCGGAAGGTTGTTATGGGAGCGAGGTTCTGCAAAGGACATGCTACTGAATGAGTGAACACATTAAATAAATAACACCGTTGTTTTACCAGCCACAAAACTGACGCCACGTCACCCGAAATGGATCGGAGCCTGGTGGCTGGGGTTTGTTGTGTTCGGGGCTCTTGCTCTGGTGGCCAGCATACCTCTCTTCTGTTTCCCGCGGAAACTGCCAAGAAACAAGGCTAAGGACATTCACGTGGACGATGAAAAGAAGGCAGGACAGCCAGAGAAGTTCGTTGTTGTTATTGTTGTTGTTATTGTTGTTGTTGTTGTTTTTGTTGTTGTTGTTGTTGTTGTTGTTGTTGTTGTTGTTGTTGTTGTTGTTGTTGTTGTTGTTGTTGTTGTTGTTGTTGTTGTTACTGTTGTTGCTGTGGTTGTTTGTTTCGAGAGTGTTAATTGTAAGAATATGGTTGTACTTGTGAGATATGATACCGGTTTGTCCAGAGTGGCGATACAGTGGCTATCTACAGTCGTACTGTAGACCTAGCCGTGGAATTATTTCACTGTTGTGTCATGTCAATAGGTTCTGAATTAGTACTGATCACACGCATATCTAGTATATGTGACCCCCTACTATAAAACATTGCGTTAACCATTATATATCTATTAAGCAAGGAAACGCTTTAAAGACATTCTGAAGATCTCACTAAGAGCTTTTGGAATTCATCACGAGACTTGGGAGACTGCTACCAAAGACCGAAATTAGTGGCGTACATCATTACGCAATGGTGTAGTCATTTGTGAAGCAAATAGTACTGCAAGAACTGAGGAAAACAAAAGGTTGCCCCCCCCCCCCAACCCTCCCCCCCCCCCACAAAAAACCACTACAGGAAATCGTCCTCCAGGAATGTTAAGCACTCTTTTCCTCCATTGTTAAAGAACATTTCGAGCCAAAATAGGCCATACCGGTCATCTTAGAACTAACGGCTCCAAACTTTCAACCCCATTAGATGAAATGAATATATATATATATATATATATATATATATATATATATATATATATATATATATATATATATATATATATATATATATATATATATATATATATATATATATATAAGAATGTATGTCTGTATGTCCTTTATGCGTTCGCGAACGGTCCATCCGATTGAGATGAAATTTTCTACACGTCTTCCGCTCATTCCCGCGCTGCCAACTGTCATATTATTTAAAGTGTAAAATCGGCTACTTACTTAATATTGTTTAATATTTCATTTTTCATTGTAATTTCTATATAGTAAGGGGACTTAAATCTAGAAAAGCTATTTCAAGGGGCATAACTTTTAATAACATTGCTATATACCTTATAGTCATATTGTTGCATCGTTTTCAAAGATTTATAAACTCTTTGTCTATAGTTATTTACAGGCATATGAGTTATAATAAATAGTGATATAATCTCTAAGGCATTTTTAAAGTTTTCATAAAAATAATGCATAATGCATAACATTGCAACTCATCTTTTTATACTTAAAGAAGTTATCGACAGCCATGTAGGTGATTAACAACAGCTTTCATTAAAAATAATGGATGGTGTGTGGAAGACATTCTTTTAAGTAACTTTTTTTTTTTTGAATGAATTTAATGAGACGCTCCCCGCCAGGAGCTGGGCGAAGTCACGCCGGGTCAGATAGATAGACAGACCCACCTTTTCACTGCAGTTATCTACAGGCATATGCGTTATAATCCTCCTCCTCCTCCTCTCCCCTCTTCCTCCTCCTACCCTCTTCCTCTTCCCCTCCCCCTCCTCCCTCTCCCTCCTCCATCCTCCTCCTCCCTCTTCCTCCTCCTCCTCCCTCTTCCTCCTCCTCCCTCCTTCTCCATCTTCCTCCTCCTCTTAACTCCTCGCCCTCCTCCCTCCTCCTAATCACTCCTCTTCCTTCCTCCTCCCTTCTCCTCCTCTCTCCTCCTCCTCCCTCCTCCTCTTCCTCCTCCTCCCCCTCATCCCTCCTCCTCCTTCTCCTCCCTCTTCCTCCCTCCTCCTCCTCCCTCCTCCCCCTCCTCCCTCTCCTCCTCCCTCCTCTTCATCCCTTATTCTCCCTTCTCCTCCTCCCTCCTCCTCTCTCCTCCTCCCCCTCCTCCCTCTACCTCCTCCCCCCTCCTCCCTGCACATCCCTCCTCCCTCTTTCTCCTCCTCCCTCCTCATCTTCCCTCCTCCTCACCTCCTTCTCCTCCCTCCTCCCTCCTCCATCTCCCTCCTCCTCCCTCCTCCTTCTCCCTCCGCCTCCTCCCTCCTCCTCCTCTCTCCTCCTCCTCCCTCCTCCTCTTCCCTCTCCCGCCTCCTCCCTCTCCCTCCTCCTCCGTCCTCCTCCTCCCCCTCCTCCTCCTGCGTTCTCCTCCTCCCTCTCCTTCTCCCCCCTCCTCCTTCTTCCTCCTCCCTCCTCCTCTCCCTCCTCCCTCATCCTCCCTCCTCCTCCCCCTTCTCCTTCTCCCTCCTCCTCCTCTCTCCTCCTCCTCTCTCCTCCTCCTCCCTGATCCTCCTCCCTCCTCCTCCCTCCTCCTCCTCCCTCCTCCCTCCTCCTCCCTCGTCTTCCACTTCCCTCATCCTCCCTCCTCCTCCTCCCTCCTACTCCTCCCTCGTCCTCCTAATCCCTCCTCCTCCCTCCTATTTCTCCCTACGCCTTCTCCTCCCTCCTCTTCCCCCCTCCTCCTCTCTCCGCCTATCTCTTCCTCCCTCCTTCTCCTCCCTCCTCCACCTCCCTCTTCCTCCTCCCTCCTCCTACTCCTCCTTTTTCTTCTTCTGCTGCTGCTGCTGCTGCCGCCGCTCCATTTACCCAAGTTAATTGTTGGGGGAAGATGTAAAGATCTTTCAAGTGCTCTTTCTAATGCTTTTTGTAAGTTGGTCTTCGTTTATCTAAGGTTGTTCTAACTGCAACCAATAAATGATTAGACAGACAGGCAGACAGACAGACAGACAGAGAGGGAGGGACGGACGGACAGACATACATACAGACAGACAGACAGACAGACAGACAGATAGACAGACAGACAGACAGACAGACAGACATACAGACAGACAGACAGACAGACAGACAGACAGACAGACAGACAGACAGACGGGAACGGGAACTTATATGACTACTTGTATGAATTAAATGAGATGCTCCCCATCAGGGCTGGGCGAAGCCGGGCCGGGTCAGACAGACAGACAGACATATAGACAGACAGACAGACAGACAGACAGACAGATAGACAGACAGACAGACAGACAGACAGACATACAGACAGACATACAGACAGACAGATAGTCGGGAACGAGAACGAAAACTTATATGACTACTTATATGAATTAAATGAGATGCTCCCCACCAGGGACTGGGCGAAGCCGGGCCGAGTCAGCTAGTATATATATAAAATAGAATGTCTGTCTGTCTGTATGTATGTCCTTTACGCGTTCGCGAACGGTCCATCCGATTGAGATGACATTTTCTACACGTTTTCCTCTCATTCCCGTGCTGCCAACTGGCATAGTTTGTTAGTGTAAAAACAGTTATTTACTTAATATTATTTAATATTTTAATTTAAATTATAATGTATATATAGCGAGGGGACATAACTTCTAATAGCATTGCTATATATGTAAAATTGTTGCATATTTCTCAAATAGGTGGACCTTTTCGCTACAGTTATCTACAGGCATATACGTTATAATCCTCCTCCTCCTCCCCCTCCCAATGCTCCTCCTCCTCCCCTCAGCCTCACCCTTTTCCCTCCTCCAACTCTTCCTCCTCACCCCTCCTCCCCCATCTCCTACTCTTCCTCCTCCCCTCCTTCTCCCCTCCTCCTCCCCATCATCCTCCCCTCTTCTCCCCTCCTCCTCACTCCTCCTCCTACTCCCCATCCTCCTCCCCTCTTCTCCACTCCTCCTCCCTCCTCCTCCTCTCCTCCTCCCCTCCTCCTCGTCCCTCCTCCTCCTCCCCTCCCCTCCTCCTCCTCATCATCCTCCTCCCCCATCTCCTCCTCCCTCCTTCTCCTCTTCCCTCTCCTCCCCTCCTCCTCCCCTTCTCCTCCTCCTCCACTCCTCATCCCCTCCTCCTCCCCTCCTCCTCCCCTCCCCCTCCCCCTCCTCCTCCCCTCCTCCTCCCCTCCTCCCCCTACTGTCCTCCTCCCCCCTCCTCCACCCTCTTCCTCCCCTCCTCTGCCCCCTCCTCCTCCTCCCCCTCCTCCTCTTCCTCCTCCTCCCTTCTCCTCCCCCTCCTCCTTTCCCTCCTCCTCCTTCTTTTTCGTCTGCTGCTTTCGTATCCCTCCTCCTCCCCGTCCCCCTTCTCCTCCTCCTCCTCCCCTCCTCCCTCTCCTGTCCTCCTCCTAATCCCCCGCTCCACCCTCTTCCTCCCCTCCTCCGCCCCTCCTCCTCCTCCTCCCCCTCCTCCTCTTCCTCCTCCTCCTTTCTCCTCCCCCTCCTCCTCCTCCTCCTTCTTTTTCGTCTGCTGCGTTATAATATATAATGATAAAATCTTTAAGACATTTTCAAAGTTTTCATAAAAATAATGCATCTATTTTAAATACATGAAAATTTTCTAACTCATTTTTTTATTTCTCTTCGACATCTCTACAGTCATCCCAGCATTTATTGCGTTTTCGTGATATCTTGGTAAGTTCAGTAGTTATTGGGATGAAGTTCTCTTCCAATATGTTCGCCATATTTCCGGGAATGGGAGCTTATATGACTACTTATATGATTTAAATGAGATGCTCTCCACCAGGGGCTGGGCGAAGCCGGGCCGGGTCAGACAGACAGACAGACAGTCAGACAGACAGACAGACAGACAGACAGACAGACAGACAGACAGACAGACAGATAGATAGATAGATAGATAGATAGATAGATAGATAGATAGATAGATAGATAGATAGATAGATAGATAGATAGATAGATAGATAGATAGATAGATAGATAGATAGATAGATAGATAGATAGATAGAACGAACAAACTTTATTTTCAAAGGGTTAAGAATTGGTCACGCAGGCCCGTCTAACATTCTGCCCTTCTATCACTCTCTTTCATACATTATTTCATTCACACATCATTCAAGGCTAACAGAGAACAACAACAATATAAAGGATATGCATTATAAAGGCATGGGCAAAATGCGAACATCAAAACTACACGACACAGTAATATTAGATAATGGTCTGACACTTGTTGTTAGCCATGTGGAATATACTGGCCTACCAAAAGGGGACTGGCTGTTATACTAGGGTTTTGTTGTTATTATTATTATTATCTCTATTATTAAGGGGGAAGGTAATCCATATTGAGATAGTGTCGAATAATTTGCGATTATATGAAAAGGGATTGGTGATGTCTTTGATTTCTTGTGGAAGATTGTTCCACAGCTGAGCTGCAGGGTACGTTAAGCTTGTTTTGTATAAGTCAATACTAGGCTTCAGAATGTGTAATATATTTAAACGTTTACTGTGTCTAGCATTATATTTAAACAATGGCCAAAGGTAATTTGGGGCATTCCAATGCAGGATATTGTGAATTAGTTTAGCTTTATTAAAAAGCAGGCGTTTACGGAGTGGTAGTAACTGAAGGCATTTATACAGGCTAGGATTGTCAGTTAAATGTTTGCTATAAATTAGACTCATGGCCCGTTTCTGGAATGAGTAAAGTCGCTTGGTGTTTGAATTAGAACAACCATCCCAGATCGTAGAGCAGTAGTCAAAGTGTGTCTGTATATGAGAAGTATAGAATAGTTTCCTTGTGTCCTCATCAAGGAAGTTTTTAATTTTGGCGAGTTGGTAGACTTTTTTCGCTGTTTGTTTAATGAGCACTTGAACGTGGGAATTAAAGGTTAGGTTTCTATCAATGATTAGGCCTAATGTTTTGTGCTCAATTACACTTTCTACTGGCATGTTATCGATGTGAAGTTGAAGTGTTGTGTGAGCTTAGAGTCTGAAGTCTTTGTCTGGTTGTTAATAACATTGATTTTGTTTTAGTGATGTTAATTTGCATACGGTTTGAATAGCTCCACCTAACTACATTATTTAATTCTTGTTGTAAAGACGACTCTAGTAAAATACAGTTTTCAGCGTTTGTGTACACTGTACAGTTGTCTGCAAATAGATCGCAGGACGACGAAAGATGCAAAGGTAGATCGTTAATATATATGGCAAATAGTAGAGGGCCAAGAATAGAGCCTTGCTGTCACGAGATCGCCATGAGTTAACCAGATAATGATAATACCGACGTTTGCTTGGCGTATATTTTCTAGGCCACAACAGTCGTACTAACAGAGTAAACACAGCTGCACGGGTTACATCGGGTCAGCACATATACACATTGGGTGGTGAGTGAGAGGAATGGATACACCGCGTTGGCAGTTCATAAACAGTTAGAATCACATAGCCTTGCCCGCTCAGGATATGGAATAGTTCCGTCTGTCATCTATAGTTCCGGACATCAGACGAAATGGCGGTTTTGACTGTCACTACATGACAGAAAGTTGAGGGCTTGTTATTGGAAACAGTGGAACACCTGCCGGACCTCAACAACGTCACGTGCACAATGTAAGGTTGTTTGGGAAACAATGATTGGCAGCTTGGTATCGAAACCCTTTGTTGGAACTCTACAATAACTCTCTAGATTGTTTTGGATGTCAGAACCAGTGATGACAAATCTAACATTGATGGAGCCAAGGAAGGGGAGGGGATGGATCCCTGCCAGGGGATGATCTGCCCAATGTGCCACCGGTGTGGGCATAAGGATAACGTCACGTGGCCAACTTTGGGAGTTTGCCATATAAACCCGAGTTGGGGCCAACTAGGGGGACTTGAAAATGTGGCTCTAGTTGGAGTGCAATGGCACTGCAGTGCTTAGTAGAAATATGTCTACCGTGTGTTAATTAGTGACTTAATTTTACACGTGCCTATCATGGCAGATGTAGATATGATTGATAGGACTGCAGTAGTGCCATTTAAGGTATAACCTATTATAATATTAGTTCTAATTAATTTAGGCAGTAGCCGAGTTAAGAATAGAGTAGTGTAGTGGTGATACGCTATGCTAGTTAAGAATAGAGTAATGATGGATAATTGGGAGACGGGGAAATTGCCGCCGGGGTTTTGCACTCTGTATGGGTCTTCCCTTGTCATAGCCTGATTCGGCCCTAGGTGGGTAGCTAATCTACTCTATGACAGAGTTTAGTTAGCTAAAGATCACTGAGCAAGGCAATAGGCTTACACTCAGCCGGTAGGATCAGTGACTAGTACTATCACCAGATGTGTTGTTTCTATCCTAGGTTCCCTACCAGATCCGAGGCAACTCAACAAGGTTTTAGGAAAGGTTCAAGGTGGGTAGCTAATCTACTCTATGACAGAGTTTAGTTAGCTAAAGATCACTGAGCAAGGCAATAGGCTTACACACAGCCGGTAGGATCAGTGACTAGTACTATCACCAGATGTGTTGTTTCTATCCTAGGTTCCCTACCAGATCCGAGGCAACTCAACAAGGTTTTAGGAAAGGTTCAAATCCTATTTGGAAGAACACCAGTTGAACAGTCAATAAAGTTTCGTACAGAACGTAACTAAAGCTAGAAGGAAGATGATTCACCTAAGAGGGGTGATGATGCACCACACAGCATCAGACAGTAGTAACTAACCGAGAACATTAATTATAATAGTTACATAGTGTGATATAATCTCGTGTAATAGAACACAAGACATGATACTTGATGCTAGATAGACACGAGGTAGGATCAAGTACATTAACAATTAACATTAATAACTGTGTACACACTACAAAGGACTTGTGCATTCTTTAGGAACGATAGGAACGTACATTGTGTAGGGTGCAACCGGTCCATGATTAACTGTTATTACCACCGGTGTCTATTTCGGATGATCATGAAATGGGATTACCAGAGGTCTAAAGAGGCAAGTCAGTATCCGGCAAGATGGTTTCGGCACTGGGTGAGATGTACCTGTTCTGATGTAACGAGCTGTGGTCTAGCCTTGCTAGGATGAGATGACTGGGTTGTTGTCTGAGAGTCCGATTCTACACACTTTATAGAACACGTCACACATTTTCTTCGCACACACGTCTCATATACGTTACACTTTTCTTTTAATAAATTAATCTTTATTAATTTTTAGAAGCAAGAGTTGTTGAGTATGTTGCGTTGGGGAAGTATGAGAGGGGGCATAGTACTACAGTGAGAGAGTGATAGGAAGGTGTCCATGGGCTGATGGAGTGTGTTGGACGGAAGCTGGTGGATTCTCCAGAATATTGATAGGAAAGAAAAATATTATAATGTGGGTGTTGACTCTCTTCACTCCAGGGACGACACTTTAAAGGAGGACACGACACTTGCGGTACTCCAATATTGAAGGTAGTAGTTTGAGACAGAGATTTATTATGTGATACTACTTGCTTTCTGTTTGATAGAAACGATGATATTAGAGTAACTACATTAGGGCCAATTTTCATTGTCTCAAGTTTTTTAATTAAAATAAGATGATCTATCATATCAAATGCTTTCTTGAAATCAATAAACACAGTTCCACATAGACTGTTGTTAGATAGATAGATAGATAGATAGATAGATAGATAGATAGATAGATAGATAGATAGATAGATAGATAGATAGATAGATAGATAGATAGATAGATAGATAGATAGATAGATAGATAGATAGATAGATAGATAGATAGATAGATAGATAGATAGATAGATAGATAGATAGATAGATAGATAGATAGATAGATAGATAGATAGATAGATAGATAGATAGATAGATAGATAGATAGATAGATAGATAGATAGATAGATAGATAGATAGATAGATAGATAGATAGATAGATAGATAGATAGATAGATAGATAGATAGATAGATAGATAGATAGATAGATAGATAGATAGATAGATAGATAGATAGATAGATAGATAGATAGATAGATAGATAGATAGATAGATAGATAGATAGATAGATAGATAGATAGATAGATAGATAGATAGATAGATAGATAGATAGATAGATAGATAGATAGATAGATAGATAGATAGATAGATAGATAGATAGATAGATAGATAGATAGATAGATAGATAGATAGATAGATAGATAGATAGATAGATAGATAGATAGATAGATAGATAGATAGATAGATAGATAGATAGATAGATAGATAGATAGATAGATAGATAGATAGATAGATAGATAGATAGATAGATAGATAGATAGATAGATAGATAGATAGATAGATAGATAGATAGATAGATAGATAGATAGATAGATAGATAGATAGATAGATAGATAGATAGATAGATCCCCGCCAGGGACTGGGCGAAGCCGGGCCGGGTCAGCTAGTGTATATATATAAATATATATATATATATATATATATACACACACACACACACACACACACACACACACACACACACACACACACACACACACACACACAGTGCTCCAGAAAAATGTAAACATAGTAATCGTCCACCAGTTTAAATGTAATCGCATTTCAATTGAGTTAGTTAGTTAGTCGACAGATCATCCTCATTGCACATCGAACCATTCAGTACATAAGCGCTCGGATCCCCTCCTCAGCAAATCCCGCAGCGTGTAGCGGCTAACGACGCCAGTTCTGTGTTGGTTTATCAATCTTCTTTGGCTTCCTGCGTAGTGTTCTTGTTTGGCCACACCTCTTTTAATTTGCTGCTCTCGCAGTCTGACCATGTTTGTAGATTCACATTCATCACTTGGTTCTCGTAAAAGTCTTACTTCTCGTAGAGCATTCAGAATGTCGGCCTGGTCCATGGCGCGTCCGCCCTCCACAGTAGCCTCACCTGCGAGCTTGTCAGCCCGCTCATTTCCTTGTACTTCCGCATGCCCTGGCACGAAGATGAAACTAAAGTTTGCCAGCCGAGACCGCTCCGGAGACAGCAACCACTATCTTCGGATCCACCCCTCCTCTATCCTCTTGAGCATACTCATTGAGTTGCTAAGGAAACAAGCCCTAGTGAATGTCTGTGTCTCGAGCCATGTTATTGCTTTACTTACTGCCATGACTTCCATGGTCAGGCTACTTGTGGTTTCACCGTCTAACGAATTCTCGAAAATCAACGCTTGTACTTCCTCCTCCACAGCAGTCGGATTTTCTTGTCTGCATTTTCTACCTAGTTGGATGCAGACTGAAAGAGACGTACAGAAATATGTTGGCACTTGCACCCACTCCTCGCCAGGTTCTAAGTCCTCAAGAGAACATACCTGTCGAAGAATGTCCTCGGCTTGACCCATCCACGACCTTCCTCTTTTTAACCTGCTGCCCTTCACCTTCCTAATTTCACTATGCAGTGGATGTTGTGTGTTTGCGTTAACTCTGAAGTAGGCACGTGCTCTGCAAATTTGTATTCTGTATTCAATGCTGTATCTCTTGCACATCCAAGAATAATGCGCATGGCTTCGTTCTGTATCCTTTCCATCCTTTCTATCTGCTTACGGCTGAGAGTCAGGATCGCCTTCGCATACTAAAAAATAGACATGACCAGCACCTCGTACAGAAGACATAGATGGCGCTGCTCAGTTTGCTGCCGCCATCACCCGCATCGCATCCAAACCCCGCTTGGCCTTTGTTATCACCTGGTCTATGTGCTCGTTATAAGCAAGGCTTCGATCAAAACGTATCCCCAGGTAGTTCATTGCCTGCGTTCTTTCCACCGTCTCTGAACACAGCTTTACAGTTAGTGTTGGAGTGTTGACAATATGATTATTCAAAGAGAACCATGTCACTGTTGCCTTTGTTGGGTTGACCATTGCCCCAGCTTCAACACACCAAGTACTTATGCGATTGAGTTCGGTTTGTAGTTCCGCAGCAGCCTGATCTCCATCCCTGCCCTGACGATACACTAAAACATCACCGACATATGAAATTTCAATTGAGTATATTATTTTAATATCCCTCCATCCATCATGTGCCATGCCGATAAGCGTGGGCGGTCATGTACTGCCATGTCACTCGATCACCAGAGTCGTGGATCAGCTCTGTGTTCCTGTCTCGACCAAGCCATCCAGGTATTTACTTCTCGGTCGTCCCCTTGGTCTCTTCCCTTCGATCTTGCCAGTCGTTATTTTAATAACGTCACCAAAATTTGTCATATTACACCATTTGTAGAACATATTACGGTAGCAATGTGTTGCATGATATGTTTAAAATGATGACGTAAACAGCAACTACGGTAATTGTTCAAAGATCGAAACAGCGATTACATTTAAACTGGTGGGCAATTACTGTGTATAAATTTTTTTTTTTTGCGCACTCAGTATATAAAGTACTGGTTGCCGCAGTGGCGCAGTGACTAGACGCTCGCCTGCCAGTCCAGTCCTCATATGTTCAAACCGTATTGGCGCAGATTCGAATTTGTAAAATAGGCTCCCAGGTGGACTCAGCTTACAATTGATACCAGAAAATGTTTTGGAGAGTAATGTCTAGCATTGTAGCTTCAATGCTTCTAGGAGTTTAAGAGGATTCTTTACTTACTGGAATAAAGTTACAGGTCCATTGTACACGCGATGGGGCGTTTATGGTTTAGGGGGCAAGCTCCACATATGTATAGTCAATTGAATATCCTTTACAGGACGTAGCAACCAACCCCATTGTTTTTTTTATTTTTTGATGTTTGTGATTTCTTGGCAACTTTACGTTTAGTACTTTGTCATTGCTTTCCGAACGACTGCACTCATACCGTAGTATGAAAATCAACGAAAGACGGTCTGCTTCCAAATCACCCGCAGCACGGTTCCGAATGCGGTATGCGGGATTACAAATTGCATTCGCGACTCCTTCGACACAGAGCCGGTATATTTTTGTTATAGACCAATCGGGATCCGAAGGATGATGTCGTCATTATTACACAGCCGCTTTTATTTCCGAGATAATTTCCTGGTGCTCAGTTTAGGTTGGATTAGCCTGGGATACTAGATCCAGCTGTGTTTGACATCCACGCCTTAATGCGGACTGGTCTGCCAGGATTCTGTATGAGCCAAAGTCATTAAGTAACGCATTTTATGAATAATATGTTTTTTTTACAGTTGAGCTAACCAGAAATGTTGTGTGTGTTATTTCTCAACATAGTCTCCCAACCTGACAGCACACCTGGTCCACCTATCCACTAGCTTGTTGATGTCTTCTAATGTATTCTAGGAATAGGAACCAACCAACCAACAAACCAACCAATCAAAAACAACAACAACAAAGCAAGCAACCAACTAAGCAAGCAAGCAACCAATGAACCAACTAGCCAACCAACCATGCAACCAACCAACCAACCAACCAACCAGCCAGCTAACCAGCCAGCCAGCCAGCCAACCAACCAGCCAGCCAACCAACCAACCAACCAATCAACCACCGCAACCAATGAAAGAACCAACCAGCTAACCAACCAAGTAGTTAACAAGTTTATCTATGAGGTATGTATGCAAGTTGTCCTCTCGACTCAGTTACCAAACATTAACAATCACGCGTGTTAACCTACATCATGTTTTCGTCTGGTTTGCATGTACACAGAAATGACGACCTGAAGGCACTGGTTCACTTACACACACCAGTAAAACAATCAAATAAAGACACAACCCGGACCAGTCACACAAGACACATCTTCAGAGGGATGAGGTTCAAATCCTTGCTAAAACATGTCAGAGGTAAGCAATAACATGAACCACATGAATTTACGTGACGCTTTTATATATTCCTGCTTCAGTTGTAAGACACGTCATCTCTGTATCAGAGTAGGACAAAGTGATCAAGCCGTCTGCCTAGCGCTCCAAAGGTTGTGGGTTCGATTTTGGGCTACGTCTTTCGGTTCACGGGTGCATTTTTATCAGAGACTCCTGAGGTTTGTAGCTGGAACTACGGAGTTCGTGCTCTGTGCGACGCTTTCGGCAGACAATCCTGCGGAAAGAGACCGAGCCATATGAGATAAAACCTGGTGCAATGAAGTCGATCCTCTCAACCTTTTAAGACTTTTTAAGGACAAGATCGCATTTCTGCATCAGTGTATGACAATATCTTATTTCAATATCAGTATATGAAAAGATCGTATCTTTTATCAGTGTATGACAAGATCATTTTTCTGTATCAGTGTATGACAAATTCGTATTTTTTTATCAGTGTGTGACAAGATTGTATTTCTACATCAGTGTATGACAAGATCGTATTTCTACATCAGTGTATGACAAGATCGTATTACTACATCAGTGTATGACAAGATCATATTTGTATATCAGTGTATGACAAGATCATATTTCTGTATCAGTGCATGACAAGATCGTATTTCTACATCAGTGTATGTCAAGATCATATTTCTGTATCAGTGTATGACACGATCGTATTTCTACATCAGTGCATGACAAGAGCATATTTCTACATCAGTGTATGACAAGATCATATTTCTGAATCAATGTATGACAAGATCGTATTGCTGTATCAGTGTATGTATGATGAGATCGTATTGCTGTATCGGTGTATGACTAGATCGTGTATCACAAGATTGTGTTAATGTATCAATGTATCACAAGATTATGTTACTGTATGAGTGTATCACAAGATCGTATTTGTAGTAGTTGTGACAATATCACTATTTTTTCCCGTGTTATTTTAGTAGTGGCTGTAATAATAGTCCGCGGGGGCTTGTCTATAGTGAGTCCGTGCCATAACTCACTACCATATTAAGTTGCAATACTCTATATAAGTTGATGGCATTTGTTCTGTCGAGGGGAAAAAGAACACGCTGACCTTACAGTTGCACTAGCCAGATGGCCTTAAAACCTCAGTTTAAATACCCCTTTGCCCTGCCCCGAAAGATATTATAGGTTGTAATGAATGAATCGTGAGCTAGACATCAGCTGCGAGCGATTTAGAAACATACCGTTGCCCGTCGATTTTGATAATATGAGGCTTCGGCCCTACAGGAAGCAATGGCAAACTACTGAACTGACAATGCCTTGTAAATCTCAAACAGCCAATACACGCTGGGGATGATTACAACATCCTGTAAAGGACACGCAGCTCACTCATGATCAAGTGGCTGGGTCGAGCAAAGAGATGCACTGGGCGGAAGAATAATCCTGTCATGCCTGGGGATTGAATCCAAACCACTAACTTGATAGGCCAGCACACTAACCTCTATGCCGCCGCGGTTCCTTCTGTTAAAGACACCTTTAATGAGTGCAGTATGAGTCATTGATGAGGGACAAACAGACACCGCAGCAACACCGCACGAAGAACATAACACAGAAGAAGAATCAAAGGCAGATTACACCATTAAAGAACTCCTATTTAGGACGACCAAGCACTAATAGCAAAATCACAAGTTCAATTACAAGTCCACACAAACAGTCTAAGTGAAATGTGTAAGGAACATAATGTGCAAATTAGCATCAGTAAACAGCGCATAAAACTTGTGAATATACATTTTATAGACGAGCTCTAAGAATATCTTGAATAAAGAAAAGAACAAATGCATCCATACTTCGAGAGCTGAATATTGAAGAAGGTTGGCTAGTAAAAACGATATAACAAAGAAAATTGAAATATTTTGGTCACTTGAAATGTCATAAAAGTTTGGAGAGAACAATAATGGAGTGGTATATGCCTGGGAAGAGAGGAAGAGGAAGGCCCAAGAGAAGATGGGTGCAGGATGTGGCGGATGATCTCTAGATGAATGTATCGGACACGGGACATTTTGCTTATGATCGAGAGGTTTTTCGGAAAGTTGTTATGGGAGCAAGGTTTTGCAAAGGACATGCTACTGAATGAATGAATGAAAACAGAGGTAATCACTATAACCAAAAAAAAAAAAACCTAATCAAAAACAAAAACAAAGACAAAACAAAGATTTATCTAAAATAACACCCACAGAAACAAGTAAAGATGTTCAAATACGTAGGAAGTATAATATTATCAAATGGCCAATCAGAAGACAAGATCGAAAATAGATGCAATAAGGCAAACCAACTCACTGGACACATACACAAATACTAAAGAACAAATACTTATCAGTAGACACTAAAAAGGGCACTCTACAACACAGTGTTCCTATCAACTCTATGCTACCAATGCCAAACCTGGACTAGGACAGAAAATGAGAAAAGATAAATTAAAACAACAGAAATGAGATTCCTGAGAAGAATAATCAACGTAGCAAGAAGTGAGAATATCAGAAAAGAAGAAATCAGGACTAAAGTGGAGGTTATAGCTGAGCTAGATTTTATTAGAAGGCAGCACGTCAAATGGTTTGGCCATATAACTGTTGTTGTTTGTCCATCAAGAATGACGATGACCATTCATTTCATCCAGTTGGGTTGAAGGTATGGAGCAGTGGGTTCTAAGATGGCTGATAAGGCCTATTTTGGCTCGAAATGTTCTTTGACAATGTGGGCACAGAATGCTTGACGTTTCTGGGGGAGCATTTCCTTCAGTGGTTTTTCTGTCCTGCCTTTTCTTCACAGCTCTTGCAGTCCTGGTTGCCTCACATATGACTGCACCCTTGCGTAATGATGCACGCCACGAATTTCGGTCTCTGGCTGCAGCCTCCCAGGTGTCATGATGAATTCCAAAAGCCTTCAGTGAAATTTTCAGAGTGTCTTTAAAGCGTTTCTTCTGGACACCTTCGGAGCGTTTACCACAACACAGTTCACTGTAAAAAGATTCGTTTAGGGAGCCTGTGATCTGGCATGCGAGTCAAGTAACCAGCCCAGCGAATCTGATTCTTCATCAGTAGAGTGTGAATACTGGGCATGGACGCTCTTTCTAGGACTTCAGTGTCTGGAATCTTGTCTTGCCATTTAATCTTCAGTAGCTTCCTTAGGCAGACTGTGTGGAAGTGGTTTAATTTCCTAGCGTGTCGCTGATAAACAGTCCAGGTTTCACATGCAAATAGCAGTGTGTATAATACAACTATAGAAGTAAAGAACAAATTTGATATATTGTCTGATCTAGAGATCCTGTTTCAAGATGTAGATGATCAATGGGAAATGAAGAATTCAATCAGTTGCGCAGCAGAAAAAACTATTCCAAAAGTAAAGAAAGTGGGCCGTAAGACATGGATGACTGAAGAAATTTTACAACTAATGGAAACAAGAAGACAGAACACAAATAATCCTGTCAAATATGAAGAAATTCACAGAAAAGTGAGAACCTTATGTAAGGAGGCAAAAGAAACATGGCTTGAGAAAAATTGCAGAGAAATTGAAAAACAACACAACAGTAACAATGCGAAACTAATGCACAAAAGAATTCAGGAGCTTACTAATCAAAGAACACGTACATCAGCAGGCTGCCTAAAGACAAAAGATGGAAGAGTCATAATAGAAAAAGATCAGATATTACATGAATGGTCAGATTACGTGAAAAACCTGTATGACGATAACAGAGACGAACAGTATGATGTTCAAAATAATAATGAAGGACCAGCAATTTTGAAGATGGAGGTTCAGAATGCTCTTAATGAAATCTGGCAAGACCCCAGGATCAGACAGCGTCACAACAGAAATGATTAATGCTTTAGAAGAATTTGGAATAGATCAAGTTACCAGTCTGCTTAATACAATATATGATACTGGAAATATACCTCAGGAGTTATGTAATTCTGTATTTATTGCAATCCCAAAGAAATCAGGAGCCTTGGAATGTGATCAACATCGAACAATTAGTATAATGAGTCACATCACGAAGATTTTGCTAAGAATTATCATGCAAAGAGTTAGGAGGAAAATACAACCTGAAATAGGAGAAGAACAATGTGGGTTTGTGGAAGGCAAGGGTACAGTAAATGCTGTGTATATACTGAGAAACATAATCGAACGTTCTATAGAAGTAAACAAAGATCTACACCTTTGCTTTATTGACTACACAAAGGCTTTTGATAAAGTGAGACATGTCAACATGATAAGGATGCTTGAAGATCTACAAATTGATGGAAAAGATCTTAGACTTGTTAAAAACATATATTGGAAACAACAAGCTGCCATAAGAGTTGATAATGAAGTAAGCCAATATCAGCCTATTAAAAGGGGTGTGAGACAGGGATGTGTAATGTCTCCAGATCTGTTTTCCCTGTACAGTGAAAGTATTTTCAGAAATATTGAAGATATGGAAGGAATCAACATTGGGGGACGATGCATCAATAACATTAGATATGCAGATGATACAGTCTTGATTGCAGACAATGAACAGGACCTGCAAAATTTAGTAGATGCGATTGTTACACACAGTGAACAACTAGGGTTAGAATTAAATTGTAAAAAGACACAGATTATGGTCGTCACTAGGAAAGACGAAATACCACAATGTAATATACAAGTAAATGGGAATATTCTTCAACAAGTGAGCAGGTACAATTATCTCGGAACAGTAATAACATCTGATGGGAGATGCCTTGAAGAGATTAGAACAAGAATCGCCATGGCAAAAGTAGTCTTTAGCAAGATGAAAAACATATTGACCAATAAAAAGATGTCAATTGAAACGAGAAAAAGAGTGTTGAGATGCTACATTGAACCTGTACTTTTGTATGGATGTGAAGCGTGGAAAATGAGCAGTCAGGCTGAGAAACATCTGATGGCTGTAGAGATGTGGTTTCTGAGGAAAATGCAAAGAATACCATGGACAGCCAGAAAGACCAATGAACAAGTCCTTCAAGAAACAAATGAAGATCGTAAATTGATTAGAGAAATTAGACGTAGACAGTCAAAATTTTTTGGGCATGTTATGAGAAGAAATGGATTTGAGAATTTGGTGACAACTGGTAAGATCGAGGGGAACAGACCAAGGGGAAGACCTAGAAGCAAGTACATGGATGGCTTGGCCTTGTGGCATGGTCGAGACAGAAACACGGAGCTGATCCACGACTCTGGTGATCGAGTGAGATGGCAGAACATGACCGCCCACGCTTACCGGCATGGCACATGATGGATGGATGGATAATACAACTGCTTTGTAGACTTTTAGCTTTGTTTGCAGGCTTATTCCAGTTCTGTCCCATACATTCTTGTACAGTCTGCCAAAGGTCGCACTGGCTTTGGCGATTCTTGCATTCACTTCGTCATCAATTGTGGCAGCTTGTGACACAGTGCTGCCAAGATAGGTGAATTTGTCCACAACATTTAGTCTATGATCATTCACTTTGATATTCGGCACAGTGTGATTATTCCCTGGAGCTGGCTGGTACATAACTACAGTCTTCTCCAAGTTGATATTGAGCCCAAAGTTGGCACAGGCATGTGAGAAAGCTGAAAAATTGTGTTGCATGTCCGCCTCTGAGTTGGCGTACAGAGCGCAATCATCAGCAAACTGGAGCTCTCTGACGGTGTCTGCTGTCAAGTTTGGTTTTAGCTTTCAGCCTTCTGAGATTGAATAACTTTCCAACCATAAGGTAGTTGATGTCTATTCAAATGTCGTCGTTCTCGAAGGCATTCATCAACATGGCTGAAAACATGAGGCTGAACAGTGTTGGTGCCAGGACACATCCTTGCTTCACTCCATTGGTGACAGGAAAGGGTTCAGACAGTTCACCATTTTCCTGTACTCTTGCCTGCATACCATCATGAAATAGCCGCACTATTTGGACAAACTTTCGTGGACAGCCATATTTTGCCATAATCTTCCACAGTCATTCTCTGCTGACTGTATCAAAAGCCTTGGTAAGGACGATGAAAGTGGAGAACATTTCGCAGTTCTGTTCCTGACGTTTTCTCTTGCAGCTGCCTTGCAGCGAAAATCATGTCAACAGTTCCATGTTCTTTTCTGAAGCCACATTGATTCTCAGGAAGAAGACCTTGATCGAGATGGGCCGTGAGGCGATTGAGAAGAATTCTGGCGAGTATCTTCCCTGCAATCGAAAGCAAGGTGATGCCTCGGTGGTTGTCACAGGATTGGCGGTTTCCTTTACGTTTATAAAGGTGGACTATTGACGCGTCCTTGAAATCTTGTGGCATGGTCTCGTTCACCCATATGTTTGTAAAGACTTGGTGAAACTGCTCTGTTAGGACCGGCCCACCTGCCTTGTATATCTCTGCTGGGATGTAGTCAGGACCAGGTGCCTTACCGCTGGACAGTTGCTGGATGGCTTTGTTTACTTAGACTATGGTTGGCAGGTCATCAAGTGTTTCATTGGTGGGAACTTGAGGAAGGCAGTTGATGGTTTCATAATCGAAGAAGGAAGTTGCATTTAGGATGTTGCTGAAATGCTCTGCCCAGCGTTGAAGGATTTCTTTCTTATCGGTGACCAATGTTCTCCCATCTGCACTGAGGAGGGGAACTATGCCTGGTGATGTAGGACCATAGACCGCTTTCAGTGAGTCGTAGAAGTTTTTCATATCATGTCTGTCAGCAAAGCCCTGAAATTCATCAGCTTTGCTGCTCAGCCAGGAGTCCCGCATGTGCCGAAGTTTCTGCTGCACTACTCTCTGAATGTTCTTGAAGGCATCTTTTTTTTTATGTTGACTTTGGGTCATTAAAATGTGCCTTGAGGAGGAGATGTTTCTCGGCCAGCAATTGGTTGATGTCTTCGGAATGTTCATCAAACCAGTCTTTATGCTTTCGGGGTGGGCTGGACCCAGGATTTCCATAGCAGTGTTATAAATTATGTCCTTTAGGGCTCTCCATTCTGTTTCTGTATCCTGTTTAGCTTCAGCATTGGGCTTGAGGCGGTCTTCCAGCATATTTTCAAACAACTGCTGCATTTTCTTGCTGTTTAGGCGGGTGACATTTAGCGTTTTTTGCATTTTCACCCCTTGAGGACGCCGTGGTTGCCTGATGTGGATGTTTATTTTCGAGACAATGAGACGATGGTCTGTCCAACATTCGGCACCACACATGGATTTTGTCACTTGAACCTCTTGTCTGTCACTCCTCCTGACGATGACATAGTCAATGAGGTGCCAGTGTTTCGAGCGAGGGTGCATCCACGATGTCCTATTTCTCATATAATTAGCTATAATTGGCCATATAACTAGATTACCAACTAACAGTGTAACCCATAAGTGCTCCGTTCTACTTCTAACTCAAACCTATGTCCGGAGAATCTCCGCTCAGAGCAATCACTCCGTAGCACCGGCGAGATTCCTGAAATACTTTGGGTAGATTTTTAACTAGAAATTTTGCCCGGGCAGCGCCGTTAGGCTACTCTTTTTCGATTTCCAACTGCCAAGGGATTTTTTACTTGTCCAACAATGCACACGGGCCTCCGATCACATTACCCAGAGACCAGGGGAAATGTTGTTACTAGAAGTATGAATAAATCCCGACCCTCACCGGGACTTGAACCCGAGACCTCCATCACTCGAGGCGGACACTATACCTCAAGACCACTCAGCCTCCACCAACTAACAGTACACCACAACAACCAATGATGTGCAGACCAAATGGAGCCAGAAAAAGAGGCCGACCGACGACGTAAACGATGGACAGAGGGAATAACAAAGTCCAAAAACGGGCACTCTCCCGCTTTTTATGCTTCACTTCGACACCACAAGGCACAAGAACGAACGAACGAACGAACTTTATTTTCAATGGGTTAAGAATTGGGCACACAGGCCCGTCTAACATTCTGCACAGAGGAATAAGATGAATTGAGATGAGATGAGATGAGCTGAGACAAGATGATATGAAACGAGATATGCCTTAGAGGTATTGCTGTGGTAAATGTAAGGGAAAGAATTAGAAATTAGTAAATTAGAGGGAGGTTAGTTCTGAAACCACACGTGCAGTTCATTAAAGAAAAACATTAAATGGTTTGACCATCTAAAAAGAACGCCCTTGTACTATCTGCCACATAGAGCCACAATGAAAACTGAATAATGGATGCAGAGCAAGGGGAAGACCATGTAAAATATGAAATGTTAGTTTCAAGAATAACCTTAGAGACATGAATACCAACTTACAAAGAGCATTAGAAAGAGCGCATAAAGGATTTTCACATCTACCACCAACATATTAATGAGTAGATGAAGAAGAAGAAGAAGAAGAAGAAGAAGAAGAAGAAGAAGAAGAAGAAGAAGAAGAAGAAGAAGAAGAAGAAGAAGAAGAAGAAGAAGAAGAAGAAGAAGAAGAAGAAGAAGAAGAAGAAGAAGAAGACTGAACGAACGAATGAATGAAGAACAAACGAACGGACTTTATTTTCAAAGGGTCACAAATTGGGCACGCCGGCCCGTTTTCAATTTGGCCATTCCAACCACTCATCTTTCGTACAACAATTATGTATTGTGCGTGTTATATTCAGATATAAGAAAACATTGTCAAATGAATGCTGTGAACATTAACAATGCATATTACTATGTTATGAGAAAGACAGGCAGACAGACAGACACAGACAGACAGACACAGACATACACGCATGTAAAACACACACAGACATACCTACAGACAGACAGATAGACAGACAGACAGACTTACATCATTCAAACATACTCGCACAGTTATAGTAGTAAGGTGCGTGGTATTTGAAGCATTTTTTACTATATGAAGGGTATGGCTCCAGATCGGTGACGTAAAAAACCGACTCCAGCATTTTGAAAAATTAGCGGGTATTTTCTTGGGCCGGTTGACTACTTCCGGTCCATGGGTACCCCCTAACCGGTGCCCCACCCCGTGAACGGTCCGGTTCGCGCCGGCCGCCTCTGCTTCGTTCGGTCCGTCCCTCGACCACTTGTTGACAGTGAGGCAAGCCCCGGGCATGTGGAATAGTTATATAGTTAAGTAGACTAAATATGCGTCGGGCACCCGGGTTCGAGCCCCAGTGTGTGTGTGTGTGTGTGTGTGTGTGTGTGTGTGTGTGTGTGTGTGTGTGTGTGTGTGTGTGTACGGGTAGACACCCTTGACCCGCCCACGTTTTTACTAACGAAATCTCGTCTAGCCAATGAGCATGTGGTCTATTTGTCATTACACATGCCACCGGGAGCAGCGTCATAGGCACGGGTGATCGATTGCAGCGTCAGCCAGTGACCACGTGGTACGAATTTCCTATTACCACTTGTGATACGATCATTCAGCCACGGTGATTTCCTCGCTAATCAGTTTTCCATCCCCGTCTCCACCATTCAGCCCCGGTGACATCTTCGCTAGTATCTTTTCCACCCCTGTCTCCACTATTCAGCCAAGACGCCACTTTACCCGCCCAACCTTTTACTAACGGCAACCTGTCCTACACCCACTCTACAGACACTCCCCCATTTGGCGGAATCGTACTACAACCCCATCACACCCATGTTACGCCATCTTTGATATCTTGTAGCCAGTGAGCATGTGGTCTGGTTGTCATTACACATTCGACCGGAAAAAGCGTCATATGTGCTTGGATGTGACTATTAGCCACGGGTGATCGGGTTCAGTGCCAGCCAGTGCGCATGTGGTATGGTTTTCCCATTACAACTTGTGATAGGATCATTCAGCCAGGGCGACCTCCTCGCTAATCAGTTTTCCACCCCATGTCTCCACCATTCAGCTCCGGTGACATCTTCACTAGTATTTTCTCCATCCCTGCCTTCACAATTCAGCCACGACGCCTGTGCTCGGATGTGACTATTAGCCACGGGTGATCGGGTTCAGTGCCAGCCAGTGCGCATGTGGTATGGTTTTCCCATTACAACTTGTGATAGGATCATTCAGCCAGGGCGACCTCCTCGCTAATCAGTTTTCCACCCCATGTCTCCACCATTCAGCTCCGGTGACATCTTCACTAGTATTTTCTCCATCCCTGCCTTCACAATTCAGCCACGACGCCACTTGACCCGCCCACCTTTTTACTAACAGCAACCTGTCCTATATCCACTCCACAGCCACTCCCCCATTCGGCGGAACTGTACTGTAACCCCATAACATCCGATCACATGCCTATGCACGCCTCGACATTATGAATTACTACCAGCACACAAAAAGAGATAAATACGGTATCCAGTCTCCACGCATAGGCCATTATGCAATAGAAAATGGCGATCTCACTCACTCACACACACACAGACGCGAAGACACACAAACGCACGCACACACGCCGTGAGCGCACACACACGCATTGCACATACACACACCGCACGCACACACACAAACACACTTTCCCCCACACACACTGCGCACACGCACACACGCCCACACACACATCCCCACACACACTAGCACACCGCGCTCACACACATACACGCGCACACACACGAACACACATACACGCTAAAACATACACACACACCCACATACACACACCGCGTACACACATGCACCGCGCACACACATGCACCGCACACACCGCACGCAGACACCCACACCGCGTACATGCACACACCGCACACACACACGCACCACACACACCAACACGCATTCACACACACATACATGCGCGCGCACACACACATACACACATGCACGCACATACACACATATTGTACACACATATTCACTATATATATATATATATATATATATATATATATATATATATATATATATATATATATATATATATATATATATATATATATAACGCCACTGTATGTTCATTTAAAGCCTCTACGTTTCAAAATCCCAGCATTATTCTACTCGCTCGAATGCGGCTAGCCTGCCCGGTATAATTATATTCGCATTTATCAGCCCGTTTATCAGCTGTGACCACTGGCCCGTGGCTATTATATTTCTCACTTGTGCGTGCTGGGGTCAGCGCGTGACTTTTACCTGTCGGAAGTACCATTTGTTACTGGAGAAAGAGGACACAACTATTTCCAAAATGGAAGTGAAATAACTGGCGTTATTTTACCAAAAAAAAAATTTGTTTTAATGATTAATTTGCAAACTCCACTGATTATGCTAATTTAATTGAATGTATACTATTGAGACTGTTCTTCTGTGTTATTTTCTCTAGAATTAATCACTGTATATATGTTATTACGTGTTTATTAATTGTGGCAATATACCCATATATAGAATTATTAGCCGTAGTCTGGCTTCAGTCTTTTTTCCTAAAGTTGAATATGTCCAAGCGCTCTTTTGGCTAGATCAAAGTGTAGTTTATAATGCCTTTGATCAGGCCAGGACCTTGTGGCTCACCACTCTTCATTTCCTCTCAGTAGGATGGGTTGGTGGCCCCTTTCTGGGGCAAAGGCTAATATCTGGTTTAGGGGCCTATTCCCTCGAGCCCCTCACATAGGCCTAGCCCGTACATACACACCCATACACTGGGACTCGAATCCGGGTGACCGACGCCTATTTAGTCTACTAAACTATATAACTATTCCACATGCACAGGGCTTGCCTCACTGTCTTCAAGCGCCCCCGGGACGGACCGGGGAAGCGGAGGCGGCCTAGGCGAACCGGACCGGGCACGGGGTGGGCACAAGGTAGAGGGTACTCATGGACCGGAAGTCAACCAGAAGTAGTCAACCGGACCCAAGAAAATACCCGCCAATTTTTTCAAAATTCTGGAGTCGGTTTTTTGCGTCACTGATCTGGAGCCATACTCTTCATATAGTAAAAAAAACAATTACGTGACACATCTGGAGGAACTCCAGATTTCCGCTTCAAATACTACGTACCTTACTACTAGTTATGGACCCTCTCAATGACTCACAAATACACACTCCCTCACATACACATACGAAGAAGAAGAAGAAGAAGAAGAAGAAGAAAAAGAAGAAGAAGAAGAAGAAGAAGAAGAAGAAGAAGAAGAAGAAGAAGAAGAAGAAGAAGAAGAAGAAGAAGAAGAAGAAGAAGAAGAAGAAGAAGAAGAAGAGAAGGAGAAGAAGATTATAAATTAGTGACGTATCTGCAAAGGAGAGTTATTATGAACAAATCGTGAAAGTTATCGTTTAATGTGTTCACAGAATTCCTGGCGGTTTTGTACCGGTTATTGACCAATCCAGTCTACGCTACCATGCTTGTCTCCGGCTGTTTCTATATGTTTATGCATGCCGGAGAGAACGCCTTTTTCCCGAAATATCTGGAGCGGATGTTCCACCTGCCGGTGCACACGAGCAACTACATCACAGGTGGGTTGATATCATCTTATGATAGGGGAGAACGCAGTAAGCGTTGATATCATGGACGGGAACGCAGTAAGCCAGCTGATCATATTTCAAGACTGATTGTCTGATTGTGATTGGGAAATTGGTTTCTTTAAGAGATAAAAGCAGTGCCAGAGGGTTCGGGGCGAAGGATGGTGGACGGTGTTTGGTGCAGAAGAGCCTGGGATATGATACCACAACATCTTAACTGAGAATAGAGGTGGAGAAAGTCAGTGCGGCGTTCTGCTGACTGGAAGACAAACAGCACACACGTGTCGTAATTGTAACAGACTTTTATTTGTAAAGTATGATAAGAAAGGCGACGACAGGCATGCTAAGGACAGAGTGTCAGGCTTCCATTCAACAATCAAACATAGAGAGCTTCTGTTGGATTTATTCCCATCCGTCATGCTGGTGTGGTGGGAAACAAGAAGTCGGAAAAATTGGCTGGGTCTGCACTACTTGTGCTAGCGTTGTGCTTTAAGTTCATAACATAAATTTACTGCAAGCCTTATGCTATAAGTTCTTAACATAAATCAACTGCTAGCCTTGCGCTATTGGTTCTTTTATACATTGACTGCTATCCTTGTTTTTGCAAATGTCTCTTCTAGGACTCGTAATGAATAATTAGGTAGTGTTAGTAGCGACACAGTAGAAAAGGAATGGATAACACCGGCGTCCTAAGCTCCATATCGTTTATTTCGAAAACAGTGTTGACAACCAGTTGTGTGTACCGCCAACCTCACGCCTCACTAACAGGGATGACTAATTTGTTGTTTTCGCGTTCCTGCACACAACCACTAGCACACTGTCACTAAGCAATGGATGGTGGTAGTCTTATCGTCAGAGTGCGAACCTGCCACTCTTACCGTCGCTACACAGCTGTCATTATTGAACACTACGCAGGAAGCCAAAGAAGATTGATAAACCAACACAGAACTGGCGTCGTTAGCCGCTACACGCTGCGGGATTTGCTGAGGAGGGGATCCGAGCACTTATGGACTGAATGGTTCGATGTGCAACGAGGATGATCTGTCGACTAACTAACTAACTAACTAACTATAAAAATCTTCACGAGAAAGTTTGCTGAAAATGAATCTGTTACTCGTACAAGTTACAAAATAGTGCTTAAGATGGCAGAACGAGGAAAACTGTTTACAGACGGCAAATTCATCAAAGAGTGTATGATGGAAACAGCAAAGAGTGATCTCGAAGTATGGTGTCCGCCTCGAGTGCTGAAGGTCCCGGGTTCAAGCGCCGGTGAGGGCCGGGATTTTTTCACGTGGACTTCTAGTAACAAAAGAGTCTCCTGGTCTCTGGGTAGTGAGATCGGACGCCCGTATGTATTGTTGAGCACGTAAAAAATCCATTGGCAGTTGGAAATCGAAAAAGAGAAGCCTAACGGCGCTGCCCAGGCAAAATTTCAAGTTAAAAATCTACCCAAAGTATTTTCAGGATCCTCGTCAGTGCTACTGAGTTCGTGCATTGAGCTGAGTTTATCCGGACTCAGGCTTGAGTTAGTAGTAGAAAGGAGCACTTATGGGTTACAGCCGTGTGCTGTGATATTAATCCGTCGACTAAAACTAATAACTAAACACTAAATCAATTTTGTCCTGAGAAAGCCGATTTGTTTGGAACTATCAGCCTTTCGGCATGTTCAGTTGTGCAAAGAACAGAAGAACTTGGAGAGAACATAGTGCTAAAGATACGCGAGAAAACTAGGAACTTGTTGTGGTATTCTCTGGCATGGATGATGTCAGGATCTTGCGGTAGGCAAGTTCTCAGGCTCGGCTGCTGACAAGTGAGATACTAATTACTGTCACTAAATAACTCAACGTGACACACGGTAACAACAATTCAAACACTTTATTCTCGCAACGCGCACTTCACAATCAATGCATACATCGCGCAATCACAATTCATCATACAATGAATACATGCAATTAATCAATACATAAATGCAATACACTTACAAGTCAATACCACAGGCGCTCAGTCTCCTACACTCGTACAGGCTAGCTATCGATTCACGCTCAAACATTCAATTCATTGCAAGCCCCATTCAAACCGTCTGTCCACTACGACATCCCAAGCCTGTCTGCCAAATCGTTCAGCATTCTCGTCAGTCGGAGTAGAGTCCGCCTGCGTGAACCACAAGTTTCACGCTTGTAACTGGCTGACCCGCAACGGGCTTAGCGTTGCTCAGAGTTTAGCCTGGCTGGACTTGCCGGGCGCCGTCGAAGACGCCGCGTTGTAACTAGAGAGTTTAATGTCACTCAGAGTTGGGCCCGGTTGCGCTTGCCTGGCGTTGGTAACGACGATGCGTAGTAACTGTGGGTGAGAATCTGACATTCTCCCACCCTCCTTTTCATGAAAGGGAATCCTTTCATATACTTTATACACCTTTTATTTATACTGTCAGAATCGAACCATGTAAGTCGTCTGACGTGACTCTTTGGTTTATATTAACATGTACAGGCAATTGTAAGTTATATTCGCACAATAACCAATGTTGCTATGACGCAACACACATCAAGTACAATCATTTCGATGGATTATCACCTCAGCTGCAATGTGACACAGCCAGTCCGGTAAGTTACAGCGAACACGCACCTACCGCTCAACCAATATACCAAACATTTCATAAGATCAGGTCAGACTGCGAGCATCTACCTATAAGATGTTCCAACCTCAGACCCCCAACCTCACTTAGTCTGAGAGTCTAATGAAGGTCTACAGCTTTGGTAACTCTCTCCATGCACAACTGACGTCATCTTGACGTGTTACCCATCAGGCAACGTGATGATGGTTTTAATACATGTTACACATTACCAACAATTTTAATTATGTCCCTTGGTCGTAATACAAAAGTTATGGATGGTAATTTCACCATGCTTTCAACAAAATAAATTACATTTATAAATTCATTTCTTAGTGTCATAATTTGATACTTATTGACAAAAGTGAACACAATGTCACTGTTGTAAAGAAGTAAATCAACTTACGATGCTGAGATTACAACTAACAAAAATCCTCACATACAATTCCGTATATGAAAATATTCAACTCACAAAAGTTGTGGAAAACGTCAATGTTTTGTGAGTATTCTAATATATTCTGCTATCTTTCAAATTACTATTCGTACACACCGGAAGTACACAGATGGTATTTTAAGTTGACAATACCACACAGTTCATCCGTCAGGATGTTACATAGAAAAACGGAGTAGCCAGTTTGTGAAAACAGCTGTTGGATAGTTTCTTCGGTGTGGTTTACAGTGTTCTTCTAGGATACGGCTGTCACAGTCTCTTTCACACGGCTTAAAATAGGCTGGACCAATCTGTGGTTTTGGTACTCAGGATACTCGAAGCAGTTGACGTGCCGTAAGTTTCTGGATTCTGTAGTACTTTCCAGTGACATTCGTAGTACATATTTAATACATATTTAAAACAATATACGCATTCTATCACATATCTCACAAATATACGACACACTCAATCACATGATAATATAATATACATCATATATTTACAATGGGAGATCAACTCCTCCCTATCACATATTGTACACAGCGTTACTGACATACTTTCAAATATGGCTGTGGTGTTGAGCACTTATACTTTGCAGTTTACACAATCTCTACAGTGTGCTCGGGTGCTATATGGCTACTGGGTAAGTCGTATGGAAAGAAGGTCGGCCAATGAATTTTGTGAGCCACTTATATGTTTGACTTCAAAGCTAAAGTCCTGCAGAAGCAGTGACCATCTAGCCACCCTGTTGTTACTTGGTGTTCCTCTGGTGATAATAGTCAATGGGCTATTGTCGGTTTCAACTATAAAATGCTTAACATAAATCGGGAGAGTTTACGTACCGAAAATACAAGTGCGAGTGCCTCAAGTTCCGGCGTACTGTAGTTTCGTTCTCTGGCTTTCAGCTTGCGGCTGACGTAGTATACAGGATGTAAAATTTGATTGTACTCCTGGGGAAGTACACCACCAATTGCTACGGAGCGCGCATCACATCTCAACCTGAAAATAGTGTTAATATCAGGTAATTTAAGGATAGGTTTACTTGAAAAATATGATAACACTTTTGAAAATGCAGGTAGTAAGCATTCGCTGTTCACAATAACATTTGGTTCTTTCTTTGTTAGTAGATTAGTGAAACATTCGGTCAATTAAGCAAAATATGGAATAAATTGTCTGTAATAGTTTAGCAGACTTAAGTCACTTCGCAACTCTTTCTTAGTTGTGGGAAGCGACAATTTTAGAATTCTGGACATGATGTTATCGTCAGTCGACACAAAGCCATTTGAGATCTTGTAGCCCAAAAATGAAATTTCTTGATAGGCTATGTCGACTTTGGATTGTTTAACTGTTAGTCCGTGTTGTCTGATTCTGTCGAATGTCTGCTGTAATGCTGTTATGTGGTCTGTCATGTTCTTCGTATGGATGCAAATGTCGTCCATGTACCAAATTATGTTAGAAATGTCTGTCAACAGCAGTCTTGTCATTCTTACAAAGGTCGCTGGAGCATTAACTAGCCCGAATGGCAACTTGCACCTTTCGTATAGTCCTCAGGGTGTGGCAAATGCTGTCAGATGTATGCTGTCAGGGTGTACCGGTATTTCCCAATAACCTTTTGTCATGTCAAGTTTCGTAAAGTAACGTGAGTCTGTCAGTTCAGTCAGTATGTCTTCGCAGTTGCTCATCGGTTCTAAATCCAACTGATGTTGTTTAATCTGCGATAGTCCACACAGAGTCTTATCGTGTCGTCCATCTTTTTCACAATCACGATCGGTGAACAAAAATGTGATTGTGACCGTCTAATGATGTTGTTATTTTCTAACTCTATGATTTCCTGATGAAGTTTGTCCTTGTAATGTAAGGGAATGGAATATGGTCTGCATGTTATGGGTGCGTCAGATGTCAAAATAATATGATGGTGCACTAAGTCTGTCTGTCCTGGATTGTTAGATAATAATGTGCTGTAGTCCTGTAACAATCGTCTGCAACTGTCAGTCTCTGTCTGTGTCAAGTTAGGATTAATCTTTATGTCCTGCAAGTTGGTTCTCGTGTCAAGTGATGGTGTCGGTATTTCGTCAGTATCGTCGTCATCTGTTTGGTCCACTATCGTCGTGCTTGCTGTAGTTTCTACCTGGTCCTCGTCCCTGTTGTAATATGGTTTAAGCATGTTTATGTGGAATATCTTGTGTTTGTCCCTAACTGCGATTTCGTAATCTACGGTTGAAATTAGTCGTAAAACTTTGAACGGTCCATGCCATGAGTCTGTCAGTAGATGTCTGTCGCTTGGCAATAGGAGAAGAACGTCCTGTCCTGGCGTCAGTGTTATCGTCCTTTTTCATCTGTTAGCATACTGTCGGTAGATAGCACCTGATTGTTTCAGTGCTTCTTTGGCTAACCCACAAGATTTCATTATTCTTTCACGCAATGATGTTACATGTTCATAAGATGAAATAGGTTTATGTACAGTTTCACTTTCAGTCAACATGGAATGGTACATAGATAATGGGCCGCTTGGTTTGGCACCATATACAAGCTCAAATGGTGAGAAACTTGTGCTGGAATGCGGCACTTCCCAGTATGCAAATAAAATAGCAGGTAAATAAGTATCCTAGTTTTCAGGGTGTTCTTGGGTAACGTTTGAGAGCATGTGCTTAAGATCCCCATTGATCTTTTCTATAATTCTCGTTGAATGTCTTTGGAAGTTATGTTTTTAAGCGGAATTGCCTCCGTCCACCTGGTACAGAGGTCAATTATCGTTAGAATATATTTATTCCCTCTGGATGTTATATAGTTAAGAGGACCAACTATATCGACAGAGATCTTTTCAAAAGGTCTGCTTGCTAAGTCTGTGATTTGCTGTTCAGCTTGCGGGTGTTTACCCTTTTTGACAAGCTTATGGCAGATGTCGCAAGTTCTGCAATACTGTTTGGTATCACTGCAGAATTTAGGCCAGTAGAATTGAGTAAGTAATCTCGATCTAGTTTTAGCATAAGCCATATGCCCTGCAAAGGGTATGTCGTGCGCTAGAAGTAATGCTTGTTTGCGGTGTTTTGATGGTAGCACCGATTGTTCTGTAGTGCTAGAACCTTTGGTATAGTACCGTGTCAGAATCCCATTCTTCAGAGCAATGATATCTAGCGTTCTTTGCTAATCGTGGCTTTTGGCCTATTAATTTAAAATATTTCTGCAAAGATCGATCGGCTTTTTGGGCTGTTATAAATTTATCCCTGGTTGTTTCAGGAGATGTTACAACTGGGCTTACCATTTGTAAAGCCTCTGTCTGATCGATTCGATCTTGCATTTGAGCAGCAGATCTGTTTACTGCATTTGTAATATCAAGGTTATCAATCACATTATCAGTTGGTATTACATGCAGATCCGTACATTCATGTGATGATGTTAATGAATTGGCAAACATACATTCATTTACAGGTGGTAATACATCATCAACAATGATTTGAGATGAAGGTGAAATGGTATCATCAATGTTACAAGTGACAGAGGATGTAATACTGCCATGTGGCATATCATTTACTTCAGGAATGTTACCAATAATAAATATCGCAACACTGGTTGGTCAATGCTGCACATTTAACCTTTCCTGTAAGAAATTGTGTATCTATATATGCCCATGCAAGACGGTATTTCTCGATGTTGCTTGAGAAAGTTCTGCATGTAACATGTTTACCAGTATACTCTGACGGTAAAATATAGTCTCTCTTTAGACCAATGAGAGTACTGCCGCTGTCACGTAAAACGGTGGCAGCTTTACCATTAACATACTCATGGTGGATGTTTAATTTACCTTTGGAGTTAATCACTAGGTTGGCCTCCTCATTGGTAACAGGTATGGAATGGCCGCATGTTAAAACGCCATCCTCATGGAAACGATCACAGATGGTACATTTTTCAAGGTGACATACATCAATGAAATGTGCAGAATTTACAGGATGATTTTCAACAATTTCCGCATCTGAGGAAGAGCTATCAAACATGACTGCATTAGCCTTTCTAGTCATTTGTTTGCCTTTACAAGAGTGGCGCCAATGGCCATATGCTTTGCAAAGGAAACATTTGGTGAGACGTTTATAGCTCTTTCTCTCCTTATATTGCTTATCTATGTAATTCTGCAAGTAAGTGAGGTATCCTGGGTGTTTATCACACATATCATTTTCATTGTGTAGTAAATGGCTATGTCTGCACTGATAGTATTTCTCAGCAGATTGCTTATAGGGTTTCGGTTTACTGTAGGGCACTGAATTTGATCTGTCATATGTAGCTGCTGCTACAAAGTCTGTGCTAGTCAATCCACTAGTGAAACAATGTTTGTTGGCTGTAAAATAAGCCGACCCACGTTTTTCAATCTGTTGCACACTCTCACACTCACATTCTAATAGGAATTTCGAAAATGATGATGGTAGAGATGTGATAATTTTATCTCTAAGGATGAGAACTTTCAGTCTTTCAAAACTTTCATTCACTTTGGCTGCTGACAGCCACTTTGTAAAAATATCCTGTACTACTGTGACGTAGTCAGAGAACGTTTGTGTTGGTTTAGGGGACAATTTACTAAACTGTTCTCTGTAGCCTGCTTCATCTAACAGGAAATGAGACATGATTTTAGACTTAATATAATGATAATCTTTCCTAAGATCTTTGGGAATGGTCTCTATATTTTTCAGAGGTTCCCCAGAAAGACTTCTCATATATATAATGGTCTATTCAGTCTCTGGGATGTGATAATGCTCCATAATGCATTCAAAGTTTTGGATGAAGGCTGCTATGCAGTCGCCCGTGGTGAAATTTTTCACTATCCCCTGGTACTTCTTGTACTGATTTTCTTTGTCTAATCTGTCAGAATTTCTAACATCCTTCTATGTTGATGTTTCAGCTTTCAGCTGTTCAATTTTCAGGTGCATTTCAAGCTCTTCTCGTTTACTCTTGGCATTCATTTCAAGTTCTTCTCGTTTACTCTTGGTATTCATTTCAAGTATCTTCTCGTTTGCTTTGAGCAGCAATTTCGGCTTTTCTTAAATCTGCCTCAGTTTCTGCCTGTTTAAGTTTCAAAGCAGCATCTGAATCTGCTTGTTTAAGTTTCAAAGCACTATCTAACTCAGACTGTTTCAAAGCCCTTTCGGCCGCTCTATCATCACGTTCCCTAGCTTTTTCCTGTAGTAGGAGAAGTTCTGCATACTTTCCATCACTATAGTTCTTCAATTCCTCACCAGAAAGATTCATCTTTAAACCCATATCGATGAAATCACTTAAACTAGACATGATGAAATATGTCCGATGAAATGGATACACACAAAGTAATTATCTCATCTCATCATCATGTTCCTCTTGTACCTTGCGGTGTCGAGGTGAAGTATAAACTTCGTGAGAGTGCCCGGTTATGGGCTTCGTATATCGACATTCCCATGGATTCTGTTATTCCCTCCGTCCAGCGTTTACGTGGTCGGCCTCTTCCTCTGTTTCCATCTGGTAATTATGTTGTTAGTAATTTAAATTCAATGCTTTGTACAATATTTACTAGTACAGCTTATGCTTTGACCTGATTACAAAAGTATTAAGAAGAAAAATTTATACTCAAGTGTTTCTTGAAACCTGTTTCGGACAATGGCTGTTCGTTACTGCCCGCAAACACAATGGACTTTACTTCCGGTCGAAACAAACATGGAATTTACAATCAACGGGTTCGGGTGACACAAAACAACCTGTTGTTTTTGGAACAAAGAAATTAGGACGAGTACAAATGTGTGGTGTATGCGATGTCAACTAAGTTTTGAAGGTTTGTATGCAGTCAAGTATTTTTGTTAGTCGTTCTGTCGTCTTTTCACCGCAATCAACAACTCACTTTCCAACCTTTCTAAACTTTCCGCTTACACTACCGTTCACACCTATTTTACAATAACTTTCAAGATGGATGCCATCACGTTCGCACTTATCTCTTAATTTACAATTGGTTCAACACACGGACGATGCCACCACGTTCGCACTTGTCAGGATCTTGCGGTAGTCAAGTTCTCAGGCTCGTTGGCTGACAAATGAGATACTAATTACTGTCACTAAATAACTCAACGTGACACACGGTAACAACAATTCAAACACTTTATTCTCGCAACGCGCACTTCACAATCAATGCATACATCGCGCAATCACAATTCATCATACAATCAATACATGCAATTAATCAATACACAATCAATACACCACAAGTTTCACGCTTGTACCTGGCTGACCCGCAACGGGCTTAGCGTTGCTCAGAGTTTAGCCTGGCTGGACTTGACGGGCGCCGTCGATGACGCCGCGTTGTAACTAGAGAGTTTAACGTCACTCAGAGTTGGGCCCGGTTGCGCTTGCCTGGCGTTGGTAATGACGATGCGTAGTAACTGTGGGTGAGAATCTGACATGCGTCTACTGATCTCTTGAGTACATCACAACTTCTAGTGTTCATTCGTGGTGTCAGTTTGGACTTTCAGATAACGGAACAGTTGGTATCCGTTTGCAGCATGCATGGAACTACAAATGGAAAAGACATTTTCATGGAAGTGCAAAACAGGTTTGCAAGACTATAACCTTCAATGGAATCAGCTTCGATGCGTTACAGCTGATGGAGAAGAAAACAAAACATAGCTGGGGTGAGGAAGGGTCTGATTGGGCAGTTCAGGACTCAGTTGGAAGATTTGCAAATTCCGGGCGCTCTGTTCATACAGTGCATCATACAATTAGCAAGCTCTCTGTGGGAAAGACTTAGATATTTATTGTGTACTGAAACCAGTTCGTTTCTGCTGGGAACGTCATTCGGGGACATGCACTCAATCACCTTCAGCTCCAGGCTTTTATTGAAGAAATTGATTCTGAATTCTGTGACTTGCCTTATCACACACCAGTGAGGTGGCTCAGCTGCGGCAAAGTTCTGTTTCGTTTTTATAAGCTCCGAAACGAAATAGATGTCTTCCTCCCGAAAAAGATACAGCTGATCCATAGCTGTCATATCCGACCAGGCTGTCAAAGTTGTCATTTTTGGTCAACATCATATCCCATAAGAATGAACTGAATTTGAAACTTCAGTAAAAAGGGTAACCTCGTCTGTGATCTCTACAGAATCAAAATGATTTTGGAGAACGCTGTTATTGTTTGAAGCACAACTGGAAGGAGAAAAATTTCTCATTTTAACTGTTTCAAAGATTTTTGCGCTACAATCGCCGAGGATGTCAACCTCGATTTTCCGAAAAAATTATTCGTGACTTGAAAAAAGCATATTTTTGGAGAGATTTTAATATTTTGACAGAACTGAGAGTGACATTCTTCTGTTCGAGAATCCTTTATATTGTAACCTTGATGATGTGCCAGTTGAACTACAGTTGGAGCTCAGTGATTTGCAAGCAAATGACTTGTTGAAAGAGAAGCACAGAGAAAGAAAATTTTTAGAATTTTATCACTGTTTACCTGATGTTGAGTTTCTGAAACTGAAGAAATTTGCCGCTGGTATGACATCAGAACTACAAAAATTAGATTCTTAAGAGCATGCATCTTTCCCATTGCAATATGCGCCTGTAAGACCTAAACACTTAATAAACAAGCTGAACAGCGCATAAATTGCTTTGAATATAAATGTTATAGACGAGTTATAAGAGTATATTGGGTAAAGAAAAGAACAAATGCATCCATACTTCAAGAACTGAATATTGAAGAAGGTTAGCTATTAAAGACGATAAAACAAAGAAAATTGAAATATTTTGGTCTCTTGAAACGTCACGAAAGTTTGGAGAGAACAATAATGCAGGGATATATGCCTGGAAAGAGATGAAAAGAAAGGCCAAAGAGAAGATGGGTGCAGGATGTGGCGGATGATCTAAAGATGGGTGTATCAGACGCGGGACATCTTGCTTATGATCGAGAGGTTTTCCGGAAGGTTGCTATAGGAGCGAGATACTGCAAAGGACATGCTACTGAATGAATGAATGAATGAATGAATGACATCAGTGTTTGGAACAACTTATGTCTGTGAGCAAACATTTTCAAAATTGAAGTATGTAAAGTCAACACATCGAATGAGATTGACTGATGAACATTTGAAAGCAATTCTCTTGATTGGATACTGCAATTCCAAACCAAACATTGATGACACATCTTGAAAGCCAAATATCAGTGGCTTGCATGTATTGTTAAAGTTAATTGCATAGTCTTTACATGACGTTAGCAGTCAACACCAGCATTTTTTGCTATTGCTGATGTCTTGGCAAGTTTACGTTCAGTAGGTTGCCATTGCTTTCTGATCGACCGGCACCCATACCATCTGCTGCCAAATCGCATCGCAAACAGCTGTGTTTCGAACGCGGGTATACTGGATTACGAACCGCGCCCGTAAGACAATCGCCACGGGCGCAAGTATTGTTGTAATGAGTGAGTATGCAGCCCGCGCTCGTCATTTCGTCAGTTATCCGGCCCGCAGTAAAGAAAGTTTGGTGACCCCTTTTCTACAGAACGCACTTAGAAAAGTCTTGCCACCCCGAACTCTTGACACAACATTTGCTGCGCTACAATCTCTGCGATGTATCGGGTGTGTGATGACATACTTGAATGACTGTTAGCTAATCAATGGACCTTTCAGACACTTTGCTGTGAACAACAACATCTTCACGTCCATTCGGTAATGTCGGTTTGAACCATACACATGCCTCTCTGTCTGTAATGAGATCTGCATTACACTTGTGGCTAAAGCGGAGTTGTTATCGCTAGCACATCTCTCGGCCCGAATCAATCTTATTCGGCGTATTGGTCACGATGTTAACTCAGTCACCTGACCCATCTTGTTGTTCTCAGTGATTCATTACTTTCTGTCTGAATTTGTGAGTTTTTCTCATCAGCATCATCTCTTTCCGTTAACTCTTTTCCTATCCCTTTTCGGACCACGACAGAGCTATAGGTTCTTAATATAAATTGACTGCTAGCCTTGTGCTATAGGTTCTTAACAGAAATTGACTGCTAGCCTTGTATTATAGGCTGTTAAAATTAATTGACTGCTAGCCTTGTTCTATGCCGGTCTCTCTGGCCGAGGGGTTACAACACTTTCTCCGTAATCCCGTTTATCACGCAGAGTATCGTAGCGGGCGAGAGCTGGAGGCGGTTCGACCCCCGCTGGTGACTTGCGGGATAACTGAGCCGGCCGCTCAGAAAGCAATGGCAAACTACTGAGCGTAATCTTGCCAAGAAATCAACAGACAGCTGAAAGATGCTGATGTTGACAGCCATGTCCTGTAAAGGATATGCGAATTTAAAAAAAAAAAAAGCCTCGTTCTATAGGTTGTTGAAATTAATTGACTGCTAGCTGTGTGCTATAGGTTCTTAACATAAATTGAGTGCCAGCCTTGTGCTATAGGTCAGTAACATAAATTGACAGCAATCCTTGTGCTATTTGTTCTTAACATAAATTGATTGCTAGCTTTGTGCTATTGGTTCTTAACATAAATTGACTTCTAGCCTTGTTCTATAGGTTCTTAACATACATTGACTGCTAGCCTTGTGCTATAGGTTCTTAACTTTTGTCTGTTAGCCGTGTGCTATAGGTTCTTAACATAAATTGTCTACTAGCCGTGTGCTAAAGGTTCTTAACATAAATTGACTGCTAGCCTTGTGCTATAGTTTCTTAACATAAATTGGCTGCCAGCCTTGTGTATTGGTTCTTAACATAAACTGACTATCAGTGTTATGCTATATGTTCTTAACATAAATTGATTGATAGCTATGTACTATAAGTTCTTGACATACATTGACTGCTAGATTTGTACTATGAGTTCTTAACATAAATTGACTGCCCTATTTGAACTATGAGTTCTTAACATAAATTGACTGCTAGCCTTGTGCTATAGGTTCTTAACACATGTTGAATGCCAGTCGTGTGCTATAAGTTCCTAACGTAAATTGATTGTCAGTCTTGTGCTACAGGTTCTTTAAATAAATTGACTGCTAGCCTTGTGATATAGGTTCTAAAAATAAATAGACTGTCAATCTTGTGCTATTGGTTCTTAACATAAATTGACTTCTGGCCTTGGTCTATAGGTTCTTAACATACATTGACTGCTAGCCTTGTGCTATAGGTTCTTAACTGTTGTCTGTTAGCCGTGTGCTATAGATTCTTAACATAAATTGACTGCTATCCTTGTTCTATAGGGTCTTAACATAAATTGACTGCCTGTCTTGTGCTATACGTCCTTAACATAAATTGACTGCCAGCCTTGTGCTATCTGTTCGAAACATAAATTGACTGCTAGCCTTGTTCTATAGGTTGGTAAAATTAATTGACTGCTAGCCTTTTGCTATACGTCCATAACATAAATTGACTGCCAGTCTTGTGCTATACGTTCTTAACATAAATTGACTGCTAGCCTTGTGCAATAGGTTGGTAAAATTAATTGACCGCTAATCTTGTGCTATAGATTCTCAACACACATTGACTGCTAGCGTTGTGATATAAGTTCTTTACATACCATGGCTGCTTGCCTGTGCTAGAGGTTCGTAACATAAATTGACTGCCAGCCTTGTGCTATCTGTTCTAAACATAAATTGACTGCTAGCCTTGTGTTATAGGTTGTTAACATAAATTGACTGCTAGCCTTGTGCTATAAATTCATAACATACATTGACGGATAGCTTGCGCTATAGGTTCTTAACATAAATTGACTGCTAGCCTTGTGATATAGATTCTTAACAGAAATAACTGCTAACCTTGTGCTATAGGTTCTTAACATAAATTGACTGCTAACCTTGTGTTATAAGTTCTTAATATAAATTGACTATTAGCCTTGTGTTATAGGTTGTTAACATACTTTTCTTATCTTGTCATGAGATGTTTCATTTTTTGTTGATAAGCTCCAATTATTAATTATGATGTTTGAGTATTACATACTTGTTCATTTTACAGCTGAGTTGGTTAGTATTTCAAAGAAATTAATCATTCATTCCTGTCCTGATATGGCGGTTAGGCGTTGAACCGTTAAGGCCTGTGGCGTGTTTATGCTTAGGTCTATGGTTTGCATTCGCATTTTCCTCATGTTGGACTGGTTTACATGGTTCCGTCTCCATGCTACTGCGTGAGTGCGTGGGCGACACTGTGAGCTGTGAAATTCACGTGTAGGGTTTTACATCTGTTCGCTGTTGTTTGAACAGTAAACTGAAATGTTTGAAACAATGGCCCTCTGTCGCTGAATTGACTGGTGTGCCTTTTCGGGTCACGAGTGCTTTTTTCACGATACTCCTGGGAGTCGCCGCTGGAGCTACGGAGTTCGTGCTTTGTGAGGCGCTTTCAGCTGGTCGCCCTGCGGAAAGAGACCAAGCCATTTTTTCTTTTTCTTTTTCCGCGTTTCCATCCTGTTTCAGGATATTGCGGTCAACATCAGCATCTTTCAGCTGCATGTTGATTCCAAGGCTAGATTACGCTCATCAGCACGTCACGACTTTCTGAGCGACCGGCTCCATACTCTCATAAGTCACTGGCGCGACTCGAACCGCTTCCAATTCTCGTGCGCTCACGTCAACCACGAGAGTATTCGGGGTTACGGAGAAAGCTGCTAACCTCTCGGCCAGGGAGACCAAGCCATGTGGGGGAAAACCCCGGGTCAATGAAGTCTTTCTGGTGACTGCCGATTCCATCGACGATAAACTGTATTCTTCGTTGAGAACTTTTGTTTCGGCATTCTGCCTGTGGCATTACGCATAGTATGCATGTACAGGCTGTTGGCTTGCCGAGACTCCTGTCTGTTCCACTTTTCACATTGGGCAGTGAGGAGCGTTTTGAGTGATATTCACTGGCACAGAAATGTAACACAATGGGGACGACCCGTTGCTATGAAGTTGGAACCGCGCCTAACTAACTAATTAATTAGAGGTTTACGTCTCGCTGGTCATATTATTCTAACTCGTCACCGTTGTTTTCTCTATTAACTCTCTTTTGGTTCATGGCAATAGGTTCTTATCATAAATTGCCTGCTAGCCTTGTGCTATAGGTTTTTATCATAAATTGCCTGCTAGCCTTGTGCTATAGATTGTTAACTTACATTAAGCGACGTTCAGTTTCGGCCGTGATCTTATATATCGCCTACGTGTTGTCATTGCATTATAATACAACATGCATGCTACCATATTAACAACCTTCAAGCCATAACTGTGACACACCCCTACTCCCCATTTTCTGTCATTAATGTTTGTTTGATTTAAAATTTACATTTTGTTTGGCACAGAATCTGTTAACACTGTTTAACCTTAGCATAGCTAAGGCCTATTCACGTCTGACGTCTGTCAGGCAGTCCCCGTTGTTAAGGATCGTAGAGTCAGAATATTCCACGTCTGACGTCTCTTGGACTTCCCCTATTGTTGCTGATCGTAGAGAGAGAATATTCCACGTCGGACGTCTCTTCGACTTCCCCTATTGTTGGGGATCATAGAACCAGAATATTCCACGTCTGACGTCTCTTGGATTTCCACAATTGTCGGGGATCGAAGAGTGAGAATATTCCACGTTTGTGACAGTTTAAATTTGTTCATTGTTGATGGTCATCTTTGGCTGGCATGTACTTGTGTATAAATACATTGACTTTGTTTTCCTAAAGTTCAGTCACAGATGTTGATCTTCGCTGTTCCTCTTAGCAGACAGGATAAGCTCTTCTCATCCTTTAGCACAATTTGAGAGGAGTACTTTGTCATTACAAATGTGATTAAAATTGTCTCTGGTTTCATCATTTTAGGCATTTTCTCGGTGTATTTTCTGCATAGATGTTGAAGAGGCTTAGAAGAGAATACAGCTCCGCCTTACTCCATGTTACTCCTCAAACACGGCTGACGTTTCACCGGCTATTCTGACAGCTGCACGTTTTCCGTGGCGAAACAATTCAATGAAATTCGCCAACAGTACTGGAAACCTCACATCTCTAGCAATGTTCTACATTTTCTGATGTTGAACACGGTAGAGGTCTTTATTGAAGTCTATGAAACAAGTTCTGAGACCCGCATTGTACTCTCTGCATTTCTCACAGATGGTTCTCCTGTCGAAGATATTCTTTCTTGTTCCTCTGCCCTGTCTGACCCTGTCTATACTTCACAAACATCACATTTAAACTTACTTTCAATTGTCTTCAAGATGATTCCACAGCCACCCATTATGAACTTTGAGCAGGGAGAAATAATGACTTTTATTATTACAGTATAGAAAATCAATTTGCTTGAGCTAGGAATTATGTAAGGGGCCATGTTTGTGATATGTGAGGGATGGTCATTAAGAAACATGTATTTTATTATAATTGCACGGATGAGTATGGACGACGGAAAATAGTATGTTAGGACACACATTGGCTCTTAAGCAATATCCCATGTAAGGGTGGGTAGGATAGAGCAGTCTGCGCAGTCGCAATAGCGAATACAAAATGGCTGCCCCACTATCAACTTGCATCGTGGAAGAACAGCGAGGTGTTCTTTGGCCAGAGTGTATGAAGCCTTGTGGAATCTATAGAAATTGAGGCTACTGTGGAAGGCGGACGCGCCATGGACCAGGCTGACATTCTGAATGCTCTGCGAGAAGTAAGACTTTTGCGTGAACCAAGTGATGAATGTGAATCTACAACCAAGGCCAGACTGCGAGAATAGTAAATTAAAAGAGGGGTGGCCAAACAAGAACACTACGCAGGAAGCCAAAGAAGATTGATAAACCAACACAGAACTTGCGTCGATAGCCGCTACACGCTGCGGGATTTGCTGAGGAGGGGATCCGAGCACTTATGGACTGAATGGTTCGATGTGCAATGAGGATGATCTGTCGACTAACTAATCCGAGCACTTATGAACTGAATGGTTCGATGTGCAATGGGGATGATCAGTCGACTAACTAACTAACTAACTAACTATAGAAAATTGATGAATCAGAGCGGACACTATTGTCTGAATCAGGGACAACGTATATATGGGTATACAGATTTCAAAATGGAAGACAAAACATCAATATTCAACCACGTAGTGGAAGACCTGCAAGTGTCTTGATGACAATCTTTTGGGGTTTCGAGGGCCCTATATGGGTGCATTTCTGGGGGGAAAAAATTATGAAACTGAGACTAGTGCTTGGAATTGTGACATGCTATTGAACAAACTGAAGCCCGCGATATGACTGAAAGCCATGATTTCTCTCATAAGGAGTATGGTTTCTGCACGGCAACGCCTGCCCTCATACGGGAAACACATACACTACACCATCATCATCATCAAGTGCCATGTCGACTGCCGTAGGCGGTCATGACTCTACACAGATCTCGGTCTTAGGATTTCTGGATCAACTCTGCCGTCGATATTCCCCCATGCCACCGTCGCAATCCACCCAGCATCATTTCTCGTGGTCTACCTCCGCCTCTCTTCCCCTCGATATTTCCAGTTGTCACGATGTTCTCCAACGCCTCTCTTCTCATCACATGACCAAGAAAAGTTGACCGTCTCTTTCTTAGTGTTGTATATAATGTTCTAGTTTCATTAGCTTCTTTCGGGCATTCGTTGTTAGTTACTTTGGCAGTCCAAGGAATTCGCAACATTCTTCTAAGGAACCACATCTCTGTTGCTCTCAATCTCTTTCTAATTTGTTCACTTACAATCCAAGAATCACAGCCATACAGCAAAACAGGTTCTATATAGCACGTTAGCACTCTCTTTCTTACATTCAATGAAAGTGACTTATTGCATAAGATATTCTTCATTTTCTTAAATGCAGCCTTTGCTTGCCCTATTCTGCTCTTAATCTATATTGTGCATCTTCCATCCGATGTTATAAATGTCCCTAGATATTTAAAACTTACCACTTGTTGAAGAATTGCCCTTCTATCTCTATTTCACTACGTGCTATGAAATTTCAGGTCCTGAAACATCCATCATACAGTCCAGACATGTCGCCATCAGACTTTCACTTGTTTTGACCCTTGAAAGAATATTTGAGGAGTCAAACGTTTGCAGATGACAACGTGATAATGGAAGCGTTGCAAAATTGGTTTAATGCCGCACCCAAATACATGTCCATAGAAGGCATCAACAAGCTTGTAAACAAGTGGACCAAGTGTGTTGCCAGGCAGGGGGACTATGTTGTGAAATAACACACACAACTTTTGGTTTGCGGCACTGGAAAAAGACATATTTATACAATCTTTGTTACTTAATGACTTTCTCTGGTTCTTCCAGCCGGCATCAGTTTGTGCACATCCTGTGTTGGATCGTTTACCGGCGGAGTTTTGAGCCGACGTTTCAAGCTGACGGCCATTACAGCTCTCAAGGTCACTATCATTTTGACCACAACAGCTCTCGGTGTCCATCTACTGACCTTCGTTTTTCAGTGTGAGCAACCAACAGTTTACAACTGGCCTGGGTGAGTCGGTTGTCCATGTATAAACCAAACTGTATTACTTGTACACGTTTGCAGCAGGCCTCTCAACTGCGCCACCCATATCTCCTTTCTATGTGAAAGTTAGATAACTGATGTGCGAGTTGTTGAAAAGACCCAATTTAGGACAGGCGTGGGTGCTCAGTTTATGATCCTTTGAAAATAAGATGCGATCATTCGTTCGTTCGTTCTTTCTTTCGTTAGTTCGTTCGTTCTTTCATTCGTTCGTTCGTTCGTTCGTTCGTTAGATCGCTCTCCAGTGAGGAAACTTTCGAACCTTGTTTATACAAATGCAAACCTGGGTTGTAATGTTACCAAAAGAATAATGCGGACTCGTGCAATCTGCAGATACACACTTGTAAATCTGTGTGTAATGTTGCCAATCGAATTACACACATATGCGCTTTCTTGCTTATGTTTATTTGTGAGGTCTGGTCCACATTAACTGTTTCCTCCCTCCGCCATTTCATAAAGTTGTCCTACACTTTGTTTCTTGTTTAAGTTAGCTCCCTATTGCTTTAATCGTTTGCGTGTTTACAGCTTCGCAGCACTGTCACCTACTCCGTGTTTATGAGACATTTAAATCTTCCCTCTATACATGCAATCACCCCTTTCATTTTACTCAAGCCAACTTTCGGAATCCGGTCACCTGACTATTAAACACAATACGACCCGTGTGTTGTTTAATACACAGAATGGACAAATGTTAATATTCGCTTAAGCAGTTGCTATTCGTATGATCAATCTTACTTTGTGTAAAGTAATAGTCAGTTTAAGAGTACTGTGGTGGATAATTTAAATTACTCTGGGAATATGTGTGTTGTATATTTCAGCTTGAAGGATGCACCGTTTTGTTTTAGTTTACGTTGTGTGGCCTCTCTGGTAAGCTCCTGACTTGCAGGGGTATAAGTTGAGTGGCACCTTGCAGTCGTGACAGACCAAAGTATGTGGATTGGAATTTGGCCAATTATCCATCTCACAATGCCTGGGCAGAGCTTCAGAGAACATGTGGTGCCCAAACGACATGTTCCCTCTCTCGGCCTTGCCTTGTTTGATCCAGAGGAAAGGATAAACAATACGTCTGCAACAAGGCAGGCTGCAGACGCTGGCGGCTCAGCGTCAAACCTTCGTGACCTCGCCTCCACTAGCAGGAAGCGAGCGATGGCCAGACCCCAAACCCTTGGGACTTGACTTAGAGGCGTTCAGCCACATCCCGCAGGTAAGGGTCGTATACGCGCCCGGATCACTGGGCACGTACACCTGTCAAACGCAAGTGTTTGGACCTGTCTAAGTGTGTATTACTGTCAGACTCCCCGCCTGACTCGTGCCGATCTCGCGACCAGCGGGACAAGGCCCGCCGGAGATATTGCTCATATGCTGCGAGCAAATCTCCCCTCCTGCCACTGCGCGGATCCCGCGACCAGCGAGAATAGGCCAGCCGGAGATACAATTCGTCTATTGCCAAAAAATCTCCAAAAACTGAATAAGTAAAGAAACGATAAGGCACCGTGTATTATCCGTTATGGCTCTGTCTCTTTCCGCAGAGCGGCTTGCCGGAAGTGTCACATAGAGCAGGAACTCTTTAGCTCCAGCGTCGACCATCGATGTCTCCGAGAAAATTGCACTCGTGAACCAAATGGTGCAGTCCGGAATCGAACCCACGACTTTTGAAGCCAGAGATAACGGTGTAACCACTTCTTCACGGAGACGCCACAATCACCTGGCTATATGCAATGAAATATGCCAGTCAATAAATTATAGAAACTCTTGTTTGTGTCTTCAGTATTCAACTTGACTATACTGTTTTGTCTTCTTTTAAACTTGACCTGGATCACACGTGGATCAGTGAGGACAACGCCTGCAACAGTGGGTGTAACTGCAGGGACAACAGCTACTTCCCCATCTGTGGGGGTGATGGCAGGACCTACTACTCTCCTTGTCACGCCGGGTGTCCCCAGACGGGGCTAGGGGTAAGTCAGGGTGTATAGGTGTCAACTAGCTCTAGATATGTCAGTGTTTGCTGGTCGAAGTAATACTACAGTAAGAGATAGTGTCCGCACGAAACGTCATATAGACTAAAAAATGACCTCGTGTTGGAGTAGAAGGATGATAATTATGTGTTCAGTTAGATATATGATAACATGTTGGAGTAGAAGGATGATAATTGTGTGGTCAGTTAGATATATGATAACATGTTGGAGTAGAAGGATGATAATTGTGTGGTCAGTTAGATATATGATAACATGTTGGAGTAGACGGATGATAATTGTGTGATCAGTTAGATATATGATAACATGTTGGAGTAGACGGATGATAATTGTGTGATCAGTTAGATATATGATAACATGTTGGAGTAGAAGGATGATAATTGTGTGATCAGTTAGATATATGATAACATGTTGGAGTAGAAGGATGATAATTGTGTGGTTAGTTAGATATATGATAACATGTTGGAGTAGGAGTTTGATAATTGTGTGGTCAGTTAGATATATGATGACATGTTGGAGTAGGAGGTTGATAATTGTGTGGTCAGTTAGATATATGATAACATGTTGGAGTAGGAGGTTGATAATTGTGTGGTCAGTTAGATATATGATAACATGTTGGAGTAGAAGGATGATAATTGTGTGATCAGTTAGATATATGATAACATGTTGGAGTAGACGGATGATAATTGAGTGATCAGTTAGATATATGATAACATGTTGGAGTAGGAGACTGGTAATTGTATGGCCAGTTAGATATATGATAACATGTTGGAGTAGAAGGATGATAATTGTATCGTCAGTTAGATATATGATATGATTGATGTTCGAGTAGGAGGTTAATAATTGTGTGGTCAGTTAAATATATGATAACATGTTGGAGTAGGAGTTTGATAATTGTGTGGTCAGTTAGATATATGATAACATGTTGGAGTAGAAGGATGATAATTGTGTGATCAGTTAGATATATGATAACATGTTGGAGTAGACGGATGATAATTGAGTGATCAGTTAGATATATGATAACATGTTGGAGTAGGAGACTGGTAATTGTATGGCCAGTTAGATATATGATAACATGTTGGAGTAGAAGGATGATAATTGTATCGTCAGTTAGATATATGATATGATTGATGTTCGAGTAGGAGGTTAATAATTGTGTGGTCAGTTAAATATATGATAACATGTTGGAGTAGGAGTTTGATAATTGTGTGGTCAGTTAGATATATGATAACATGTTGGAGTAGAAGGATGATAATTGTGTGATCAGTTAGATATATGATAACATGTTGGAGTAGACGGATGATAATTGAGTGATCAGTTAGATATATGATAACATGTTGGAGTAGAAGGATGATAATTGTGTGATCAGTTAGATATATGATAACATGTTGGAGTAGGAGGTTGATAATTGTGTGGTCAGTTAGATATATGATAACATGTTGGAGTAGGAGGTTGATAATTGTGTGATCAGTTAGTTATATGATAACATGTTGAAGTAGAAGGATGACAATTGTGTGATCAGTTAGATATATGATAACATGTTGGAGTAGAAGGATGATAATTGTATGGTCAGTTAGATATATGATAACATGTTGAAGAAGAAGGATGATAAGTGTGTGGTCTATTAGATATATGATAAAATATTGTAGTAGTTAGTTAGTTAGTTAGTTAGTTAGTTAGTTAGTTAGTTAGTTAGTTAGTTAGTTAGTTAGTTAGTTAGTTAGTTAGTTAATTAGTTAGTTAGTTACTTAGTTAGTTAGTCGACAGAACATCCTCATTGCATAGCGAAACATACCTTCATAAGTGCTCGGATCCCCTCCTCAGCAAATCCCGCAGTGTATAGCGGCTCGTGGCACCAGTTCTGTGTTGGTTTATTAATCTTCTTTGGCTTCCTGCATAGTGTTCTTGTTTGGCCACACCTCTTTTAACTTGCTGTTCTCGCAGCCCGACCATGGTTGTAGATTCAAAGTCATCGCTTGGTTCTCGTAAACAACTTACTTCTCGTAGAGCATTCAGAATGTCTGCCTGGTCCATGGCTGGTCCGTCTTCTACAGTAGCCCTATCTTCAAGCCTGTCAGCCTGTTCATTCCCTTCTACACCCTTGTAAAGAAGACATAGGTTGCGCTGCTCACAGTTTTCCGCCGCCATCATCCGCATCGCAGCCACACCCCGCTTGGCCTTTGTTATCATCCTGTTTACGCACTCAGTATAAGCTAGGCTTCGATTAAATCGTATCCCCAGGTAATTCATTGCCTGAGTTCTTTCCACAGTCTCTGACATCAGATTTACATTTGGCGTGGGGGTGTTGAAAATGTGGTTATTCAAAGAGAACCATGTCACTGTTGCCTTTGTTGGGTTAACAATTGTCCCAGCTCAACACACCAAGTACTTATGCCAGTGAGTTCGGTTTGTAGTTCCACAGCAACCTGATCTCTATCCTTACCCTGACGATACACTAAAACATCGTCTGCATACGACAATGTCCTCCCCGGTCCTATGATTTGCTCGCTGGTAATTCTCACAGTGTAGTCGCGGAACAGTACCAGAGATAATGGTGATCCCTGTGATAGGCCAGGACCTATAGTTTTTGGTTTCGAAGTCCCAATGCCACATCTAAAAACTACTTTCCGTTGAAAGAGGACTGCAGCGATCCAACTAAACAGGAAAGGACATATCTAGAATTCAAGAAACTGTAACATTAAAAAATCCAGTGGTACTCTGTTGTAAGCGTCATCAATAGCTGCAGCAAATGTTTCAATGCCTGAGTGGAAACCTTCATAGACATCAAGGGCAAAAGCTGCTGCATTGGTCCATGTTTCTCTTTTTGGACGGTACCCTCCCAAGCGACCAAGAAGATTCTTCCCGTCAAGAGGCAGTGGGCGGTTGTGCTGTATTGTGACCGCTCACCTTTTCGCGTAGGAGATGGCTACTTTCATCTCGTGTGTGTAATTTGTGCCCCAGGATGTAAAACCAGGAGTTTCTGCTCAAGACCTTCGCCGATGCTACGGAGTTTCGTTCAACAGAGCGAAGCAATCCTTGAGTGAATTTTCGCAGCGTGTGTGTTTCTTTGGTGTTTTAGTTTTTCAACATGGCGGAACAGCGTTTGTGTTCCGTGCGGAGGGCAGTCAACCTAACAAGGCGACAGGGTCAACGTGGAGGCCGTAAGCGACAAGGCATGTGTGGTGGAGCAAGGCGGATTAGACTCAAATGCGACAGTCTGAGCGTCAGGAATACAAGTATTCTATTTAGGAATTGTACCAGCGTAAAACAATGAGGCCCTATTCTGGAAAACCTGGTATAGAGGAACGACATTGTAGCGCTTCAGGATACAAGACTTGATGCTAATTCACTCTAGGTTGCCGGCTTCAAATGTTTCTACAACAGGCGACACCTGGGAATGGCGATTCTCATTCACGACAGTATAGTGACTTCAGAGATCGACATGTCCAGTTGGGATCGTGACAAGATACAAATACAGGCGGTTAGAGTTCAATCCGGTCTACCATTCGTGTTGGTTAATGTTTATGCCTGTAACGCGAGTGTGGATTCCCAGAAATGGCAGTGCTTAAGTGACATGGCTTAAGGTCACGAGAGGAATGTTATTTACTGTGGCGATGTCAACGCTAAAAGCAGATCATGGGGAAACATTCACCGCAACACACAGGGGTGGGGGGGGGGGGGGGGGGGGGGGGCTCGAGGCTGCACATGAAATTATTGACCTGGTTTGTATCAACAGTGGCTGTGTCACCAGGACAGCAGGCCGTCCAGGTGATGAGGACAGTGTTATTGACATGGCTCTAGATTCTCCTTAGCTCACTACAATATGTAAATGGGGTGTCCTAGGGTACCAGTGCAGCAACCACCACCATTGCAGCATACTGGTGGAGAAAGGCAGAACATGGCAGCACAACGGTCAAGACTTTCCAGTGTGACAGTAAAGGACAAGATGTAGTGAGTAAAATAAGACGCGACAAGCGCAGAAAGCTTCAGGGCAGGAACAAAAATCTGGGATCAGCCACCTTGGTGGAATTTTGAGATGGAAAAGGCTTGGGTGGATGAGCCGAGTGCTGGTAGAAAATTGCATAACGCCAAGAAGAACAGAGTTGTCCACCCTAATCCTTATGTGCACTTAGAAAGAGAGATGCACACAAAAGTAAGTTTTTTTAAAAAAACAAAAAAAATGGTTACGGTGGTTAAAAGTGAAAAATGGGCAGAGGTATGTCAAAGAGTAAGCACAGACAAGTCACTGAAATTGTTCTGGCGACTACATAAAAGCATGAGTGGGGTAGTCAAGAAGAGTATTCCTGACTTCCAAGGTGCTGACCTCATCTGGCAGAGGACTGACGAGGACAAGGGCAACGCACTCTTCGGACGCTATTTAGAGCAGAGCAACCGGACAGACATGAGAGGTCGAAATCTGGCCAAGGATGTTATCTTAGATAGGTGTAAGGCCCAGAACATCTCGGATGAAGACACAGTGACAGTGAAAAAAAATCAAGGCCGTGCTTCGACGATCAAAAAACAGCGCTCCATGGCCAGATGGTATAAGGTATGACGACATAAATATATGCACCGTAAACGAGCTAGAGGAACTAGCAGACATGTATAACAACAGTATAGGGACTGCTAGCATCAAGGAAGAATACAGCTACCTGATTCCTTTGCCGAAGCCTGGCAAAACCACACAAAAACTCAGGGATATCGGGTAATAACTATGCAGAATACAATAGGCATGCTGCTGGAGAAGTTAATTGCCAGAAGAACGAACGACGAACGAACGAACGAACAAACAGACTTTATTTTCAGAGGGGAACAAATTGGGCACGCAGGCCCGTCTTACATTCGGCCCTTCCAATCACTCATCTTTCGTTCATCAATATTGCATAGGAAAAACATTGTCAAATGAATTTTGTAAACATAAACAATGCATATTACCATGTTATGAGACACATCCACCACCCACCTACACATCCCCTATTCACCCCACATCCCCCACCCAACCACACACACAACCCAGACACACATACATTCCCCCACCCATCCACCATATCCCCACACCTACACATCTCCCCACCCACACACATCCCATCCACCCACACTCCAAGCACACATACATTCCCCAACCCACACATCCACTACCCACACACTTCCACCCACCTACACACATCTCACCACCCACTCACACATCCTCCAGCCGTCCCATTACCCACCAACAATCACCTACCCACATATAGAAGAATATCAAGCCAGCTAGAGACTCGAGGTTTTTCCCCAACTACCCTTGGAGGGTACCGTCCAAATAGAGAAACCTGGACCAATGCAGCAGTTTTTTGTACACTATGCCTATGAAGGTTTCCACAAGGGCATTGAAGCATTTGCTGCAGCGATTGATCTTGGGGACGCGTACAAAAGGGTGCCATTGGATATTTTAATGCGTCAGCTTCTTGAACTCAAGATATGTCCTTTCCCCCTTACTTGGATTGCTGCAGCCCTCTTCCAACGGAAATTAGTTATTAAATGTGGCAGTTGGACTTCGGAAGCAACAACAATATATTCTGGCCTACCACAGGGATCGCAATTATTTTCGGTGCTGTTTAACGCCTACACTCTGAGATTCACCAGCGAGCAAATCATAGGGCCGAGGAGGACATTGTCGTATGCAGACGATGTTTTAGTGTATCGTCAGGATAAGGATAGAGATCAGGTCTCTGTGGAACTACAAACCGAACTCAATCGCGTAAGCACTAGTTGTGTTGAAGCTGGGGTAATAGTCAACCCAACAAAGGCAACAGTGACTTGTTTCTCTTTGAATAACCACCTTGTCAACACCCCAACACCAACTTTAAATCTGGTGTCAGAGACTGTGGAAAGAACGCAGGCAATGAATTACCTGGAGATACGATTTGATCGAAGTCTCTCTTGTACTGAGCAAATAGACCAGGTGATAACAAAGGCCAAGCGGGGTTTGGCTACGATGCGGTTGGCGGCGGCGGAAAACTGTGAGCAGCGCCATCTATGTCTTCTGTACGAGGGTCTGGTCATGTCTGTTTTGGTGTATGCAATGGCAATCCTGACTCTCAGCCATAAGCAGATATAAAAATGATGGAAAGGATACAGAATGAAGCTATGCGCATTATTCTTGGATGTACAAAAGATACAGCACGCAGGGCGTTGCGCTGCCTTCTTGATTTTCCTACTTGAGGTACAGAATACAATTTTGCCGAGCACGTGCCTATCTAAGATTCAACGCAAACACACAACATTCACTGCATAGCGAGATTAAAAAGGTAAAGGGCAGCAGGTTAAAAAGAGGAAAGTCGTGGATGGGTAACGTCGAAGGCATTCTTCAGCAGGTGTATTTACTTGAGGACTTGGAACATGGTGAGGAGTGGGTACATGTGCAAACAGAGTTCTGTACATTCTGTTCAGTGTGTATCCAATTAGACAGGAAATGCAGACAAAAAAATCCAGCTGCTGTGGAGGCGGTAGTACAGGCTCTGATCTTCGAGAACTCTTTAGAGGATGCTGCTGTCATTTACACGATGGGTCGGTCGTCCGAGGAGTGAGAAGTTCATGGGACTTTACGGCTCAGGCCGGAGGGGAAATTATGAAGGATGAGTCTGGTGCTTTTGCTTTGACCACAAGTAGCCTTACTATGCCAGTCATGGCAGTAAGTAAAGCAATAACATGGCTCGAGACACAGACATTCAAGCGGGCACGTGTCCTTAGTGACTCAAAGAGCATGCTTAGAAGGATAGAGATGGGGTGGGCAAGAAGAGAGTGGTTGCTTTCTATGGAGTGGTCTCGGATGGCAAAGATTAGTTTCATCTTCGGGCCAGGGCATGCGGGTATACAAGGAAATGAGCAGGCTGAAATGTTTGCATGTAGGGTTACTGTGGAAGGCGTACGATGCATGGACCAGGCAGACATTCTGAATGCTCTACGAGAAGTAAGTCGTTAACGAAAACCAAGCGATGACTGTGAATCTACAACCATGGTCAGGCTGCGAGAACAGCAAGTTAAAAGAGGTGTGGCCAAACAAGAACACTACATTGGAAGCCAAAGAAGATCAATAAATCAACACAGAACTGGTTTTGTGAGCCGCTGTACGCTGCGGGATTTGCTGAGAAGGGGATCCAAGCACTTATGGACTCAATGGTTCTATGTGCAATGAGGATGCTCTGTCAGCTAACTAGCTAACTAACCCTCCCATGGTAGGTGGGAAAAAAACCTTCGGAGCGAGACGACAACCTCTCCAAACAGAGGCAGAATAAGAATCAAATATATTGACATGGATGTATGAGGACACTCACCTGCCTGTAACAGCTGTCAGTGTCTGCATTGGCTATTGAGTCCTTTAATCTCAACTTCAATGAGGTCCAATCAATACCTGCCAATCTATCTCTCAACTGCTACTCCGTGCTTTTATATTGCGTTCTAATTTCGAGACAAATTGTACAAGTGTTGAAAATGTCGGATTCATGTTAGTCATTACGGACTAACGGAGTATACTTGGTAAGGGGTGGAGAAATGAATATTTAGTGTAGAATGGCTTGCTTCGCTTCTGAGGTCACTGATTGTGAAAATTGTATAAATGTTCTGCCCCTGTCATGCGGGAGTGCGGCGGAATGAAAAGGCTGATAGGCTGACAGGGATTGCACCTCTCGTGGGTAGATTACCTATGGACAATGGAGATGTGGTCTGTGCCAGAGAGTGGACTTTGGTTGCAGGTTGAATGTTAGTAGTCCACGCCTATGACAATTACGTATTTGATTGTCCCTGGCAGATATCCGGGAACAGACCATACTTGGGTTGACATCGATGATCCTGCCGCAGCGCTACCAGCAATTAACGGAGCTTCGCTATGTCGCCAGTATTATATCTCTCTAACTGTGCGGTCGCACTTCTATACCAATACATTCTCTATCTGGCGATGTTGTGAACTTCTCACGATACCCTATCTTATTTTGGTCATATACTAGTGTTAAGCTCTCCCACTATGTACAATCCATAACGAATACCCATTTAACACACAACTCGTCATTTCCTCAAGAAGGTAACACACATACTATTTCCATCATTCTATTGACTCCAAGTGTTATACAAGTCACATTGTCAGTTACACACAATCTTACGCAACACCTAGAGTCTATAATCACTACACAATCTCATGAATATAGTAGTGGCACATTGTGTGGCCATAACTACTTAGAGCGAGAACCAGATCCGCGCTCGATCGTGGTTCAAGATCAACTGCCTGAAGGTGACGCTGCCTCCTTTCACCCAGCGTCATTAACGTGAAAAACACTTTTCACGCACTCGTGACCACACTCATGGTGGATCACTTTTCACGGTCTCCTCGTATAGACTGCGCTGGTTACAAACTCCTGCCATGATTCCAAACTCTATAGTTAGTTAGTTAGTTAGTCGACAGATCATCCTCATTGCACATCGAACCATTCAGTCCATAAGTGCTCGGATCCCCTCCTCAGCAAATCCCGCAGCGTGTAGCGGCTAACGACGCCAGTTCTGTGTTGGTTTATAAATCTTCTTTGGCTTCCTGCGTAGTGTTCTTGTTTGGTCAGCCCTCTTTTAATTTGCTGCTCTCGCAGTCTGGCCATTGTTGTAGATTCACAGTCATCACTTGGTTCTCGCAAAAGTCTTACTTCTCGTAGAGCATTCAGAATGTCGGCCTGGTCCATGGCGCGTCCGCCCTCCACAGTAGCCTCACCTGCGAGCTTGTCAGCCCGCTCATTTCCTTGTACTCCCGCATGCCCTGGCACGAAGATGAAACTAATCTTTGCCAGTCGAGACCGCTCCAAAGGCAGCAACCATTCTCTTCGAATCGACCCCTCCTCTATCCTCTTGATCATGTTCATTGAGTCGCTAAGGAAACAAGCCCTAGTGAATGTCTGTGTCTCGAGCCATGTTATTGCTTTACTTACTGCCATGACTTCAATGGTCAGGCTACTTGTGGTTTCAGTGAAAGCACCAGAGTCCTCCTTCACAATTCTCCCTCCGGCCCGAGCTGTAAAGGCCCATGAGCTTCTCACATGTCGGACGACCGACCCATCTGTGTAGATGACCGCGTCACCGTCTAGCGAATTCTCGAAAATCAACGCTTGTACTTCAGCCTCAACAGCAGCCGGATTTTCATGTCTGCATTTTCTATCTAGTTGGATGCAAAGTGAAAAGGATGTGCAGAAGTCTGTTGGCACTTGCACCCACTCCTCGCCAGGTTCTAAGTCCTCAAGTGAACACACCTGTTGAAGAATGTCTTCGGCTTGACCCATCCACGACCGTCCTCTTTTTAACCTGCTGCCCTTCACCTTCATAATTTCACTATGCAGTGGATGTTGTGTGTTTGCGTTAATTCTAAGGTAGGCGCGTGCCCTGCAACCTTGTATTCTCTCTTCAATGGTTGGAAAACCAAGAAGGTAGCGCATCGCCCTGCATGCTGTATCTCTTGTACATATATGTATAATAATGCGCATAGCTTCATTCTGTATCCTTTCCATCCTTTCTATCTGCTTATGGCTGAGAGTCAGGATTGCCATTGCTTACTCCAAAACAGACATGACCAACCCCTCGTACAGAAGACATAGATGGCGCTGCTCACAGTTTGCTGCCGCCATCACCCGCATCGCTGCCAAACCCCGCTTGGCCTTTGTTATCACCTGGTCTATGTGCACATTATAAGCAAGGCTTCGATCAAACCGTATCCCCAGGTAATTCATTGCCTGCGTTCTTTCCACCGTCTCTGAACACAGCATTACAGATGGTGTTGGAGTGTTGACAATATGATTATTCAACGAGAACCAAGTCACTGTTACCTTTGTTGGGTTGACCATTGCCCCAGCTTCATCACACCAAGTACTTATGCGATTGAGTTCGGTTTGTAGTTCCACAGAAACCTCCTCTCTATCCTTCCCCTGACGATACACTAAAACATCATCGGCATATGACAATGTCCCAAACTCTATAAACTGGATCATGGCAGTGTGACATATATGTCATCATCTCGCAGTCTTTTCCAGCAGACGTTGCTAGGATGCGCTACCTGCAGGCACGAGGCTATTAAAAATTCGACGGGAAAATTAACAAAACGAAATTTCGTTTCGTTTTAAGGCAAATGATTGGCCGCGCCCCGGAAACACAGGCTTAATCTAGACAAAGGCTTGGTAGACAAAGCGGTCTGGTCAATCGCCATGTTTCTCCAATGGTAGCGGGTGACCCATTGTTAATGGGTTAATTATTAGCTACGTATTCTCTGCGTTTTAGGTGAGCATTATATTATATACAACATATCATGTTATGTATTAGGATAAATGCTTTGAGGCAACTAATATCATGATTGAAGTTGTGTGTGTGAAAATTAGGAGAATCGCTTTCATTGAAATGTTGGTTTACGTCACACAGCCTGGACATCGCCATGTTGTCCAGTCAGCCTTCATAAAGCTTACAATATAATCTTGCTATGAGTCATTCTTCTGAGATGATTTTGTGAACTTACTTTATTCCTAAATGCTTATTTTTCACAACTGGTCTCTGTGTTATAAAGTGTTTTTTTCCTGAGTGCTTATTTTGTATTTCTGCTCTTATGATGGAGAAATATTACTATCTCACATTTGTGTACAACTTTAATAGTTTGTTAGATAGAGAGAGAGAGAGAGAGAGAGAGAGAGAGAGAGAGAGAGAGAGAGAGAGAGAGAGAGAGAGAGAGAGAGAGAGAGAGAGATATTCTCGCTTGACTTTTTCATGCACTTAGGAGTTAATCTGTTGTTTACATTGTTGTAAATATACAGAGGTGGGGTTGTCTTGTAGTCCTTTTTCATAAATGATGTTATGGGATTTTCATGTGGTATGATATACATAATCTCAAGTGTATGGGAAAAGATTCCCATGATTTCTCTTTTATGAGTATTTTACCTTTTATGCTCATGATTGTTACTGCTTAATGCTGTAATAAATGCTGTTATAAAATTGTCATTTGGTATGATATATCTATATATAATCTCAAGGGAGTGGGAAATGACACCATGCTCTTGTGTTTTTACGTTGAGATGTTGGGTAATACCCACTAGAGAGTTCATACCATGTTTAGTAAAAGTCTAACAAGTTTTTCTGTTATTCATCATATATAGTATATGTATATGCTATTCATGATGTTACTGCTGGAGTAGATCTTTTAACTTCACCCCAGTGGGGGACAAACACATGATGATGATGATGATGATGATGATGATGATGATGATGATGATGATGATGATGATGATGATGATGATGATGATGATGATGATGATGATGATGATGATGATGATGATGATGATGATGATGATGATGATGATGATGATGATGATGATGATGATGATGATGATGATGATTATGATTATGATGATGATGATGATGATGATGATGATGATGATGATGATGATGATGATGATGATGATGATGATGATGATGATGATGATGATGATGATGATGATGATGATGATGATGATGATGATGATGATGGTGGTGGTGATGATGATGATGATGATGATGATGATGATGATGATGATGATGATGATGATGATGATGATGATGATGATGATGATGATGATGATGATGATGATGATGATGATGATGATGATGATGATGCAAGAGGAGATGACTGATGGGTAGCTAGCCTTTTTGCCATTTGTCAGTGGTAGTCACATAATGCTGTTTGTAACTATGGAAAGGAGATTTATGAATTGTGTACATGAGGACATTGTCTCAGGAACTTTTTCCATGATGTGACAGCGGTACTATCAAAAGATGTGTGCATATTTAGGAGGTGAAGAAAACCTCCCAGGAAGCTCCAGTATCAATCCCGAAGAAATGTACCTATTGAGTAGATATCTCACTCACATTTGGAGTGAGACAAAACTCTACAGTAGGCGACAAGTGCTAGGCAACTATTGTCACCTTTCTTTCTTCTCCCATTTTGTTCCCTCTATTTTTAATTATGATACACTGTTATTCATCATATATATGTATAGTTTATTATGATACATTGTTATCCAAGTTTGGATTGTATAACTAATCTATATCAACCCTGTTCTTCTTCACTATACAGCGCTAGAGATGGCGGTGGAGTATTGACCTAGTCACCATGCTTGGAACTGAAGTTATGGTCAACTTGTTTGGATTTAGAGGCAGGAAACTGGGATATCAGCCTCATCTAATATTCTACAAAGAGTGCTGGTTACTGCTACTCACCCTGAACCTGAATGTCAATGCCTGGATACTTAATGGATTTTGAATATGCTGAAGTGGATTCCCTACCTCTGGGAACTTACAGACGGTGTTAATCTTTTCAATGTCTGCAAAGACATGAGGAATGCCTGGCCTAGATGGTTTTCAGCGTATACCCTTTTTCTAAAAGTCACCGCCTGATTCCACGTTCAACTGTCATATTCCAGAGGCTCATGGATGGTCTGGAATTCACCATCATTTACCAGTATGGATTTACCAACTGATTTTGTGAACTCCCAGCTTCCTTTGAATCTTCTCATCCATCATATCCCAAACATGGACAATCAAGCACTATACCAACTCCCGGTCAATCAAGTCGTATATTCAGCTGAAGAAAGAATAACCTACATCTTAACCAAGAAAAGGGCTGAAATATTCAGGCCCAATTCAAGTTAGTTCTGTCAGGAAATGCTAATGGATTATGTGATGTCACTCCTCATCCAAAGAGATACTGAAAGTGTTTGTGCCTGATCCTGATCAAATCAATCACATGGACTCCTGTGTGTCACGCCACGCCAGAACGTTTCCGACTCATATCTGTCGGTTATATCACATCTGGAATGCTCCTAATCTAGTTACTTAGCAGCTGTGACTTGAGAGATTACAGTATATCCACAATGGATTCATATGGATTACTCCTACATGTTTTCGCGATGGATATATGATCCAGAAGTGGAAGCTCTGTGTGTGTGTGTGTGCAATCCCTAATTTTCTGAATAGGTGGATATATGCAAAGCAGCTGTTTTTCCTTGGGTTATAGAGAGTGTGATTATGGCCAGACTTTTCTAGTGGATATTGAAGGAGAGGGAGTCATCATCAGACCCCTAGGATATTTCTAGAGACAGATTAGATAGATTTTCTTTATCTAGTTCTTTGTATGGATTACTTACTTTGTTTTGTGTTTGACACAGGTATTTGATGGGAACCTTTTTTGGGGGATTTTTGGGGACTTTTGTTATGGTTGTATACTTTGGTGCATTGCCTGAAATAGGATACTTTTTTCATGTATATGTCACTATATTGTAGCCAACAGGGTTTGTCCAGAACCAAAATGTTTTCCACAATACAATTGTTTGTTTGTTTGGTTTAACCAAGCCTTGCAGTTACTTCATTGTTAACCTGTTGTTCCAAAATTGATGTTTATAGTCCAGTTATGGTTACTGTTATGTGATACAGTGAGTCATTGTACTGTTTTTGTCTAACAGTGGCTGTTGTTCCTCTGTCATGTAATCCAGTTGTTGCGTCTAACATTGGTTGTTGTCCCTCTGTTGTATAATACTGTGGATGTGCATGACAGTGGATACTTGTCATTGTTTATATATATGTGGGAGATTAAATGTGGGGCGGGGCACTTACACATAGACACACCCTCTGGGTAGAGTGATTAGTACTCGGGTGTCTGTGGTAGAACTTCCCGGATCTCCCAGCCTTCTATGGGAAACATTTCTTCTATGTTAGTGTTGAACTTGCACCATTTTCGGCCTTGTTCAATACTTGGGGGTTACGAGCCAATATATTAATTCCTATAGAGGGCGTGTTTGGGTTTTAGACCCCATTCATACTGAATACCCCTAGCGAAACTTGTCCTTATTCTAATTTATTATATTTACCACCCCACAGGCAGTCCGGCACTCGTGGGACCAGGTGGAGAAAGTGGTGGAGCAGATTGAAAACCCGTTTGTGGAGAGAATGAGATTACTGGGGATCGGTAGGGGTTCTGGACGAATCTCAAAACTGCGAGAGAAGACCAGGAGAACTTTCAATCTGGTTGCAGTTGGAACGATAGCAATATGACTCTTCGCTGACTATTGAATGATGGGACGGAGCGAGTATGAGAATGTCTTGAGTGCAAAGATATCGGTTGTTAGCCCAACTCAATTATATTAATTCTATACAACATTATGGATGATTAATTCAAGGGAACATTGATGAAATGAATCAACAGGAAATGTTCTCATATCAAACACATTTACTGGGAGCAGCGGTGAACTAGCCACTAAACACTCGCCTGTCGCACTGGTGGTTTTGGGTTCGATACACACCAGGACGATTTATTATTTGTTTATAACACTCTAAGACACTAATACCAACTGTGCCAGTAGCAGTCTTATCATTAGTCCGTCTGGCCTTGCCAGTGAGTAATGAGATCCCCTGGTCACCCCCTGCAAGACCATTCTCTCCAACATGTGATGATCTAACCATTCTTCTGTACTAGACACACGATTCCACAGGGCCTCGCCTTATCATGCACCAATACCCCACCAAGCGGTGCAGATCCAGCCATTCTGTCTTCCTGGTCGTTTCCGAGCACACCAGCATGTCCTGGGTGAAAGGTCCAACAGATGCTCTATATATTTTATTGTTGAATTGAAGCCTGCCAGTCTGTTCGAAGCATGCCTGTCTTCACCGTTCATACCCTGCTTTATGAGTCTGTTAGAATCAGGACATGCTTGTGCTGTTTCTCCTCCAGCAAATGTAACGCCGATGTGACCGCTTTCACCTCCATTCTCAATTTTCTGTGTTTTACACAGATGTACCAGAACTGCTCATGTATCACTGGGGGACTGGCCAAGGCTGGCACCTGCGACTACGGCTGTCCACACCTTTATGCTTACATCATTACGGTGGGCGTGAGGAGTATGCTCATGAGTCTGAGCTTTATTCCACAGGTGATTACCTACATGAGGTACGCCCACGTTAACACATTAGTTAGCTTCTATAGCAGTCATCAGCTTCATTCACATCAAAATATTATTAAAATTTTGAACTAGCCATCAACTACGTTCACGTTAATAAATTAGATAACTTTTAGTAGTATTCATCAACTATGTTCACATCAACAAATTAGTTAACTTTTGTAGTAGTCATCAATTGCGTGCACATTAACATGTTTATCTTTGGTTGTAGTTATCAGCAACGTTCACATTTATATATTTATCTTTGGCAGTAGTCATCAACTACGTTAACATTAACACATTGTCCACTGTTGGACATTAATTAATGTTAGGGAACTTTTCGTCTTTGCTATAAAATCTGTTTACTTTAACAAATTAGTTAATATTTAGTTTGAGTCATCAACTCCGCTGACGCAACCAAATAAGTTAACTTTCGATCGTAGTCATCAAGTACGTTCACGTTAAAAAATTAATTAACATTTGGTCTTAGTCATCAAGTACGTCAATGTTAACAAATCAGTCCACGTTTAGTCACAGTGAGGATATATGTCCAAGTTATGAAATTAGTCCACATTTGGTCGCGTTGATCAAGAATGTCCATGTTAACAAATTAGTCCACATTTGGTCGTGGGTGATCAAATGTGACCAAATTAACAAATTACTCAACTTCTGGTTGCATTTGGTCTGTACATGGCAGGGCATAATGCAGCAGTTCTTTACCAGGCAGACCTGCTAGCATCAACGTCATACTCGCCATACTTACAATTAATTTTTAAAATCTTGAGCTACAGCCTACGACGGTTGACGTTGTAATATTCTGTTCTGATAATTTGGCCGTGTCCAGCGTGTGCCGTGTGGTCTAGTGGTTACACACCCGCTTCACACGCCAGTTATCCGGGGTTTGTTTCCGTGTCCGGTCAAGGATATTCACTACTGATGAGCTCAAACGAGAGCTAAACTCGAGTCTAGTGCTTCCACATTGACGTGGATAGGCCTTAAGTTCATACCAAAATACGATCAGCGTTGCCAGTAGTGGGTTATGCTCAATATTTAAATTAGTCTACATTTGGTCGTGGTGTTTAAGAATGTCCATGTTAACACATTAATCCACAATTGGTCGTGGTGATCAAGAATGTCGGTGGTAATACATGTTTGTTCATTCATCATAAAAGATGTTGTCACCGCCTCACTTGCACATGTAGTAAAGGGCTGCAATTCCAGCCCAAGGGAAACCATTGAGTCGAGCAGGTCATAGTCATAGTCTTGCTCGTATCTAGGTAACTAAACTTGGGTTCATACAGGCAACAATAAATCTGTTCGTTATGAGATCGAATATTTATTGTATTTACATATACAGTATGCGTTGGCGCAGTGAGTAAACAGACCCGCGCTATATTACATCTCCCGAATAGTAAACATCAAACACATAAGTATCATTTAACAGTCTAGCAAACTATCTAGCCTATGTCTATATATCTATTGATATCTATAGAGTCCCTCAAAGGCAGGCCCTGTTGCCTCTCTGAAGTCCATCTGTCCTCTGCCGGTCTCCGCGTGTCCTAACTCGACACGGGCGGTAACTCTGTCCGAGTTCCTCGTGGACCCCGCATTAGGCGGGCCACATCAGTGTCCACGGAATCATGGACTTGGGGACCATCTCTTTCGAGAAGGTTCTAGATTACTCGGGTCCTGCTCGACTCAATGGTTTCCCTTGGGCTGGAATTGCAGCCCTTTACTACATGTGCAAGTGAGGCGGTGACAGATGTAGGCCACTGGTCATGCAATGAAATTGTCTTCGTCCATCATACAAGATGTTATCCAATGGGATTAACGACTATGAGTACGAAAATGATTGATGAGGCCAAGACGAGCTAGAGAGCTATTTGGGCAGTGTGCACATCAGATGGTGGTTGCACTGAAGGTGGGATGTGTCGCCTTGGAGGCGGGATGTGTCACATTGGAGGTGGGATGTATCGCACCGAACTTTCAGGCATGTCTTCGCTTGTTTTCCTGTGCAGACTCTGCTACCTCACAAGTGGCTGCCCCACAATTAACAAACATACGCCTATATAGCTGGAGCTTGGGCGGCAGTCTCCCATTTGTCCGTGTTGATGCAGAAGGACTTCAAAGCAGTGTTCTGGGTTTCCTTGTTCGCTGGCAAGGATATATTATCCTATGCTGCTGCAGTCCGCCATACAGTATTTCCTTTGGGAGTCGATGGTCTGGCATGTGATCTAGGAGTCACGCACATAAAGTGTTGTCTCTTTAGTATGGCGTGGATGCTAGCAAGTCTGTCTGGTCAAGAACTGCTACATTATGCCTTGTATGTACAGACCAAATGCAACGAGAGGAAGAGTCTAAACCATGGACAGAGGGAATAGCAGAGTCCGTGGGAATATCGATATATGAAACCCATAAACGAGCACTCTCCCGCTGTTTATACTTCACCTCGACACCGCAAGGTACAAGAGGAACAAGATGAGATGACGATGAGTGTTCTGCTATTGAATTTTCATAAAGGACTATGATTCAAATTGTTGGAATTGTTTCACATGCATAGATGTGTATAACACAAGCAATAAAGAAATATTGTAGAACTTGGATTGAAGAATACTTACTGAATGAGAACACGGTATGGTATTTAAGATGCTTCAGACTTCTTGAACAGACATGAATCTCTGCTAAAGGAAGTGCTTGAGGGGAGTTGAAAGGGAGGCTTGCAAGGGGAAGACAAAGCTACAGGTTGATAAATAATACCAAAATACGGTCTGGATGAGGATGTATGAATGCACAATGAATACACAGGACTGGTGTGTTTGCTGAATCCTTAAACTCGACTTTCAATACGGAGATGGCCCCTGAGTGATTGATAGATGGATTAATATAAAACACAAATATTGGACCGAGAGTTCAGGAATTGGCGGGCCAGCAGGCTGCGCTGAATGGAGTGTGCATCAATTGATTCACGACCATTCGTGCCAAGTCGATGTTATCATCTACAAAGTTAGCTCTGTGCAAAGAGGCAAATGAGGTCCCGTAGTGTTCATAAAGGACTATTTTTGGTGCAGGAGAGCCTGACAAATGATACCACATCAAATCTGAGAATGGAGGTGGAGACAGTCACAGCGGCATTTCACGCATGTCGTGTCGTGATTGAAACGGAGTCACAGAGCCTGATGTGAAGGGTGAAGAGATGCATGCTTCGAGCAGAGTTTCAATTCCAAAATCAAAGATAGAGAGCATCTATTGGATTTATTTCTTTAGGACATACTGGTGTGTTGGGAAACGAACAGACGGGCAGATTGGCTGGGTCTGCACCGCAGGGTCGGTTAATGGTGCAGGACAAAGCAGATGTAGCCAGGATCCTGCGAGATTACTTAGAAACACAAATACACTACACGTAAAGCGTGTTATAGTGTTAATTACTTGAGTTTTAACTATAATGAACAGAGAACTAATTAATTGTGACGCTATCAATTGATATTTTCTTTTATTGTCAGTATAATGTGAAGCCAACAATTAGAAGTTGATATTTTGTGAATATTAGTGACATGCCACACTAACAATATCAATTGATTATTTGTTAATATTTTAACATGTAACGTTAACTATATAAGTTGATATTTTGTGAATATTAGTAGCATGTGAGCTAACGACGTCAGTTGAGATCAGTGACATGCAACGCTAACAATATCAATGGTATCTTTGATGATTATAGTGACATGCAACGCCAACAATATCAATTGATGCTTTAATGATTATATAGTGACAAGCAACGATAACAATATCAATTGATACTTTGGTGATTATAGTGACATGCAACGCTAACAATATCAATTGATACTTTGATGATTATCGTGACATGCAACAATAAAAATGTCGATGGGTGCTTTAATTATTATAGTGACAAACAACGCTAACAATATACATTGATTCTTTGATGATTAAGTGACAAACAACGATAACAATATGAATTGATACTTTAATGATTATAGTGATATGCAACGTTGACAATATTAGTTGATACTTTGATGATTAAGTGACAAGCAACCCTAACAATATGAATTGATGCTTTAATGATTATAGTGACATGCAACACTAACAATATCAATCGATGCTTTAATGATTATAGTGACATGCAACACTAACAATATCAATCGATGCTTTAATGATTATAGTGACATGCAACACTAACAATATGAATTGATGGTTTAATGATTATAGTGACATGCAACACTAACAATATGAATTGATGCTTTAATGTTTATAGTGACATGCAACACTAACAATATGAATCGATGCTTTGCTGATTATAGTGACATGCAACGCTAACAGTATGAATTGATGCTTTAATGATTATAGTGACATGCAACGGTAACGATATCGTTGATGATTAAGTGATTCAAACTATTGTCTGTCAAGACGGAAAGGTGCCAATGAAAAAAAAATGATTAAGCTATTCAACTCCTGAAGTCACAGGTATATTCTATCCTGTCACACTCTCAGTCACGCATCCTCTCTCTGTCAAGTCCAAAGCCCTTCTGGCTTCTCCTCGACTGCCCGGTGGTCACGTGGTATCTGCCCCGCGTGTAGCCCGTGGGAAGTCAGGTGTCTCGCATACGCCTGGTTGAGGCTAGGCGTATTGCCTACTTCTATTCAAGGTGACACTGTCTTTCACGGGTACAGTCCGGTGTTCAACATCTAGGCTATTCTCTTTCCTCCGTACTCACCCCATGTCCTTATCTCTATCGTCTGTCCTCTTTCTATCCCCTATAGGACCTTGACAAACGCTAACAATATCAGTTGATACTGTGATGATTACAGTGACTTGCATCGCTAACAATATGAATCATACTTTGATGATTATAGTGACATGCAACACTAACAATATAAGTTGATACTTTGATGATTATAGTGACAAGCAACGGCAACAATATCAATTGATGCTTTGATGATTATAGTGACATGCAACGCTAACAATATGAATTGATACTTTGTTACAGGTGTGTCCCTGAAGAAGACAGAGCAATGTCTTTATCTGTATCACCATTTATGACTTCACTATTTGGTAATATATGGGACATGATGACGATGATGTTACTGTTATCTTTTCTATATCACTTCAAGTTACTGTTTAGTATCTTCAAAACAATGTTTTCCCGTAGTGAATTAGAATAACGAAGAAACAAACAATAGATTGCACGATTTATTGCCTGGCATATTTAGCTGCATTTCGTCAGGTACATAATGCAAAATCAACATAAGAAATCACACAACTAAATAATTAAATAAATCCTTAAAACTTAAGTATACTGCACATATATTCACATAGTAATTTCAGTTGTCTACTACGGTAATTTTTAACGACTACCACGTCTTTCTGTTTGCACAAGACTGGATTATGTAAATTAATGGCGATCGCTTCTGCCATCTTTAACATGCGATGACGTAATAGGTTTTTGGTGTGTCAACTTGGCCCGCTTTCCAGAGTCTTTATTATTCTGTCAACACAATTGGGTATGTGTTCTACCATACTGTTGTTTAACTGCCTCTCTGTTCTGCCGACATAGATAGACTGGCACCTACGTGTAAATTGATATATACAGTTGGATTTGGCGAACAGAGGGACAGGTTTTTTTTACTGCTAGGGTGGGAATAGGCGTGGTTCTGTGTCTAATAATTGGAGTTGCAGCATAGAATGTTTGGCCGACTGCTGTAATGAGGCGTTGCTATGGGTTACAGTTACCTAATCGTGAGAACATCATCCAGTGCTTTGCCGGCTGGCGTGAACTATCATGCTTCCTCACAAATTGTGATTTCCGACGGCATGGGTCAATTTCATGTGTTGACGCCCTGCTATGCCATGATACAAGACTGTAAATCATTTTCTGATGCTGTCTTCCACTATCTCTTTCCACAAATCTTTCCAGTTGTCACAACGTGTTCCATTGTCTTCCCATAATGTGGCCAAAAATAATGACTGTTTCTTACCTATGAGATACACATTGATAATTATGCATGTCGATGTTAAAACACTTTCAATAACCGCCATATGTAACCAACCCATAATATTTCAATCTGAGTTATTACTGTTTCTACAGGCTGGCTGTTGGCGCCAATCCTCTTCGGAGACATCATCGACAACACTTGTCTTATCTGGGACATCAAGTGTCTCACCAGGGGGCGCTGTCTTCATTACGACAACAACCAGTTCCGGGTTAAATTCCTGGGCTACGAGGCTCTAGGCCTGTCTGGCACTTTGGTGTTTTGGTCGGCGGCCTACCTGTACGCCAGATGGACCAGGTGCTTGGACTCGGTTGGACAAAATGAGGTCGTTCAGGAGAACCCGGAAACGAAGCCCATTGCTGATGACGACGTGGTGTAAACACTTAAGCAATATTAAAATCAGAACTTTAAATAAAAGATTACAGAATAAACTATTATTTTAAAATATGATTTCACAAGCAATTGATATGTCAGCTACCTTATAATTGTATAATACTTGTTGTGATTGTATTTGTTAATGTTGGGGAATCAATAACTTATATGTTATTGCATTTTTGATGTGGCACCGGATAACGCACTTGCTTGTCACACATGTCTTGTGGTCAAATTCCAGTTGAAGTTAATTTTGTGTCTGCATGGCCTGGGATCCAGGTCGACCCAGTCTGACGTGGGTCGCGGGGTCTATCCAAGAAGTAAATACGGCCGGCGGGTTTTGACCACATCACGCATTGAATGTTGATTACCATCATGATGTGTCATATATACTGGAGCATTGAATGTTGATAATCACCATGATGTACTGTATCTAATGGAGCATTGGATGTTGATTATCATCATGATGTACCGAATCTACTGGAGCATTGAATGTTGATTATCATCATGATGTGCCGTATCTACTGAAGCAGGCGGCATGCATATCTACAGATATCAGACCCTGGTGTTCTAAATCTATTCTCTTGACATATTCCTCCACATCAACTCCTCAGTCCCTCGAACATCATTTCTCTCCGTTTTCCCTTGCCTCTTCTGCAGCTGATCTTTGTAGTTGTCACGACATTTCCCAAAACCTGCATTCTCATGAATAATATTTGGTGGATCTGCGGTAAAGCTGTAGAAATCTAAACAATATAAAATAACACAAAGTAATGCAACTTTACGGAACAGAATAGAATTATGAAACATTACTTTTTATATGATTATGGTTCATAATTCTGTTCTGTAAAGCTGCATTACCATGTGTTAATTTATTCTGTCTTCTCATGGCACGGCAAAGGAGCATTGATGGTCTTTTTCTTCAAATGTATATGAACGTCTACTTTCATTAACCTCACCAGAAGCCGCTAGTTGCTCTGGCAGTCCCATGTATTCGCAACGTTCGTGTCGGGAACCACATAATCATTGCTTCACAGGAACCACATCAACATTGCTCCCCAGGAACCACATCAACATTGCTCCCCAGGAACCACATCAACATTGCTCTCCAGGAACCACATCAACATTGCTTCACAGGAACCACATCAACATTGCTTCACAGGAACCACATCAACATTGCTCCCCAGGAACCACATCAACATTGCTCTCCAGGAACCACATCAACATTGCTTCCACGCAATTCCTAATTTGCTCACATTCCAGGATTCAGCGCCCCACAGCAGAATTGTTTCATATCATATTTCAGTACTGTCTTTCTAACAGGCCTGCTCCGTGGCGAATGAGTTATAGACGCAGTTTGTAATCCCGGATACTGCGTTGGAAACACAACTGCAGGCGATTTGGCAGCAGACCGCCTTGTGTCGGTTTTTCACGAAATGTTATGGGTGCCGGTCGTTCAGAAAGCAATGACAAACTACTAAACATAAACTTCTCAAGAGATTACAAACAGCCAAAAAATTTTTGGAATTGACAGCGATGTCATGTAAAGGGAAATGCAACTAAGTTGACTTTCTAGCATATACTATTTCATGATGGGGCGCAAATTATTCCTCCTCACGACGCTTGACGGCAGAAGTGGAAGATGATGATGATGATGATGATGACTATTTCATATGGCGTCGGTGTTCATGTAGTGTCACAGACCTCAGTCCCAGGAGTTCTGGGTGATTTTCTTGATGAGATTGTCCTCTTAGTAGAGAGAGTAAATTGAAGAACTTGGGTATCACCTTTGACAGGTGTTTGTCTTTCAAGGATCATGTGGAGGCTTTGGTGGTGAAGGCTGGTAGGGGACTTAATGCTTTGAGGGCGATGGCAGCAACCGGGGTAGATCAGAGGATGCTTTACAGGCTCTCTCAACAGTTAATAGTTTCTGTCACTGAGTATGGTTTGGGGCTGCTGACAGTATCAAAGAGCCAGCTTGAAAAGTTGGAGCACATACACAATGCGGCCATTCGGGTGATTCTGGGGTGCACAAAGGACACACCAATTCCTGGTGCTACCAACAATGGCGGAAAGGCATAGTGTCCTTCAGCCCAAATGGTACCCGAGAGTTGATGCAGATAGGGATCACCCCCTGCATGAAGCCATGGATATGGTCAAAGATCATAGACTAAGACGAGGCAGGTCATGGATAGGTTGATTTTATGTGATTTAATATAGGTGAGTAGATTTTAGGTGAGGAGAAGATAGCTAAGTAAATTTTAGGTGATTAGATTTTAACTGAATAGAATTTAGGTGAGTAGATTTTGAGTGAATAGATTGTAGCTAAGATTTTAACTGAATAGATGTTAGGTGTGTAGATTGTAACCGTGTTGATGTTTAGGTGAGTGGATGTTAGGCGAGTAGATTTTAGATTTGCCGATTTCAGGTTAGTGGATGTTAGGTGAGTAGATGTTAGGTGAGTAGATTTTAAGTTGCCGGCTTCGTGGCTTAAAGGTTAGCGACTTTTCTCCGTAATCTCATATACTCTCGTAGGTAACGTGATGATGGTGAGAATCAGCAGTGGTTCGAATCGCATCGGTAACTTACGGGGTGTGTGAGCCGGCCGCTCAGAAAGCAATGGCAAACTATTGAGCGTAATCTTGCCAAGAATTCAACATACAGCTGAAAGATGCTGGTGTTGACAGCGATGTCCTGTAAAAGGATATGCAAAAAAAAAAAGATTTTAGGTGCCTAGATTTTAGGTGAATTGATTTTTAAGTGAGTTGATTATGGGTGAATAGATATTAGGTGAGTAGATTTTAGGTGAGCAGATTCTGAATGAGTAGATATTAGGAGAGTAGATTGTAACTGAATAGATTTTAACTGAGTAAATGTTAGGTGAGTAAATTTTAAGTAAGTATATTTTAACTGAGTAGATTTTACAAGGGTAGATTATAGGCAAGTAGACTGACAACGCTGTCTGTTATCATTGGCGTTAACTAGAAAATTCACATAAATGAACGCTTCGTTATATAGTTGCACGATGGATACAAACTCAGCAATACAATGCAGTGTTGTACAGCTCATGTATTATCACATGTTTTAAGTAGCACTGGCAAACTACTGAATTAAAATTGCCTAGTATATCACAAAACATCATGTAACTGCTGGGATTAATTACAACGTCATGTAAAAGATAACTGTTTTTATTTTTTTTTTTAAATTGTCGCATGTATGTGCATCATGCACAACAGGCAGACAAGATGAGAAACACCTAACGGCATCGGACATGTGGTTTCTGAGGAAAATACAAAGAATATTACATTACAGACAGAAAAATCTCTAAGCAAGAAACACACGAGGTCAGCATATGCGAATGGATAAGAGCGTTTGCTCATAAACTTTCGGTGTGCTGATGCTAAGATAGCGGGTTCAACCCCTACACCGGCCTGTTAGACTAAAATATTGACTTCTCATCCTTGACTAGGGGACGTAAATTACAAGTACATCTGAAATGCGAGTAGGTTCGCCTGATGGCCAGGGGCACTGTAATAGGTTACAAAGAGGAAAGTCGTGGATGGGTCAAACTGAAGACATTCTTCAACAGGTGTGTTCACTTGAGGACTTAGAACCTGGCGAGGAATGGGTACAAGTGCCAACAGATTTCTGTAAGTCCTTTTAAGTGTGCATCCAACTAGACGGAAAAAGCAGACAAGAAAATCCTGCTGCTGTGGAGGCGGAAGTACAGGCTTTGATCTTCAAAAATTATTTAGAGGGCGATGCTGTCATTTATACAGATGGGTCGGTCGTCCGACATGTGAGAAGCTCATGGGCCTTTACGGCTCAGGCCGGAGGGAGAATTGTGAAGGAGGACTCTGGTGCTTTTGTTATGACCACAAGTAGCCTGACTACGGAAGTCATGGCAGTAAGTAAAGCAATAACATGGCTCGAGACACAGACATTCACTAGGGCTGTGGTTCTCAACCTTATTTGGCCCGTGCCCCCTTCAGCATATTTTCAAAACGTCACCCCCTCCCTCCTTCGTATTTCCTACCTAAAAATTCTCCCCTCCCGCCTCTACACAGTATACGTAATAATGGAAGCACATACTAAAACAAGTCTAGACGTCCACATAAACGTGATTTGTGGGTCTACTTACTTTATAAAATGAATTTTGGAAGGGTGAGACGTACAGAACTGTAAAGCATGAAGGGAAAAACAAGATCAAGTAATCGGTTCTTGTATTAACGAGATCTTGAAATAATCTTCATTCCCCTCCCCCTCCCCCTGGAAACCCCAAAATTCCCCTGGGGGGGGGGGGAATTCCCCACTCGTTGAGAACTACTGCACTAGGGCATGTTTCCCTTAGCGACTCAATGAGCATGCTCAAGAGGATAGAGATGTGGTGGGTCCGAAGAGAATGGGTGCTGTCTCTGGAGCGGTCTCGGTTGGCAAACATTAGCTTAATTTTCGTGCCAGGGCATGCGGGTGTACAATTGAGCAGGCTTGCAGGTAAGGCTACTGTGGAATGCTGTCGAGCCATGGAACATGCTGGTATTCTGAATGCTCAACGAGAAGCAAGTCGTTTGCAAGAACCAAGTGATGATTGCGAATCTACAACCATGGTCAGGCTGCGAGAACAGCAAGTTAAAAGATGGATGGCCAAACAAGAAGACTACGCAGGAAGCCAAAGATGATTAATAAACCAAAACAGAACTGGTGTCGTTAGCCGCTACACGCTGCGGGATTTACTGAAGAGGGGATCCGAGCACTTATGGACTGAATGGCTCGATTGTGCAATGAGGATAGTCTGTCGAATAACTACCTAACTAACTAACTAACTAACTAACTAACTAACTGACTGACTAACTAACTAATTTACTAACTAACTAATTTACTTACTAACTAACTAATTACCTAACTAACTAACTAGTAACAGAGAATGCTAATCCACATTCAAAAATCAGCACTAGAAGCATACTAACCAATAAAAAAGATATCAATTGAAACGAGAAAAAGAGTGTTGAAGTGCTACATAGAACCAATACTTTTGTATGGATGTGAAGCGTGGATAATAAGCAGTCAAGCTGAAAGACAGCTGATGGCTGTGGAAATGCGGTTTCTGAGGAAAATACAAAGAATACCACGGACAGACAGAAAAACCAATGAACAAGTCCTTCAAGAAACAAATGAAAATTGTAAACTGATTAGAGACATTAGACGTAGACCGTCAAAATGTTTAGGGCATGTTATGAGAAGAAATGTCTTGGAGAACCTGGTGACAACTGGCAAGATCGAAGGGAAGAGACCAAGGGGGAGACCGAGAAGTAAATACCTGGATGTCTTAGCCACGTGGCATGGTCGAGACAGAAACACAGAGCTGATCCACGACTCTGGTGAACGAGTGAGATGGCAGAACATGACCGCACACGCTTATCGGCATGGCACATGATGGATGGATGGACACCTGCAGTTAGGTTGTGAAGTTATTGTAGACCCTGGGTATCATGTAAATCTGACATGTTGTGTAAGGTTATTGTAGACCCTAGGTATCATGTAAATCTGACATGTTGTGTAAGTGTTATTGTAGACCCTAGGTATCATGTAAATCTGACATGTTGTGTAAGTGTTATTGTAGACCTTAGGTATCATGTAAATCTGACATGTTGTGTAAGGTTATTGTAGACCCTAGGTATCATGTAAATCTGACATGTTATGTAAGTATTATTGTAGACCCTAGATATCATGTAAATCTGACATGTTATGTAAGTGTTATTGTAGACCCTAGATATCATGTAAATCTGACATGTTATGTAAGTGTTATTGTAGACCTTAGGTATCATGTAAATCTGACATGTTATGTAAGTGTTATTGTAGACCTTAGGTATCATGTAAATCTGACATGTTGTGTAAGTGTTATTGTAGACCTTAGGTATCATGTAAATCTGACATGTTGTGTAAGTGTTATTGTAGACCCTAGGTATCATGTAAATCTGACATGTTGTGTAAGTGTTATTGTAGACCTTAGGTATCATGTAAATCTGACATGTTATGTAAGTATTATTGTAGACCCTAGATATCATGTAAATCTGACATGTTATGTAAGTGTTATTGTAGACCCTAGATATCATGTAAATCTGACATGTTATGTAAGTGTTATTGTAGACCTTAGGTATCATGTAAATCTGACATGTTATGTAAGTGTTATTGTAGACCTTAGGTATCATGTAAATCTGACATGTTGTGTAAGTGTTATTGTAGACCTTAGGTATCATGTAAATCTGACATGTTATGTAAGTGTTATTGTAGACCTTAGGTATCATGTAAATCTGACATGTTATGTAAGTGTTATTGTAGACCTTAGGTATCATGTAAATCTGACATGTTGTGTAAGTGTTATTGTAGACCCTAGGTATCATGTAAATCTGACATGTTGTGTAAGTGTTATTGTAGACCTTAGGTATCATGTAAATCTGACATGTTGTGTAAGTGTTATTGTAGACCTTAGGTATCATGTAAATCTGACATGTTGTGTAAGTGTTATTGTAGACCCTAGGTATCATGTAAATCTGACATGTTGTGTAAGTGTTATTGTAGACCCTAAGTATCATGTAAATCTGACATGTTGTGTAAGTGTTATTGTAGACCCTAGGTAGCATGTAAATCTGACATGTTGTGTAAGTGTTATTGTAGACCCTAGGTATCATGTAAATCTGACATGTTGTGTAAGTATTATTGTAGACCCTAAGTATCATGTAAATATGACATGTTGTGTAAGTGTTATTGTAGACCCTAGGTAGCATGTAAATCTGACATGTTGTGTAAGTGTTATTGTAAACTATCAAATGCCTGGAGTCAATATAAGATTTAAAAACCGAATCGCGTCCTGTTATTCGAGCTGCGTTGAGTTGTTTAAAGAGGTAGCTGTTGTGAACTGTGTGTTGGCGGGGCCCATAAGGGTAGCAAAGAATAGTAACACTGTTGCCTTCCATGAATGTCGTAAGAGGCGACTAATGAGACTTGGGCTAAGACTTAGTCTACAGTCTATTGGGACTTCCGGTCCCCAACATGGTGGATAGGCATTTAAAAAGTTAAGGCCTCTGGAATGTTTACTGTTGTGGCTACAGTTTGCATTCGCAGTTTCCTCATGTTGGACTGGCAGTGCATGGTTCCGTCGCCCTGCTATTGAATGAGTGCGTGGCGCGACACTGTGAGCTGTGAATTTCGCGTCGAGTGCTTTTACAGCTGTCCGCGGTTGTTTTGTAGCGAGAACTGCATGTTCGGAACGATGGCGGCCGGATGTTGCTGGATTGACTGGTTTGCCTTTTCGGTTTATAAGTGCATTTTTCAGGAGACTCCTGGGAGTCGTCGCTGGAGCTACCGAGTTATTGCTTTGTGCGGCGCTTTCAGTGGGTCGCCCTGCGGGAAGAGACGGAGCCATATGGGATAAAACCCGGATCAATGAAGTCTTTCTGGTGACTGCCGATTCCATCGACGATGAACTGTATTTTTCGTGGAGGACTTTTGGGTTGGCATTTTGGCGGCAGCATTATGCACAGTGTACCTGTGCGTGCTGTTGGTTTGTCGAGACTCGTGTCTATTCCATTGTTCACATAGGGCAGTGAGGAGCATATTGTGTGATATTCACTAGCACAGGAACGGAGCATAATGGGGACGACCCATTGCCGTGAAGTTGGAACCTCGGCTAACTAACTAACTAACTAACTGACTGTGTAGAGCGATAGAGTGAAACAGAGCTTAAGTCATAGTGAGGCGATTGTAGCATCGCCAGGCAGAAGAGTGATCACGGCAGCAACAAATGCAGAATATGCATGCAATATCATCGCCCTGGCAAACAGGTCAAGGTTCCTGCAACCGGCGCTCATAGAATATTCACGACACTGCAAAGAAACATATATGTTTGAGAAATTCAAAACAATGTTTTCCCGTAGTGAATTTGAATAACGAAGACACAAACAATAGATTGCACGATTTATTGCCTGTCATATTTCGCTGCATCTCGTCAGGTACATAATGCAGAAATCACAACTTACGTGAATTAACTAGATAAATCCTTCAAGTTAAAATATACACAATTTCGCACAGTAATGTCACTTATCTACCACGGTAATTTTAAGCTGACTAACATGTCTTTCTGTTTGCACAATTCTGGCTTGCGTTGATAGATCATAATTGCTTCTGCAAACTTTAACAAGCGAGTATTTTGTGTGTTAAACAACACGTGAAAGGCAGTGTCTCTGTCAACCACATGGCCGCTCTCGACAATGTGCCTACCAATTGAAGACGCCGGGAGCTTCCGGTGTGTCGGCCCCACGAGGCTAGCATCTCCTGTGTGTTGTATCTTGTTGACCCATTGAGGTATGTGTTCTGACACTCGTTTGTTAAGATGTCTCTCTGTTCTACCAATGTAGAAGGCCTGGCATCTACATGTCAATTGGTAAATACAATTGTTTGTGGCGTACAGAGGAACAGGCTCTTTGACTGCTGGTGTAGGTATCGGTACGGTTTTATATCTAATGACTGGAGTTGCAGCACATAATGTATGGCCTACTGCTGTAGTAAGTCGGTCTTGTAGACGTTGCATTACGTCATACCCTCGAAATGATAGCTGGATGAATACCTTGAGTTTAGGGACTGTAGTTACGTCTGGTTTTGGTTTGGGCTGTTGGCAGTGGCGCTTTATAAATCCTGTGGAGTACCCATTCAGGTTTAAGACATTCTTCAGAGTTTCAAATTCATCTGTCAGTGTGTCCTGGGTGCATATCTTTCTAGCACGGTCAAACAGGGTCCGTAATAAGCCCCGTTTGTACTGGACAGGTGTGAAGCTCTGAAAATTTAGGTATTGGCCAGTCCATGTTCCTTTGCGATACACCGATCTTTGAATTGTGCCGTCTGCTCTACGTCTCATTAGAATATCAAGGAACGGTAACGCTTCGTTGTGTTCGTGTTCCATAGATAGAGATATGTTTTTATGCGTCTTGTTCATTGTGGCCTGGAACGATGTTGCTTGTAGCTCGTGATAATTAGTATATCGTCCACATAACACACAGACACACTCATACCATTACTACTGTCATCACAACTATACACAACCACACACACTCACAGACAGACACAACTCCACATGCACATTTGATACACACAAAGACAGATAAGTACAGACAACCCATACCATTACTACTGTCATCACAACTATACACAACCACACACACTCACAGACAGACACAACTCCACATACACACTTGATACACACAAAGACAGACAAGTACAGACAACCCATACCATTACTACTGTCATGACAACTATACACAACCACACACACTCACAGACAGACACAACTCCACATACACACTTGATACACACACAGACAGACAAGTACAGACAACCCATACCATTACTACGGTCACATCAACGTATCAAGAAGAGATCAGATCACAAATGAAGAAATCAGGACTAAAGTGAGGGTTAAAGCAGCACTAGATTTTATTAGAAACAGCAAGTCAAATGGTTTGGCCATGCAAGTAGGTTTCCAGTCAACAGCATGCCACAACAAGCAATGATGTACAGACCAGATGGAAACAGAGGAAGAGGCCGACCACGTAAACGTTGGACGGAGGGAAAAACAGAATCCATGGGAATGTCGATATACGAAGCCCATAATCGGGCACTCTCACGAAGTTTATACTTCACCTCGACACCGCAAGGTACAAGAGGAACATGATGAGATGATGAGATGAGATGAGATTAATTATATTACAATAAGCAAACAGTTAAAACGTTAAAGAATTGCCATTTAATGGGATATTGTGCCTGAAGCCATTTCGAGTCTGCCAATCTATGGTCTTAATTCCCCCCTCCCCCCCCCCCCAACCCGGAAACCCTGATATTCCCCCTGCGGGGAATTCCCTACTGGTTGAGAACCACTGCTCTATCTAGTACCGTAACACGTTGTTCACGCCACAATCGACACCATTTCTTAATACCATACCCGTTCATCTTGTAAAATGAGGTCAGAATGGCTGAATGGATTCGATTCGATTTCACCATTACCCCTAGCCCGTTCAACTTCAAGGAGAAGTTATAGTTAGGGTCCATCACCGGCTCAGAATGATAGTCCTGGGTTTACCCTCACAGGCTTATTAATCCGAAGGTGATTGTTATCCATATGGGGTAATAGATTATGTGCAATGATCAAATGAATGGATAAAAGCGCTCGTTCTTAAACATCCAGTAAGCTGAAACCAAAATAGCCGGTTCAACCCTTACACCGGTCAGTTGGACTACAATGTCGACAGATCGTCCTTGACCTGTAGACGTACATTACAAGTACATCAGAAGTCGGAACGGGTTGGCCTGGTGGTGATAACACCTATCCGAGACAGAATGGTGATCGATAACAATCATCATCATCAAGTATCCTGCCAGCTGGCGTAGGCGTTCATGGCTGTCAACAGATCTGGGTCTTTGTATAACAATAGTACACGATATAAAGGATTAATTTAAAGAGCAGAACACACTGTGTGAATGCAGTGGCTAGGACAAATTGAGGGTAGGGAACAGCAGTTAGATCATGGCAGATTGATTTCATGACTAGACTTAAAGTTCATGAGCACATACGGGTGGTAAAACAGGTTTGCACTTTATTATAAGTATCTATAAGACAAGCGGTTGTGTCATTGTAAAGACACATTTACATGTTGTGTGTCATTGTAAAGAAAAATTTTAATTTTATTTGTCACTGTAAAGACACATTTACTTGTTGTGTGTCATTGTACAGACATATTTATATGGTGTGTGTTATTTACAGACATATATTCATGTTCTGTGACATTGTAAAGATACATTTACCCGTTGTGTCATTGTAAAGACACATTTATATGTCGTGTTTCATTGTAAAGATATATTTACTTGTTGTGTGTCATTCTACAGACACATTTACATGTTGTGTGTAATTGCAAATATACATTTACACGGTGTGTCATTGTACAGTCGCATTTACATGTTGCGTGTCATTTACAGACACATTTATATTTGTATGACATTGTAAAGACATATGTTCATGTTGGGTGTCATTTTAAAGAGACAGTTGTATGTTGTGTGTCATTGTAAATACACATTTACATGATGCGTGTCATTGCAAATTCACATTATACCTGTGTCGTTGTAAAGATATATTTACATATTGTGTGACATAGTAAAGACACATTTATATGTTTTGTGGTAATGTTAAAAAAACATTTAGATGTGTGGTATTGTAAAGACACATTTTCATGTGGTTAGTTAGTTAGTTAGTTAGTTAGTTAGTTAGCTAGCTAGCTAGTTAGTTAGTTAGTTAGTTAGTTAGTTAGTTAGTTAGTTAGTTAGTTAGTTAGTTAGTTAGTTAGTTAGTTAGTCGACAGATCATCCTCATTGCACATCGAACCATTCAGTCTAAAAGTGGTCGGATCCCCTCCTCAGCAAATCCCGCAGCGTGTAGTGGCTAACGACACCAGTTCTGTGTTGGTTTATCAATCTTCTTTGGCTTCCTGCGTAGTGTTCTTGTTTGGCCACCCCTCTTTTAATTTGCTGTTCTCGCAGTCTGGCTATGGCTGTAGATTCACAGTCAGCACTTGGTTCTCGCAAAAGTCCATGATCAACCTAGGTAAAAGCCAACTAGGGGAGTGTACTTGATGAGGGTGGCCTTATGGCCGCATTGAAGAAAAGGTATATCATGCAATTACCCAGTAAAAGTCAACAAATACCAAAAAATCATCTAACATCACAAACAGTTGGTCGATTCTGACTTTTTATCTTATGAATTTAATCCAACTATAAACACCAGTAAATAAAGGAGTACCTTTCATTAGAAGGGCGGCCGGAGAGTGTCAGAATCTCCGAGTCTTCATCTCCAGCGCCTGGCGCTAGACGACCAGGGACGACCGTGAACTTGCTTAACAGTTACTACGCAGTAGGTGGGAAAGGGTCAGCGTGGTGCACGCAGACCACGTGAGGGAAAGCAGGTCCAACGAAGGAATCACTGCTGGTAACTCAGACAGCCTAGGACAGCGAGACTGGACGGACATGAAAGAGTGTTGCTGTGTATGAGTCGAGTCTGAGGGGAAAAAAACCTGGTATGCTTTGTTTGAGTAGAGTGAAGATTGCGTGAGTGATATATACATTTGTATTTATGATATTATTGATATCTTGCATTATATGTTTCTGACAATGGCATTATCGCTAAGTTTGAGCGATGCCTGATGTGACTGCGTTTTGAGAAGTGCGATTAAAGTGTTTGAGGGATATGGCCGTGTGTTCTTGTACACTCATTATGTGTGTGAGAGTGTTTCACGCCTGTTAGTGAACACGAGCCTTTGGTCATCTAATCAAGACCTTGACACTATGGCTGTAGATTCACAGTCATCACTTGGTTCTCGCAAAAGTCTTACTTCTCGTAGAGCATTCAGAACGTCAGCCTGGTCCATGGTGCGTCCGCCCTCCACAGTAGCGATACCTGCGAGCTTGTCAGCCCGCTCATTCCCTTGTACTGCCGCATGCCCTGGCACGAAGATGAAACTAATCTTTGCCAGCCGAGACCGCTCCAGAGACAGCAACCATTCTCTTTGGATCCCCCCCCCCCCCATCTCTATCCTCTTGAGCATGTTCATTGAGGCACCAAGGAAACATGCCCTGGTGAATGTCTGTGTCTCGAGCCATGTTATTGCTTTACTTACTACCATGACTTCCATAGTCAGGCTACTTGTGGTCTCAGCAGAGTCCTCCTTCACAATTCTCCCTCCGGCCTGAGCCGTAAGGCCCATGAGCTTCTCACATATCGGACGACCGACCCAACTGTGTAAATGACAGCATCACCGTCTAGCGAATTCTCGAAAATCAACGCTTGTACCTCCACAGCTGGCGGGTTTTCTTGTCTGCATTTTCTGTCTAGTTGGATGCAAACTGAAATGAATGTGCAAAAATATGTTGGCACTTGTACCAACTCCTCGCCAGGTTCTAAGTCCTCAAGTGAACACACCTGTTGAATAATGTCTTCGGCTTGACCCATCCACGACCGTCCTCTGTTTAACCTGCTGCCCTTCACCTTCATAGTTTCACTATGCAGTGGATGTTGTGTGTTTGCGTTAACTCTTCGATCAAACCGGATTCGATCAAACCGTATCCCCAGGTAATTCATTGCCTGCGTTCTTTCTACCGTCTCTGAACACAGATTTACTGTTGGTGTTGGAGTGTTGACAATATGATTATTCACCGAGAACCAAGTCACTGTTGCCTTTGTTGGGTTGACCATTGCCCCAGCCTCAACACACCAAGTACTTATGCGATTGAGTTCGGTTTGTAGTTCTACAGCAACCTGATCTATATCCTTACCCTGGCGATACACTAAAACATCGTTGGCATATGACAATGTCCTACCAGGTCCAGTGATCTGCTCACTGGTGATTCTCACAGTGTAGACGTTGAACAGTACCGGAGATAATGGTGATCCCTGTAGTAGGCCAGGATATTTTGTTGTTGGTTCCGAAGTCCAACTGCCACATTTAAAAACTGCTTTCCTTTGGAAGAGGGCTGCAGCGATCCAACTAAGGAGGAATGGACTTATTTTGAGTTCAAGAAGCTGAAGCATTAAAATATCCAATGGTACTATGTTGTACGCGTCCTCAAGATCAATCGCTGCAGCAAAGGTTTCAATGCCTGAGTGGAAACCTTCATAGACATCATGGGCAAAACCTGCTGCGTTGGTCCAGGTTTCTCTTTTTGGACGGTACCCACACAGGGTAGGTGGGAAAACACCTTGCCTCTCTAGCTGGCTTGATATTTTCCTGGCAATTAACTTCTCCAGCAGCTTGCCTATTGTATTCTGCATGGTTATATCTCGATATCCCTCAATTTTTGTGTGGTCTTTTCCAGGCTTCGGCACGGGAATTAGATAGCTGTGTAACCACTCATCCTTGATGCTAGCACTCCCTATACTATTGTTGTACATGTCTGCTAGTTCCTCTAGCTCGTTGCCGGTACACCTATTTATGTCGTTATATCTTATGCCATCTGGCCCTGGAACGCTGTTTTTTGATCGTCGAAGCACAGCCTTGATTTCTTTCACTGTCACCGTGTCTTCATCCGAAGTGTTCTGGGCCTTGCACCTGTCTGAGGTGACCTCCTTGGCCAGATTTCGGCCTCCCATGTCTGTCTGGTTGCTCTACTCTAGATAGCGTTCAAAGAGGGCTTTGCCCTTGTCCTCTTCAGTCCTCTGCCAGATGAGGTCAGCACCTTGGAAGTCAGAAATGCTCTTATTCTTGACTACCCCGCTCATGGTTTTATGTAGTCGCCAGAACAATTTCAGTGACTTGTCTGTGCTTATTCTTTGACACACCTCTGCCTATTTTTCACTTTTAACCACCTTGACCATTTTTTTTAGAAATATCTTACTTTTGTGTGCATCTCTCTTTCTAAGTGCATGCAGGGACTGGGATGGCCAGCTCTGTTCTTCTTGGCATTTTGCCATTTACACGTTGTGTGGCATTGTAAAGACACATTTGCATATTGTGTGTCATTGTAAAGACACATTTTCATCTTGTGTGGCATTGTAAAGACACATGTTCATGTTGTGTGACATTGTAAAGAGACATTTACACGTCTGGCATTGTAAATATACATTTACATGCTGCGTGCCCTTAACAGGACGTTGCGGTCAACCCTCAGCACAGGTTGATTTACGAGGCACGTTTGCTTACAATGTGTTGAGATTGCTTTCTTAACGAGAATTCAACGCTTAAGCCCAACGTCAAAGCCGCACTACAGGTTTTAATTTGCCTTCAATACAAGGCTTGAAAGGTCCCTTGTATATGAGAAACTGGCGGGAAAATGGCGCAGGTGTTATGCAGCGGCATCATTGAAAAATCATCATTCTAAATACAGCTTCGAGCAGGCGTTGCCGCATTGATATACAATGGCGAAGATGATTTGTCTGGCAGACAGGTCACTGTGATCGAACTGTGCCGGTACTTCAATGGCGCTGAGATTAACAACCGGGTCATACAATGGAAACATTTCTCTTTTTACGTTTACACTCTGCGGAAAAGATCACTCACAATCTTTGGGAATGTCGCGAGGTTCTACTCACTGACTTACCTTCCTCTTGACAGCTCTATCAACTCTACGAACTACCAAAGCCTGCTCCAGAGGTCGCGAGAAGAAAACAAGCGCATAGTGCACGGGGCGTTACCCAGTGGCGTTCGTCTGCTTTAGGAAAATGCATCCGCTCATGCAGATCGAGGGACGATCGACCATAACCAGTACTGCGGGTATAGCATCATGTCCTGTCCACCATATTCACCGGACATGGCACCAAGTGTCTTCTTCATGTTCCTAGACATGAATAACGTCGTTTTCCCCAAGACTTTGGACTTGATGACTAAACTAGAGACATGGTTCGAGCTTACACTGGGCCGTTCTACAATCAGGGTACCAGATTGGCGAAGAAGACATGGAATAACTGCATTGCCTTTGGTTTTGAGCTCAGACTGGACATTTCTAAATCAGGGCGTCATTTGGTGACGAAGACACGGAGTAACTGCATCGTCTTATGGGGATGATTACGCAGAAAAGACTTACATTTCACACATATATCCAGGTGCGTCAATGTCCAGGCGCAACAATGTCCAGGTACGTCAATGTGCAGGTGCGTCAATGTCCAGGTACGTCAATGTCCAGGTACGTCAATTTCCAGGCGCATGAATGTCCAGGTACGTCAATGTGCAGGTGCGTCAGTGTCCAGGCGCATCAATGTCCAGGTACGCCAATGTGCAGGTGCGTCAATGTCCAGGCGCATCAATGTGCAGGTACGTCAATGTCCAGGTACGTCAATGTCCAGGCGCATCAATGTCCAGGTACGTCAATGTCCAGGTACGTCAATGTACAGGCGCATCAATGTGCAGGTGCGTCAATGTCCAGGCGCATCAGTGTCCAGGTACGTCAATGTCCAGGTACGTCAATGTCCAGGCGCATCAATGTCCAGGTACGTCAATGTACAGGTGCGTCAATGTCCAGGTACGTCAATGTCCAGGTACGTCAATGTGCATGTGCGTCAATGTGCATGTGCGTCAATGTCCAGGTACGTCAATGTGCAGGTGCGTCAATGTACATGTGCGTCAATGTGCAGGTGCGTCAATGTACAGGTGCGTCAATGTACATGTGCGTCAATGTGCAAGTGCGTCAATGTCAGGTGCGTCAATGTACAGGTGCGTCAATACCCAGATTCGCCATTGTCCAGGTGCGTCAATGTCCGGATGCGTCAATGTCCAGGTGAGCTAATGTCCAAGTTCGTTAATGTACAGGTGCGTCAATGTCCGGATGCGTCAATGTCCAGGTGCGCTAATGTCCGGGTTCGTTAATGTACAGGTGCGCCAAAGTCCGGATGCGTCAATGTCCAGGTGCGCTAATGTTCAGGTCCGTTAATGTCAGGTGCGTCAATGTCAGGTGCGTCAATGTCCAGGTGCGTCAATGTCTGAGTGCGACAATGTCCATGTGCGTCAATGTACAGCTTCGTAAATGTCCAGCTGCGTCAATTTTAGGTGAGTCAATATTGTCAACAACCAATGTGTCAGGCATCATAGGATTACTTCTCCCACACCACACAAGAAACTTGCAAGTCGTGTGAGAGGAAATGAATGGTACATTTTATTGCCGTTGGCTCTTTACAATTACAAAACAGTCGCTATCAAATCACACACAAAGCCACAGAATTGCCTATCTCTAGTTTCCTAAACCCTAGCGCTAATCTCTATCTAATTGGCTACAAAAAACTCCTATCGACACTAAACGATCTGCTCTCTACGAAGTCAGTCCCCAGTCTGCCTTTTCCTACACGCGTCGCTACACAGCACGCGGAAGGACCTTGTTGCGTCCTTCGGCTTTTTTGCGTGCGGTTATACTCAGCACGCTTGTGGCAGCCGTTCTCCTATTGAGTGGCACTCTTCTCCGTGGCTATCACGTAGGCGTGATTCTGTCCTGACCAGAGTACTAACTATCTGGTCGATGCCTCCGTGTCTCATGAGAGAACTAGTTAATAGTCCCCCTTTCTATCACCTACCCTGCCCTTATATCGGGGCACTATGTTACCTCTAATCTACTTGAGGTTGACCACTCTTCCCGGTGGTCTTCTATCTTGCGGTAGACCTCTTTCCTATATGTTTCAGTCTTTGACACACACTCTCACTTCCTGTGTTGCGTCATCAACTTTGCCTCATTGGTTGTGACACAAGAGGTTTGTAAAAAATTAGTGTATCTAATTTTTGTCAAAGACTGCTGATAACCTGGCTTTGGGTAACTTAATAGACTTGTACTGACTATTGTCACAATGTAGTATCACTTTACTTGGCTACTGGCAATCGCCACAAACTTGTCTGGTTGGCGTGAGCCCTCTTCTCAATCGCAATATTATATTATTTAGAGGTATGTCTGAACCGGACCGTTGTCTTATAAGACCTGCCCTCAAATAGTAAATTAACTCACTACCCATACAAAGTTGACTTTCTTAGGGTCAACACATGAATTGCTTCATGTCCCCCATATAATATTAAACAACCATTACACAAGCTGTGTGCGATAGGCTTTACCTATCTCGCTTCCGCGTGTAAAGTTATCTTTCACTGTTAAGTTAGTGTTTCGTTGTCTATTATGTCCCCTGACCCGGAGTTATCTCTCTTTGATCTACCGAAAATGTATGCAATTTATATGTTTGTTTTTCTGGTTGTTTGCGTGTTTGCATCTAACTAATAGTATAATCTAACTTCTAACATGTGTATCTAACTATCATGTGTATGTAAGTTAGTTTTCAAGTGCCATAATTCGGTTAAATGTGGCCACAAACAAGTGTATAACACTAATTCGTGACTACGTTTCCGTCTTATGATACTTAAAATACTTTCTCTAAGATCTACACTAAACTACACACAACACATTCAAGACAGCACATTTTCAACATCGAAAGCAAACACTTGACGCAGACAAAAAACAAAAAGTCGCGTTGAGCGGCAGCAAAACTCCGCCGATCTCACCCTCTCCTGTATCATTTACATTCGCTCTCAATTTCACACTTATCTCACACATCTTTTACCCTCACTTCTGTCACACATCTTTTACCCTCACCATTATTTAAAAAACCTTGGAGTAACACTGTACAAGTTTGGCTCAGTTTGACAAAGTTGAGCTAAATGACTGTGCGTAAATTGCTGCACGAGTCATGTATTTACACATATTTACATGTAAGAAAAAGGGTTGATGGTTTGTACCCTGGTATTAGTAACTACTATATTCTACTGAAATAATACTCTAAATACTGACATACTAGTTCTAAAAATATGTATCTAATGTGTTACCTATTCTAATTTAATTTGCAACATTAATTATAATGTTTATCTAATTTAAGGGACGTAATCTAACTATTTAAAATGAAATTGATGTGAGATGAGTTATGTACCTTTATGAAATGGGTAATGTGAAATGTGATCAATTATGTACCTTTCTAACATGGGTAATGTGAAATATAACAAAATTATAACTAATGTTTTTAAATGGAAAAATAAATGATTGATATTTTTACTCTATATGGTGTAAATGATGTATGTTTAATTGTATAATCTTTTTATCCTATGATAATGATGTAAATTAATCCTAATACTACATGATCACGTTTGTTAAATGGACTGGTTCATTAAGATGGGATGAACTCAAATGAAATGAAACAACGTGAAATGTAATAAACCTAAATGGTACTAATACTATCTAAACTTTTTATTCTAGTTTATAATTAGCTGTTATTACGTTTAAATTACTATCCTATTCTACTTTTACGGTAAGTAAGAGGGTAAATTACTGATCTATCTAATTAATCCTATCTAAACTAATTTAAAAAAAAATGAAAACTATTATACTGTCTAACTCTAAATGTAAATTAAAGTGACCTAATCTACCTATAATTTATCACTATATTAAAATGTTATAATACATATCACAATAAGTTTATATATACCTAGTATTTAAATACCTCAGGTTAGTCGTTGCCCTAATGTTCAGAAATTGCTTTCATTGGCATACTATATATTCACACTTGTCCTGGGTATATTAAACACATTACACAGTCATACTTGTGTCCTATGGGTATTGCACCTGTAGAGTTCGATTGTGTCGTAGACCAGTATTTTCGTGTCTGGATTTATGTAATGTTCTGACACTGTTTTTCTCTGCTTAACACAAATGATTCACCGGAATACCTATGGAGCTTTGTAAGTAATGAGCTGTCCCAGTTCACACCGTGATACATTTGTTCTCGGAGCATAGTTCTTCTTTTGATGTCTACGGACACATGGTAGATCGCTGTTCCTAGTACATAGTTCAGCACATAATGTCTATGTATTTGTAAAATATTTTTCATAGAATATTCTAATGTACTAATAATCTATTACTCTACACTCATATGCGGAATCTGCGGTATTTCTACCTCAGATGGTCGACTAAGGGTATCAGCCAGAATGTTGTCCTTACCCTTAATATGCTCTATACTAAACGTATAGTTTTGTAGTATTAGCGACCACCTGTATATACGGTCATTCCGATGCACACCACTTTGTATGACCGTGATTGGGGAGTTGTCAGTCTGGACAACGAAGTGAACACCCGCTAGAAACCGATGAAGATTCCTCACCGCATACATGACGCTTAGGGCTTCCAACTCTGATATGGAATATCTGGACTCAGCAGGTGTGATCTTACTGCTCACGTAAAAAATCGGATGGAAGATGCCCTCATAAAATTGGTCTAGCACTGCAGCGATGGAGATTCTGCTGGCATCTGTCCTAAGATAATAAACGAGCCTAGGATTATGCAAGCGGAGGATTGGTATATTACTAAACAGGATTTTCAATTTTGACAATGCAGAAATTAATAATGCATCTTTGACATCTAGTTTTACAGATGCTTTTAAAACATTTGAAAATACACTTGTAATTTCAGCTAAGTTTGGTATGAATTTGCTATAGTAATTTACTAACCCCCAAAAGGCTTCTGACCTGCTTCTTTGTGGTAGGCATGGTCAGGTTCATAATTTTGGTAATGATTCTATTGTCAGTCTTTAGTTGACCTTGTGAAATGACATGACCCAAAAAATCAATTTCTTTTAGGCCCAATTCGACTTTGCTCGGTTTGACAGTGAGACCGAAGAGTCGCAAACTATCAAAGACATGTCTTAGTTTCAGTAGGTGTGTTGTCCAGTCATCAGTATGGACACATATATCATCTATATACGTCACTGTATTCGTCACTCCATGCAGTAGATCTCTAGTTAAGCGTACGAAAGTGGCAGGAGCGTTTCGGAGTCCGAAAGGAAGAAAACGCCACTCGTAAAGTCCTAAAGGTGTTGAAAAAAGCAGTAAGATGAATGGATTGAGTCTTCATAGGGACCTGCCAATATCCCTTAGTAAGATCTAATTTAGAAAAGATTTTGGAGGTGGACATGTCAAGAATAAGATCTTCGCAGGAAGGAATTGGTTCTGCGTCGATCTTGGTGACGTTGTTAAGTTGTCGATAGTCCACACACAGACGAATTGTGGAGTCTTTTTTCTTCACTAGGACGATTGGAAAGGAGTACTCAGATGTAGACTTCTGAATAATCCCACTAGCTTCTAAATTAAGTATTTCCTTATTTAGGTTTTCCCTATAGCTAAGTGGGATTGAGTACGGCCTGCATTTAATAGGCTTAGAGTCCGAAAGAAGAATGAAGTGCTCGATTCTGTCCGTCCTACCTGGAATGTCAGAAAATATGTCTTTATACTCTGTCACTATTTCTATTAATTGTCGTCGTTGACCGTCTGTTAGTTCCTGTTCTATCCGTATGCTATCCAATGTCGCAGTCTTGTCTACAATAGGAACAGGTAGTTCCATTCCGTCGTCGTCTACCTGATTCAGTACGGCTGTGGTGCTAAGTGCGTATTCTGTATTCTCACTAGATGTATGGATATCGTCGGATTTGCCAGTCTCGCTAACTAGTGTAGTTGCGTTGTGTACGTCTGTCGTCTCATCACTAGGTGTGCGTGCACTGTGTTCGTCTGTCTCTACTTCTGTCTCTTGTCGTGAAAAGTAAGGTTTCAACATGTTGACATGGAATATCTTTAAGTGTCAGTTTATCGATATTTCATAGTCAACATCTGAAAGCCTTTGTATCACCTTGAAAGGCCCTTGCCATGAAGTAAGTATTTTATTATGCTTGTCTGGTAGTAGCACCATTACGTCTTGATCAGTTTCAAGTGTTATGGGTCTAGCAATGTTGTTAGGACTGTGATGTTTGATGATATCTGCACTGTTCACTGGAGTGACACCATTTTTCTCCTCCCAGACAGATATTTCTTCATCTGTACAGTGCCTTAGCTGGGGTAGACACCCAAGAATTAAATCAATACAAGGGTTGTCTAGTATTGCACAAGTAAATGTACCAGAAAGGAACGGGGTGTTTATACGGGCTCTTGCCAGAGGATAGGTTTCTATATTACCAGAAAAAGTCCGGCATTTTACAGAGTCACCAGTATAATCCTTTGGATTAACAAGTTCCTTTTTCACTCCAATAATAGAGCTCCCACTGTCAAGCAAACATCGGCATGGCTTCTCATTGACCATTGCAGAGCGAAACAATAGATTGCCTCTGGAGGCTATAGCTGCATTTGCATTCTCCAAGGAGGATGTTACATTATGCCCACATGTAAGTTTGCCGTCTGCATGAAATTGGTGACATTGGTCACAATTGTCAAAGCTTAACACATCGTTCACACAACAGACATCTTCAGATTGCTTAAAAGGTAATACATTCTCGACTTCACACTCAGTCTCACTACTACTATCAGAAGATGTATCAATCAAAATAGCATTGTTGGCTTTCATACGTTGGCGGCACAGGCACTTATTTGAATAATGGCCGTAGCTGGAACAAAAGAAGCATTTGATTGCACGCCTGTATGCAGATCGCTTGTTTTGTTGCTTCTTAATAACATTTTCAAGATGCGCCGGATAGTTTGGCGATTTATCACACATAGAATAAGTGTCTGCAAAAGTTGACAGTAGATACATTTTGACACATTCCTATCTTTCTTATCAACTTTATGAAATGGTTTTCTATTACTTTGATAGTTTTTAGGTTGGTCCTTTACAAAGGACACTATTTCAGAGTCATTTGAAGTCTTAAAAATATCTCTATTTGAGGAAAAATATGCAGAGCCTTTCTTTTCAAATTGTTCTATGGTCTCAATGTCCGACTGCTGCAGGAATTTAGCAAAAGGAGATGGTATAGTGGATATGACTTTATCCATGGCTATTAGATTTTTAAGTCTGTCAAAATCTTTACCTATGTTAGCTGCTTTAAGCCACCTATTTAGTACACTTTGAACATTTGAGACGTAATCAATGAAAGTCTCACTAGGTTTTGGTTTTAAATTTGAGAACTAAACCTGATACCCAGGGGCATCAAGTAAAAAATGTTGCATTATCCTATCATGGATGTACTGATAGTTAGATCTAAGATCAGTTGGTATTGATTCTATCACTTTAAGGGGCTCACCACTTAGGTTCTTCATATAAATCATAGCCCACATGTCTATTGGAACTTGGTGGTATTTAAACTGATATTCGACATTTTCTGTCCAGGCTGATATGGGGTCTTCTTTACAATATGGTTTGATAATATTTTTGTATTTATTGAACTTATTTTCTTCTTGTTGACTTTTTAGTTTAGTAGCAGAGATCTCTAAGTGTGAGTTTACATCCATACCTTTCATCTTTAACTGTGTTTCTGATTCTACTTGAATTTGTTTTTCCTTAACTCTTGCCATTTCATCTATCTCTTTTTGCTTTAGTTCTGTCTCCTGATCTAACTGCTTTTGTTTTAACTCTACTTCCTTCTGTTTAATTTCCTTATCATCTTCTAACTGCTTCTGTTTTAATTCTAATTCTTTATGTTTAATCTCTATTTCTTTCTGTTTATTTTCCTTATCCTGTTCTGACTGTTTTAGCTTAATTTCCTTATCATGTTCTAACTGCTTCTGTTTTGTTATCTCAGCTAGTTCTGCAATCTCCTTTTGATGTCTTTCTTGTGCGCGTTTATCTCTCTCAGCATCTTTTGCTTCTTTAAATTTTTGATCAGCATATTGTTCTAGCTCCTTTCCTGTGTATTGTAACTCTTTACCAGCTTTTATGAAATCAGATAACGTTGCCATGTTGTTGGCCTATTAGCTAGCAATGACCCGCACTGAAGTCCTTAATCACTTATTTATCTTTGATATGTTATGTTTCTTAATATCTGAGCACTGAAAATAGGACTCTTAGTTTATAACCTGGAAAATTTTATCCTGAAAAAAAAAACAGAGCACAACCATATGCTAATGCATCACACGCTGAAAAAGAGATGCACTATTAATCACATTGCATGCCAAATACGTAGGTTATACTCAACTTAATGTTCCCGAGAATCAGGAACACCAATCCGGTAACACAGGTCACCTCGTTTGGCACTTCGGCATACACAAGAGTTTTCTAATCAGCTGTTGTTCACCCTGGTTCACAGAGCAGCAACAATTAACAAATAGTAAACGACACGTTATTTTTGACAATTTGGTACAATCACAATGACATGCCCACGGGCAAACAGAATATAGTTTAATTAATGTTAAATGTCACTGTCCTGTCTTCGTTCTAACGTTTTATGCCTTTCGTCCCTAACCTAGTTTAATCTATGGAAGTTTTGTGCAGACCAAGTCTAATTTGCATAGCCAAAAGTAGTGCCATCGTGACGGTAAACAAATAGAAAAAGTACGAAAAACATTCAATAAATGCTTTTAAATAAATAAAAATATAATAATATGGTTTAAATAAATAAATATATTCATTCACTAACTGAAATAAACAAATAATAATTAATATAAAGCACAGATTCAGGCGGGCAGCAGCTTGGCGATTTGTAAACACTCAAATGCTGAATGCGAATGGCGTAGAACAACTGCTTGTCAATCGTAATACGTCAGAGGCGCAGCGCTATTTTTAGCTTGCAAAAATCGATAATGTTGCTGGCCTGTGTATCGCTCCGCCATGAATCATATTTGATAGTTATTCATAAACAAATCAATAATTACATAAATCAATGAAAGAAATTAATAATATGAATACTTATACCTTTGAAGAACACATGATTTAACTAAATAATATTTTAATAAGCACAAATAAGCATTATTTTGTCACGATAGGCACAGTTTAGCTCACAACTTGTCCTAGTCTGCACACGTCATCAGTGACTGACACAAATTAAACCTTGTAATTCACTATTCGTAACCTTAGTCTAGAGCCGTGGGTAAGTGTAATAGCTTGAACATTTGTTCAAGCCACACTTCTGACACCACATTAAATCCTAGCCTGTCAACAACCAATGTGTCAGGCATCATAGGATTACTTCTCCCACACCACACAAGAAACTTGCAAGTCGTGTGAGAGGAAATGAATGGTACATTTTATTGCCGTTGGCTCTTTACAATTACAAAACAGTCGCTATCAAATCACACACAAAGCCACAGAATTGCCTATCTCTAGTTTCCTAAACCCTATTGCTAATTTCTATATAATTGGCTACAAAAAACTCCTATCGACACTAAACGATCTGCTCTCTACGAAGTCAGTCCCCAGTCTGCCTTTTCCTACACGCGTCGCTACACAGCACGCGGAAGGACCTTGTTGCGTCCTTCGGCTTTTTGCGTGCGGTTATACTCAGCACGCTTGTGGCAGCCGTTCTCCTATTGAGTGGCACTCTTCTCCGTGGCTATCACGTAGGCGTGATTCTGTCCTGACCAGAGTACTAACTATCTGATCGATGCCTCCGTGTCTCATGAGAGAACTAGTTAATAGTCCCCCTTTCTATCACCTACCCTGCCCTTATATCGGGGCACTATGTTACCTCTAATCTAGTTGAGGTTGACCACTCTTCCTGGTGGTCTTCTATCTTGCGGTAGACCTCTTTCCTATATGTTTCAGTCTTTGACAAATATAAGGTGCGTCAATGTACAGGTGCGTCAATGTCAGGTACGTCAATGTCCAGGTGCGTCAATATACAGGTGCGTCAATGTCAGTTGCTTCAATTTAAGGTGCGTCAATGGCCAATGTCCAGGTGCGTACACTGACTCCTTCATACTAAAGTGCACAACATGTTGACCTCCCCTAGAAGGAACGTTTTGGGTTTAATATGGGTAAACATGGTGAGAGGATAGTCTTCATTGCACCGGGTTTAATCCCATATGATTATGTCTCTTTTCTCAGGGCGGTCTGCCGAAAGTGTCGCACAAAGCTCGAACTCCGTAGCTCCGACAACCCCCTGAAGTGTCCGAGAAAATAACACTCGTGAATCGAACACGGTGACCGAAATTAACACCAAAATCTTCAGTACAAGAGGCAAGTGGAATAACCACTATGATACGGGAACTACTGTTTGGAACAGAAAGAACGTTGCACGATTTACTGCCTGGCATATCTCGCTACATCTCGTCGGCTGGCGTACTGCAGTGTTATGTATCGCATGAACTGAAGACATGAATCATACATTGGCTGAAACAATTAAAGAATTAAAGACATGAATCATACATCGGCTGAAACAATTAAAGAACTGAAGACATGAATCATACATTGGCTGAAACAATTAAAGAACTCAAGACATGAATCATACATTGGCTGAAACAGTTAAAGAACTGAAGACATGAATCATACATTGGCTGAAACAATTAAAGAACACAAGACATGAATCATACATTGGCTGAAACAATTAAAGAACTGAAGACATGAATCATACATTGGCTGAAACAATTAAAGAACTGAAGACATGAATCATACATTGGCTGAAACAATTAAAGAACTGAAGACATGAATCATACATTGGCTGAAACAATTAAAGAACTGAAGACATGAATCATACATTGGCTGAAACAATTAAAGAACTGAAGACATGAATCATACATTGGCTGAAACAATTAAAGAACTGAAGACATGAATCATACATTGGCTGAAATAATTAAAGAACTGAAGACATGAAACATACATTGGCTGAAACAATTAAAGAACTGAAGACATGAATCATACATTGGCTGAAACAATTAAAGAACATAGTCACAGGTATTTTTCGATTGGAAAGCATCAGTCATCCCCACGGTAATTTCACATTTAATACGAATTCTTTATGTTTGCATAAAACCTGCTGGAAACGACTATTGACCTTGTTATACTGGCCGCCACATCTGTGCCGGTTTCATCTCCCGTAGGCCACTTGTAACAAAAGGGTCAGTAACTTTTATGTAACCTCTTTTCTGGAAAATTAAGGCTGGTGGAATGTAATATTTAATCGGTTGTTAGGATTAAAGAAGGATTACAGTACTGTAGTTTACGAGGTATATCAGTGATAGACTAGACTATTTTACTGCACCTTTTACATAAGTGTTTATTTATATCTGGAGAAATGTCACTGCATGTTATATCTGGAGAAATGTCACTGCATGTTATATCTGGAGAAATGTCACTGCATGTTATATCTGGAGAAATGTCACTGCATGTTATATCTGGAGAAATGTCACTGCATGTTATATCTGGAGAAGTGTAGCTGCGGTTTATATCTGGAGAAATGTCACTACATGTTATATCTGGAGAAATGTCACTGCATGTTATATCTGGAGAAATGTCACTGCATGTTATATCTGGAGAAATGTCACTGCATGTTATATCTGGAGAAATGTAGCTGCGTTTTATATCTTACATTGGCACCTTTGGCACCTTTCCGTCTTGACAGACGATAGTTTGGTACATTGTGCTTCAAAAAGGCTTAATAACTTCGACCCATGGCGGTGACGAGTGTGGCTGATAAGGCCAATTCGTGCTGCAAATGTTTGCCCACAGTAGATGCATGTGAAAATATGGTCATTTCCACCATTGTGCACCATCTTACGTCTCTCACGCTCTGGAGTTATTGCCTCTCCATAGCACAAAGCCTGGGCTAAAATAAAGAAACCATGTGTTGCCCATGCAGCATGATCCCTCTCTCGGCCTGCCTAGTTCACTCCAGAGGAAATTTAACACCTATACGTCTGGAACAAGACAAGCTGCAGAAGCTTCCGGATCAGCAAAGCAATGCTCTAACTGTCCGCCTGTCGGAGCTTCGATCCTAGACCAGCTGCCAACCAAGGCTTAAGGCCTGGTCTGCCCTGCCATGACTTATTTTGTCTTTGGGTTGCATTTCCTCGCACCAGGATAAGGTTTTATATCTGGACGAAGTGTAAATGCATTTTATATCTGGAGGGAATGTAAATGCATTTTATATCTGGAGGGAAAGTAAATGCATTTTATATCTGGAGGGAAAGTAAACGCATTTTATATCTGGAGGGAATGTAAATGCACTTTATATCTGGAGAAAAATAACTGCATTTTATTTATAGAGGGAGTGTAAATGCATTTTATATCTGGAGGGAATGTAAACGCATTTTATATCTGGAGGGAAAGTAAACGCATTTTATATCTGGAGGGAATGTAAATGCATTTTATATCTGGAGGGAAAGTAAACGCATTTTATATCTGGAGGGAAAGTAAACGCATTTTATATCTGGAGGGAATGTAAATGCATTTTATATCTGGAGGGAAAGTAAATGCATTTTATATCTGGAGGGAATGTAAATGCATTTTATATCTGGAGGGAAAGTAAACGCATTTTATATATGGAGGGAAAGTAAATGCATTTTATATCTGGAGGGAAAGTAAATGCATTTTATATCTGGAGAAAAATAACTGCATTTTATTTATAGATGGAGTGTAAATGCATTTTATATCTTTAGAAATGTAACTGCATTTTATATCTTTAGAAATGTAACTGCATTTTATATCTTTAGAAATATAACTGCATTTTATATCTTTAGAAATATAACTGCATTTTATATATTTAGAAATGTAACTGCATTTTATATCTTTAGAAATATAACTGCATTTTACATCTGGTGAAGTGTAACTGCGTTTTATATCTGGAGAAATGTAACTGCATTTTATATCTGGAGAACTGCATTTTATATCTGTAGAAGTGTAACAACATTTTATATCTCGAGAAGTGTAACTGCATTTTATATCTGGAGAACTGTAACTGCATTTTATATCTTTAGAAATGTAACTCCATTCTATATCTGGAAAAGGGTAACTGCGTTTTATTCTCTGGAGAATGATAACTGCATTTGATATCTGGAGAAGTATAACAGCATTTTATAGCTAGAGTTGTATAACTGCATTACATTTATTTGGGAATCACATTTTACAGGAATCGGTCCTTCAACGACCATATGGAGACGGTTGTGACAAGATCTCAAAGGGGACTCAATGCACTTAAAAATATGGCTGCAATGGACACAGAGCGCAAAGAATGCTCTTCACACTATACCAGCACTTGATCCTCTCAGTAATTGATTATGGATTAGGTCTGCTCACTGTCTCAGTGAGTCAGCTGGTGAAATTAGAGCGCATACAGAACGAAGCTATGCGGGTCATTCTGGGATGCACCAGAGGCACCCCAGTAGTTTGTATGTGTTACATCCTTGGTCTGCCGACTGTTGCTGGTAGGCTCAAGGTGATGCAGACGAAGGCATACCTCAGAGTAGCTGCAGACACAGATCACCCGTTGCATGATTCGCTGGACGCAGTTAAGGATCAGCGACTGATAAGAGGGAAATCATGGATGGCTCAGGTGGAGGATACGATCAGACAGGTGTGCCCCTTGGAGAACATCAGGCGAGGAGAGAAGTGGGTCAGAGTGCCAGCGGAGCAGTCAGACTTGTGCAGAGTTATAATCACATTGAGCCGGGAGTGCAGGGAGTGGACAGCAGGGGCCACGGAAGTGGAAATCCAGCAACTAATTCAGGATAATGCTCGCCCGGGTGATGTTATTATCTACACGGATGGTTCTGTGTTGAGAGGTAGGAGAAGTGCCTGGGGATTCTTAGCAAAAGCTAATGGTCGACGTTTGGTGCAGGAGAGCCTGGCGTATGATGCCACAACATCTAGCTTAAGAATGGAGGTGGAGGCGGTCAGTGCAGTTTTCCGCTGGATGGAGAACACGATACATACACACATTGTGATTGTAACTGACTCATAAAGCATGCTGAGGAGGGTGAGGACAGGCAGGCTTCGTTCAGAGTGGCTTGCTTCGCTTCGGAGGTCACGGGTAGCAAGCATCACCTTGATCTTTTCTCCGGGGCATGCCGGTGTGCTGGGGGATGAACAGCCGGACAGATTGGCAGGCTCGGCAAAACTTGGTGGAGTATTGATGCATGACAAGGCAGACATGGTTGCGGCCTTGTGGGAGCATGTGTACACCTCAGAGGAGCAAATAGATCACCATAGTCTGGTAAGAATGAGGCAGCGAGGTGTGACGAGGGGATCTGGCCGATTCTTGACGCTCAGGGGAAAGGTGAGACGGACATATAATCAGATTGCTACTGGAACTATTAGTGTTGGAACTCTTCGCTGGCTGCTGAAGATGGGGACGGAGCGCTTATGGATCGCTTAATGATGTGATGTCGGTTCCTAAATCAATCAATCAATCAATCAATCAATCATATATCTTTAGAAATGTAACTGCATTTTATGTCTTTAGAAATGTAACTGTATTTTATATCTTTAGAAATGTAACTGCATTTTATTTCTGGAGAAGTATAGCTGTATTTTATATATTTACAAATGTAACTGCATTTTATATCTGGAGAAGGGTAACTGCATTTTATATATGGACGGAGTGTAACTGCATTTTATATTTAACTAGCTGACCCGGCCCGGCTTCGCCCAGACCCTGGTGGGGAGCATCTCATTTAATTCATATAAGTAGTCATATAAGCTCCCGTTCCCGTTCCCGACTATCTATCTGTCTGTCTGTCTATCTGTCTGTCTGTCTGCCTGTCTGACCCGGCCCGGCTTCGCCCAGACCCTGATGGGGAGCATCTCATTTAATTCATATAAGTAGTAATATAAGTTCCCGTTCCCGACTGTCTGTCTGTCTGTCTGTCTGTCTGTCTGACATGGCCCGGCTTCGCCCAGCCCTTGGTTGGGAGCATCTCATTTAATTCATATAAGTAGTCATATAAGCTCCCGTTCCCGTTCCCGACTATCTACTGTCTGTCTGTCTGTCTGTCTATTATTAGAAAGAGCACTTGAAAGATCTTTACATCTTCCCCCAACAATTAACTTGGGTAAATGGAGTGTCTCATTTAATATTCGGCCCCTGCTCCCGTTCCCGTTCCCAAAAAAGACGAGCAGGCCCGGCTTCGCCCAGTCTCTGGTGGGGAGCATATCATGTAATTCATATTCGGCGGAGGGAGGAGGAGGGAGCAGGAGGGAGGCTGAGGAGACAGAAGGAGGAGGGAGGAGTAGGAGGGAGGAGGAGGGATTAGGAGGAGGAGGGAGGAATGAGGGGAGAGGGAGGAGGAGGGAGTAGGAGGTAAGAGGAGGAAGGAGGAGGAAAAAGGAGGAGGGAGGAGGAAGGAGGAGGAGGGAGGAGGAGGAGAGAGGATGATAGAGGAGGAGGAGGGAGGAGGAGGGAGAAGGAGGAAGGTGGAAGAGGAGGGAGGAGGAGGAGGGAGGACGAGGAAAAGCGAGGAGGACGGAGGATGTAGGAGGAGGGAGGAGAAGGGGAGTGGATGAGGAAGAGGGAGGAGGAGGGAGAAGGAGAAGGAGGAAAAGGAGGAGGAGGAGGGAGAAGGAGGGAGGAGGAGGAGGGAGAAGGAGGAGGAGGGAGGAGGAGGAGGAAGGAAGAGAGGGAGGATGAGGAGGGAGGAGGAGGAGAGAGGAGGAGGAGAGAGGAGGCGGAGGGAGAAGGAGGAAGGTAGAGGAGGGAGGAGGAGGGAGGAGGAGGAAGAGGGAGAAGGAGGAGGGAGAGGGAGGAGGGAGGAGGGAAAGGGAGGAGGAAAAGGAGGAGGGAGGAGGAGGAGGGAGGAGGAGGGAGGAGGAGGAGGTAGAGGGAGGAGGAGGGAGGAGGTAGAGGGAGGAGGTAGAGGGAGGAGGAGGTTGGAGGATTAGGAGGAGGGAGGAGGAGAAGGGAGGAGGATGGAGGAGGAATAGGGAGAAGGAGGGAGATGGAGGAGGAGGAAGAGGGAGGAGGAGGGAGGAGAAGGAGGGAGGAGGAGGAGGGAGAAGGAGGAAGGAGGAAGAGGGAGGAGGGAGGAGGAGGGATGAGGAGGGGGAGGAGGAGGGAGGGGGAGGAGGAGGGAGAGGGAGGAGGAGTAGGAGAGAGGAGGGAGGAGGAGGGAGGAGGCGGAGGGAGAAGGAGGAGGGGGAGGAGGAAGATGGAGAAAGAGGAGAGAGGAGAAGGAGGAGGGTGGAGGGAGGAGGTAGAGGGGGGAAGTGGAGGGAGAAGGAGGAGAGAGGAGGAGAAGGGAGGAGGAGGGAGTTCGCCATTCCGAATTCATACTCGTCTAGGTTCTTTGATTTGGGTCCTTCCATTGATTGTTCTTCTCTTCTACATGACTGTTGATAACTTCTTTACACATAAAAAGGTGAATTGTTATTGACATTGCCGTGTGACGATTCTGTGTAGTCACGTCATTTTCTTCGCTTTTCCTAGCGTTGTGGTTCAGGGATTTTTTGATCTCTTCTATTTACGTACGTATTTAGGGAGGGGGTGGAGGGAGGAGGAAGAAGAAGGAAAAAAAAACTATGACAGTTGGCAGCGCGGGAATGAGAGGAAGACGTGTAGAAAATGTCATCTCAATCGGATGGACCGTTCGCGAACGCATAAAGGACAGACATACAGACAGACAGACAGACAGACAGACAGACAGACAGACAGACAGACAGACGGAGATTCTCTTTTATATATATAGATTGTATATCTCCTCTACTTCCTCCTCTCTTTCTTCTTTCTCTATCCATGTCTTCTTCAAGCTCGTCCTATTCTTTCTCCTACTCTTCGTCCCCATCATCCTATTCTTCTTCTTGTTCTCCTCCTCCTCTTCATCCTCCTCATCTTCCTTTCATTCCTAACATTTTCTTCCTTCTTCTCACCCTCTCTTTACCCTTCTTCGCTTTCTCCCCCTCTTGCACATCTTCTTCTTCCTCTTCCTCCTTCTCTTCTTCGACCTCAGTCTCCTCCTCATCATCTATCTCCTTTTCTCCGCCTCTTCTCCCACGTCCACATCTTCTCCTCCTCTTTCTCCCCTTTTTATTCTATTTCTATTTTTGTAGTTACTATTCTTTTTCTTAATTTTCTAATTCTTCATCTGTGTCTTCTTTATCTTGATCTTCTTCATTGTTATATTCGTCAGCTTTATCTTCTTCATCTGTAACTTCTTAATCTGTACCTTCTTAATCTTTATCTTCTTCATCTTTACCTTCGTCATCTTCATCTTTCTAATCTTTATCTTATTCATCCTTATCTTCATTATCTTTATCGTCTTCATCGTTATCTTATTCAAATTTACCTTCTTCATCTTTGTCTTCGTTATCGGCATCTTCTTCACCTTAATCTTCTTCCTCTTCTTCTAATCTATCATACACCATATTCTCAACTTGATTAGCCCAACCGCTAGCATGTCTAACACGAAACACTTTATGGGCAATTTTTTTTATTTTGCATATCCTTTACAGGACATCGTTGTCAACATCAGCATCTTTCAGCTGTATATTGATTTCTTGGCAAGATTACGCTCAGTAGTTTTCCATTGCTTTCTGAGCGGCCGGCTCACATACCCCGTAAGTTACCGATGCCTTTCGAACCACTGCTGATTCTCACCGTCATCACGTTACCGACGAGAGTATACGAGATTACGGAGAAAAGTTATAACCTCTATGCTATTTTAATTAATATCACGTCCACACATATTATCAGCCTTCATATTCCCACAGATCTCACCGACGTTTTCCAATTTCATGACCTCCAAGTAGGTAATAACTGTTTAATCCCTCACTCTGAGGCTCGGACATAAACTTACTGTATACATGTGTGCTATTTCAAGTATGGGTTTATATAACCTCCAGTGAAATAGTTCAAGTATGGGTCTATATAACCTGTTGAGAAATAGTTCTCTATTATTCCAGGGCCCTTTGTGAGGCGAAAAATAAACTCACCAAAATCAACATCTACAGACGTCAGTTAGATTTAAAAATGTCGACTTCTAGTCCTTGACTTGGGAACAAACATCAGAAATACCGCTGAAATCGGAATGGGTTCTCCTTATAGTGAGGGACACTTATAACAAGTAAAGCTAATCCACACGCAAAAATCCGTCAAATACACAAGAAGTGTGAAACCGTCACTCTCGAGACTGCCGAATTACCTTCCTGCCATTCTTTCCGTTATTCCATCAATATATATAAAATCCTATTTGTATTTATTTTATAATTGTATAATTATTACACGTTTACACATAATACACTTGTATATCTGTGCATCTTGATAGAGTAGAGAATCTCCGGTATGTTTTCCTTTTCATTACCGACTTTAGTGCACTCCGATTAAAAGCTATACACGTGACGTCAGAGATGGCAGTTACAGTCTTGCCATTTCCCTTTGATGGAAAATCACCAAATTCGACCCAAAAAAGCACTAAAAAGCACCAACAATTTTTAGGAAGCACCAAAAAATAAAAAGAACCAACTGTTTTTATTACAAATGTAACAAGGTAGCACAGTATAATTTATTATTATCACTTCATATTACAATGAAGTTTATTCCAGATCCGCCAATTCCCAATCTGAACTACTTTCGAGCCAAACAAGCACCAAATTGCAATGCAATACTATATTTTTGGGAAATCACTAAAACAAGCCCTGGCGGTATTCATTCAAAATGTTATAAAGTAGCACATTATAATTTATTATTATCACTGAATATTAGAATGAAGTTTATTCCAGATCTGCCAAATCCCAGTCAAACAACTCCTCTTCAGTTTCTGTAGCTATTTCATGCTGTGTTTGCTCCTGCGATGATGAGGATGAGGAGGATGATTGAAAGAAACATGTGTATACCTCCTGTGATCCAATTTTTCGCAGAATATCCATAGGTAGTTTATAATCATGACAGCATTTGTCATATCTTTTCATTCCATATCTAATAGTTAAAACAGCTGTCAAACTCTTTGTGCTAAGTCTATTCCGCCATTTTGATTTTATAACTCCCATTTGACTGAAAATACGCTCCACGTCCGCATTAGAATGAGGTAAAATGAGCAGAGTTAAAGCTAAATCTGTAAGATCTTGGAAAGGATTTTCACCGGTGGCATCCCTGTATGAGGCTATATCTGCCTACAGTCCAAGTATGTCTGAGGTCTGTGTCCACTCCATATGATGAAGGTTTCTCCACTGGAAATCGATGCTGGTGAGAGTAGCTGCATCTTCTACAAACGTTTTAGCAAGATCCAATATACAGGGCTTCATTGGCTGTAGACATCCACTTCCACTAAGACATGACATGGACTGTAACACTCAAACGTTATCGGGTGTACGTAAACGCAGCTGTGTCAATAGCTCTATTAAAAACTGGATGCACCTTCCACGAATTTCTTTCTCATCGGGAAACTTGTAGTCTGCTATTAAAGGGAGTTAAATTAGTTGAATATTGCGCTGTAACGTACTAAGACTGTATTACTCCCTCGCTTCAGTTCAAATTCGACTTTTTAGTATTCCCAAAATGAATTTTAAAGTAATTTTTACCCACCCAAAAAAAGCACCAAAAATTTTGTTTGAAGCACTAAATTTACGCGGCCGCGCTAAAAGGAAATTTTCGCACTAACTGACTTGAAAAAGCACTAAATTTAGCGCGAAAAGTACTAAAATGGCAACACTGGTTACCAACCTTGATCAATTGCTTGGGAGCTTTGGTAGGAAATACAGGTCTAGGTGTTTAAGTGAAACCTATACTATCTTCACGGCTTTCTCCCGATGGGGCATATATTTGAATGACGTTTATGGTCAAATGTCTGCCAGTTAATTTTACCAATATAACCCTGTCTGACACTGCCTAATATCCTTTAACAAGTTTTGATGTTTTCAGATCTAAGATAATTGCTAATTTCTACACCTCTTTGTCTTTCCTCTCCTCCAGAGTATATAATCTGCCAAGTCTCCGTGTTGAAGTGGTCAAGCCGTCTGACTCGGGTTCCGAAGGTTGTGGGTTCGATTCCCGGCCGCGTCCTCCTGTTCACGAGTGCATATTTTCGGGAACTCTTGAGGGTCATCGCTGGAGCTACGGAGCACGTGCTTTGTGGGATGATTTTTGAGCTGCGGAAAGAAACTGGGCCATTTGGATAAAACCCGGTGCAATGAAGTCGACCTTGTCGACTTTTAAGCGACTATTTTAAACAGAATATAATCTTAACATCCTCTCCTGTTTTAATCCCTGTCCCTGTCCATCTCGTCTCACACAATCCTAATATGTTAACATTATCTCTACCCATTTCTTGTTTCATGTTATCCAATTTTCTATCTGCACTCATTGTTCTAACATTCCAAGTTCCTACTTTCACTGATAGTAATCTTTTGCACTCAGTAGCCTGCTGACGGTCTGGAGTCACCTGGTGCATATGACGTCCTCTACCGGGCGAGATTTCTCAAATGGAGCCCTCATTTACGCCATTTCTCTGATTTTCGATGATAACGCAAAACATAAATTTTTTGGCATCTGTAAAGAAGGTAGTTTGCCATTGCTTTCGCCCATTGCGACGTCCTGTAAAGGATATGCAACTAAGTTTTCTAAAATTAACTTAAGAATGAGAGCAAGTCACGAAACAAGGGGCCTACTATGGGTCTGTGATGTGATAGGGCCTTCACATTGTCTTGGTCTGAGTGCATGGAGCAAAATGTGATCAGTTTTTCCCTCCGTTGGCGGACGACGAACCACCGACCGCGCTCCGGCATCATTAACGTAGCACTCTATCAACTATGTTGATCACCTTTACAGTGAGTACGATGTCTCCACGTTTAGTGCAGAATGTTTCTGTGCCCCTGAATCTTCGTATACAACTGGTGTTTAGTTTAGTTACTTGCACAAATGTTTACTTTGTATCAAAACAATACATGTAAACAAGAAACATTCAAAACGTTTAGCCAGAGGGAAAACGAACCAATAGTTGATAACAGACTCGATTTCCTGCACATCTGGATATCACGTACACACAATAAAAACGAGATACGACAAGACATATATTGCACTGACTGGGAGACGCTTAGTAGATGATTTCAGGAAACATGTGACTGACATCTCCCAGTATTTCCTAATCCTTTTTCCAATCATTTAAATTCCGCTGATCATACGGGTGCCGATAGCTCACGTGTCACGGTCGTGAAGCCTCTCAGTCTGACAGTTACACTAGATATAAAATTGAAAGCTTGTTGGATTATGACTGTGTACAGCATTCACACAGCAGGAATGAATACTTAAACGAACAAGCCGTATTAATACAACCAGAGGTAAATGTTCAACTGAAATTAATACTGTTTCTTGACTGGCCTCAATGGAAGAGATGCCAGACTTTGAAGGAGCTCAGAAGATTTGGAAACTGGACGCAGAAATTTCCACTGACAGCTTTGTAGACGACTCACAAAACAACACACATGGAATTGCATGATGTCCTTCCTCATTTCCTTCCTTCCTTCCTTCCTTCCTTAATTCCTTAATTCCTTGATTCCTGCCTTCCTTAACTCCTCTCACTCCCTCACTGCCTTCCTCTCTTCGATGGCAGCAATGGGCAAATTAATGTCCATGCTCAGCGCCGTGAAAAGAACGTTGTCTTAGTTAGTTAGTTAGCTAGTTAGTTAGTTAGTTGGTTAGTTGGTTAGTTGGTTAGTTGGTTGGTTAGTTGGTTGGTTGATTGGTTAGTTGATTGGGTGGTTGATTGGTTGGTTGGTTAGTTGGTTGGTTGGTTAGTTGGTTGGGTGGTTGGGTGGTTGGTTGGTTAGTTGGTTAGTTGGTTAGTTGGTTGGTTAGTTAGTTAGTTAGTTAGTTAGTTAGTTAGTTAGTTAGTTAGTTAGTTAGTTAGTTAGTTAGTTAGTTAGTTAGTTAGTTAGTTAGTTAGTTAGTTAGTTAGTTAGTTAGTTAGTTAGTTAGTTAGTTAGTTAGTTAGTTAGTTAGTTAGTTAGTTAGTTAGTTAGTTAGTTAGTTAGTTAGTTAGTCGACAGATCATCCTCATTTGACATCGAACCATTCAGTCCATAAGTGCTCGGATCCCCTCCTCAGCAAATCCCGCAGCGTGTAGCGGCTAACGACGCCAGTTCTGTGTTGGTTTATCAATCTTGTTTGGCTTCCTACGTAGTGTTCTTGTTTGGCCACCCCTCTTTTAATTTGCTGTTCTCGCAGTTTTGCCATGGTTGTAGATTCACAGTCATCACTTGGTTCTTGTAAAAGTCTTACTTCTCGTAGAGCATTCAGAACGTCAGCCTGGTCCATGGTGCGTCCGCCCTCCACAGTAGCTTTACCTGCGAGCTTGTCAGCCCTCTCATTCCCTTGTACTCCCGCATGCCCTGGCACGAAGATGAACTAATCTTTGCCAGCCGAGACCGCTCCAGAGACAGCAACCATTCTCTTCGGATCCACCGCATCTCTATCCTTTTGAGCATACTCATTGAGCCGCTAAGGAAACATGCCCTAGTGATTGTCTGTGTCTCGAGCCATGTCATTGCTTTACTTACTGACATGACTTCCATAGTCAGGCTACTTGTGGTTTCAGCAAAAGCACCAGAGTCCCCCTTCACAATTCTCCCTCCGGCCTGAGCCGTAAAGGCCCATGAGCTTCACACATGTCGGACGACCGACCCATCTGTGTAAATGACAGCATCTAGCGAATTCTCGAAAATCAACTCTGGTACTTCCGTCTCAACAGCAGCCGGATTTTTTTGTCTGCATTTTCTGTCTAGTTGGATGCAAACTGAAAAGGATGTGCAGAAATCTGTTGGCACTTGCACCCACTCCTCGCCAGGTTCTAAGTCCTCAAGTGAACACACCTGTTGAAGAATGTCTTTGGCCTGACCCATCCACGACCGTCCTTTACATTTCGTAAAAAAAAAAAACAGCACAACGCAGTCTGCTGCCAAATCGCGCACAGCTGTGTTTCGAACGTGGGTATGCGGAATGGCGAACCGAGTCCGTTACCTCTTCGCCACGGAGCCGTCGGTTCAGGATAGGGGTTGGTAAAAATTAGTACACGACATAATTTATTGATTTAATGACTAGACCGTTGTCTTGGTGTCTTGAAGGCCCTAATGGATTCATGACCTCGCTGAATACCACTCAACGTCCGTTGGTTGCTTCAGTCCATGGTATTTATGAACTCTGGCTGGTCCAGCTAGCTGTTCATTCACACTAAAATAAATGAATGGGAGTGACTGAGAATATATTACATGCCTGGTTCAGGATAGTTGAAAAAAGTTAGTTGCATATCCTTTACAGGACGTTTGTAATCAACACCAGCATTCTTTGCTGCTGATGATGTCTTGGCAAGTTTACGTTCAGTAGCTTGCCATTGATTTCTGAACTACCGGCACCTATAACTTTTCGTAAAATACAGCGCAACGCAGTCTGCTGCCAAATAGCGCACAGCTGTGTTTCGAATGCAGGTATGCGGCAATGGCGAACCGAGTCCGTTACCTTTTCGCCACGGAGCGCGTCGGATCATGATAGGGGTTGGTAAAATTTAGTACACGACATAATTTATCGATTGAATGACTAGACCTCAACTAGGAGAATGCAGCACTTATATGGGACAGGATGAGGAATAATAAAGTGGTAACAAAAATAGATAATTATTTACTAGATGCATTAAAGAGGGTTTATATTTATCTATAGCTGCACTAACGCGAACTTGTATATCATCCATTGCTGCCCATTAAAAGGATGGACGACGGTAGAATACCAAAGAACATCTTGTTTGGGGCATTACAGATGGTAAAAACATTGTTTCCCGTAGTGAATTTGAATAACGAAGACACAAACAATAGATTGCACTATTTATTGCCCGGCATATTTCGCTGCATCTCATCAGGTACATACTGCAGAATTCACACAAAATAAAGTAAAATAACTAGGTATCTCCTTCAAGCTGAAATATACATATGTTCGCTCAGTAATTTCAATTGTCTACCACGATAATTTTAAACTGAAGTAGGTTTAAATATCTTCTGTAACTGCATCAAAATTGGTTTATATATCTCCTATAGCTACAATTAAAATGGGAAATAAAGAAGGAAATTATAAACACATAAAGCTGGGAGTAAAACAGGGATGTGTATTGTCACCGGATCGCTTCTCCCTCTATAGTGCAGTAATAATGAGAGAAATCAAAGAAAAGCCAGGAATAATATTCGGAGGTTATAATATAAATAATGTACACTATGCAGATGACATAGTATTGATGGCGGATAATGCAAAAGATCTACAACAACTGTTGGACATTGTAGTAACAAAAAGTGCAAAGACACGTCTCTCCTTGATTATCAGGAAAACAATAACAATGGTAATATCAATGAAACAGGTAACACCCAAATCTGAAATAGAGAAAGAAGGGACAATTCTTCACCGAGTGGATAGTTTTAAATATCTAAGGACATTAATAACATCAGATGGAAGATGCACAACAAAGATTAAGAGCAGAATAGGGCAAGCAAAGGCTACATTTTCAGAAAATGAAGAATATCTTATGCAAGATCGCAAGAATACCGTATGACGAGAACACAGAAGAAGAACCATCTGCAAATCTAACCATTAGAGAACTCCTGTTTGCGGGCGACCAAGCACTAATAGCAAAATCAGAAGCTGAATTACAAGACCACATGAATAGTCTAAACGAAATGTGTAGGGAACATAACATGAAAATTAGCACAAGCAAAACAGAGGTAATGACTATAACTAAAGAAGAACAAACAGCAACAATTCACCTAAATGAAGACCCCTTGAAACAAGTAAAGAGTTTCAAGTACCTAAGGAGTATAATATCATCAAATGGCAGATCAGAAGACGAGATTGAAAATAGATGCAATAAAGCAAACCAAGTCATTGGACAAATGGCATCAATACTAAAGAATAAACATGTATCAATAACTACTAAGAAAGCACTTTACAACACAATCTTCCTTCCAACTGTATGCTACCAGTGCCAAACCTGGACAATGACAGAAAAAGAGAAAAGAAAATCACAACAACAGAAATGAGATTCCTGAGAAGAATACTCAACGTATCAAGAAGAGATAAGATCAGAAATGAAGAAATCAGGACTAAAGAGGGGGGTTAAAGCAGCACTAGATTTTATTAGAAAGCAGCAAGTCAAATGGTTTGGCCATGCAAGTAGGCTACCAGTCAACAGCATACCACAACAAGCAATGATGTACAGACCAGATGGAAACAGAGGAAGAGGCCGACCACGTAAACGTTGGATGGAGGGAATAGCAGAGTCCATGGGAATATCGACACATGAAGCCCATAATCGGGCACTCTCACGATGTTTATACTTCACCTCGACACCGCAAGGTACAAGAGGAACATGATGAGATAAGATGAGATGAGATCTTATGCAATATGTCAATATCATTGAATGTAAGAAAGAGAGTGCTAAGGAGCTATATAGAAGCTGTTTTGCTGTGTGGCTGTGAATCTTTGGAATGTAAATGAACAAATTAGGAAGAGATTGGAAGCAACAGAGATGTGGTTCCTGAGACGAATGTTGTGAATTCCTTGGACTGCCAAAGTAACAAACAACGAATACCTGAAAGAGGCTAATGAAACTAGAACATTATATACAACAATAAGAAAGAGGCAACCAACATTTTTGTGGTCATGTGATAAGAAGAGAGGCATTGGAGAAAATCGTGACAACTGGAAAGATCGAGCGGAAGAGAGGCAGAGGCAGACCAAGAGAAATAATGCTGGATGGATTGCGAGGGTGGCATGAAGGAATATCAACGGTAGATTTGATCCAGAAAACCAAAGTGGCGAGTCATGAACGCCTACGCCAGTCGGCATGGCACTTGATGATGATGATGATGATGATGATGATAGCTACATTATATATATATTTCGGAGGCGTGCGTTCAAATCCCACCGCTGCCACCACTCCTGTGTGTTGCCGGGTCCCATAAGGGAAGCAAAGAATAGCAACACTGCAGCCTACCACGCATGTCGTAAGAGGCGACTAAGGAGGCTTGATGGTTCCGTCGCCCTGTTACTGAGTGAGTTCGTGGCGCGACACTGTGAGCTGTGAGTTTCGTGTGAAGTGCTTTTGAATCTGCCCAAGTATTTTTTTTTTTGGAACGTGACTGCATGTTCGGAGCAATGGCAGGTGGCTATGTCCCAGAGTTGACCGGTTTTTGCCTTATGCAGAAATGCGTGGCTGCTGGGCTTCTGGTTGACTGCCACTGCCGTCGGTGATGAACTGTATCTTCGTGGACTGTGTGGATGAACATCTAGGAAACATCCAGATAGGAAAGTGACTGCCGATTCCATCAGAGATGAATTGGGTGTCTCGTGGGGGACTGGTGTGTTGACATTCTGGCGGCGGCATTATGCACAGTGTATCTATGCGGGCTGTTGTTTATCGAGACTCCTGTCTTTTCCACTTTTCACATTGGGCAGTGGGGAGCGTTTTGTGTGATGTTCACTGGTACAGGAACGGAGCATAATGGGGACGACGCGTTGCTGTGAAGTTGGAACCGCGACTAACTAACTAACTAACTAATATATATATATATATATATATATATATATATATATATATATATATATATATATATATATATATATATATATATATATATATATATATATATATATTGATTATGTGGTTGTTTCGGGATTTGAAATTTGAATATTGAGCACAACCCACTACTGGCAATGCCGATCGCATTCTGGTATGAACCTAAGGCCTATCCACGTCAATATGGAAGCACTATACTCGAGTTTCGCCCTCATTTGAGCTCGTCAGTAGTGCATATCCCTGACCGGATCCGGAAACAGTCCCGGATCACGCGTGTGAAGCGGGTGTGTAACCACGCGGCACACACTGGACACACCAAATTATCACAGCAGATAATCACAACGCTACCCATCGTAGGCTATGCTCAAGATTGCCCAATCGCCGCGACCGACGTCCGTCAATCGATGGGACCCGAACGATCAGGACTTCTCACTGGCAAGGAACACCAGGCCTCCTAAATCCTTGGCTCCTTGAGCATAGCCTACGATGGGTAGCGTTGTGATTATCTGCTGTGATAATTTGGTGTGTCCAGTGTGTGCCGCGTGGTTACACACCCGCTTCACACGCGTGATCCGGGACTGTTTCCGGATCCGGTCAGGGATATGCACTACTGACGAGCTCAAATGAGGGCGAAACTCGAGTATAGTGCTTCCATATTGACGTGGATAGGCCTTAGGTTCATACCAGAATGCGATCGGCATTGCCAGTAGTGGGTTGTGCTCAATATTCAAATTTCAAATCCCGAAACAACCACATAATCAATTGATTATTGCTCACTGGATTTAGGAGGCCTGGTGTTCCTTGCCAGTGAGAAGTCCTGATCGTTCGGGTCCCATCGATTGACGGACGTCGGTCGCGGCGATTGGGCAATCTTGAGCATAGCCTACGATGGGTAGCGTTGTGATTATCTGCTGTGATAATTTGGTGTGTCCAGTGTGTGCCGCGTGGTTACACACCCGCTTCACACGCGTGATCCGGGACTGTTTCCGGATCCGGTCAGGGATATGCACTACTGACGAGCTCAAATGAGGGCGAAACTCGAGTATAGTGCTTCCATATTGACGTGGATAGGCCTTAGGTTCATACCAGAATGCGATCGGCATTGCCAGTAGTGGGTTGTGCTCAATATTCATATATATATATGATCTATTTCAGCACTAATGTGGTTTTATATATCATCTTTAGCTGTACAGATGATACAGCCTTGATTGCAGACAATGAACAGGACCTGCAACATTTAGTAGATGCTGTTGTTGCACACAGTGAACAACTAGGGTTAGAATTGAATAGTAAGAAGACACAGATTATGGTCGCTGTCAGGTTCTCACATTTAATGATGAATCTGGCTCGCTTAACCCAACATATGTGAGACATACACAGTCACAGAATGATTTGACTGGACACACGGTAACAATAAGTTCAATAGTTTATTTACACTCTACACGCAACACAATCTACTTCGACATGATGTGAATACACTAACACATACAGTCGATGAAACAATGCACTCACAGACTCAAACCACAGCCGCACAGTCTTCCATCTTCTCACAAGATCTATTAGCAATCGGCATTCAGGCACAGCAACAAATACAAGCCTCCCTCATACAGCGTCTGTCCGGTCCGAAACCCAAGCCTCGTCTGGCGTTTCTCTCCCTGAGCGCTTGCCCTGTGGGATCGAGTCCAGCGGGAACTGCGTGCATCACATTTGCACTGGCTTGACCGCTGTCGGTTACTCTAGCTCACCCACCAACCTGTGGTTTGCCTGGCGCGCGTAGCGACGCCGCGGCACAACTATGGGGGATTATGACAGTCGCCACTGGAAAGAAGGAAATACCACAATGTGATATACGAGTAAATCAGCATATTCTTAAGCAAGTGAATCGGTATAGTTATCTCGGCACATACATAACATCTGATGGGAGATGACTTGAAGAGATTAGAACAAGAATTACCATTGCGAAGGCAGCCTTGGTATGATGAAAACATACTGACCAATTTGAATAATAAAGACACAAACCATAGAACGTACGATTTATTACCTGGCATATTTCGCTGCATCTCGTCAGGTACATACTACAGATGTCACACAACCTAGAGTAAAATAACTAGATACATTGTCCAAGCTGAAATATACACATGTTCGCACAGTAATATCAATTGTTTAACATGGTAATTTTAAATTGACTACCATATATTTCTGTTTGCACAAAATTGTCCTATGCAGATGAATTATTAGGGCTTCTGCAAACTGTAACAAACGACTATTTTGTGTATGAAACAACACGCGAAAAGCGCTGTCTCTGTCAATTACATGAATGGTTTCCAAGACATGACGTGCAATGGACGACGCCGGAAGTTTATATTTGTGGTGTGTCAGCCTTCTCATGATCCCATCGCATGTGTGTAATATCTTGTCAACCCAGTTTTGTACGTGTTCAACAACCCTGCTGTGTAGCTGCCGTTCTGTTCTGCCGATGTAGGTAGACTCGTACCTGCATATGAATTGTTAAATACAATTTGATGTGGCTTACAGAGCTGTAGATTCTTTTATTGCTGGGGTGGGAATAGGTGTAGTTCTGTACCTAATAACTGGAGTTGCAGCACAGAATGTTCGGCCGACTGCAGTAATGAGACGGTCCTGTAGACGTTGCATTACGTCATCCCCCCGAAAGGTTAGCTGGATAAAAACCTTGAGCGTAGGGACTGTAGTTACCTGATAACGATATGTCTGATTTTGGTTTCGGTTGTTGGCAGTGTCGCTTTATAAATCCTGTGGAGTACCCATTCAGGCGTAAGACATTCTTCAGGGTTTCAGTTCCCTATGTCAATGAGTCCTGGGTGCATATCTTCCTAGCACGGTCAAACAGAGTTCGTACTAAGCCTCGTTTGTACTTCACTTCGCACCTGTCGTTGTTTTACTGTTCATGCGGGTGACATTTAGTTTTATTTTGCGCTTTTACCCCTTGAGGACGCCGTGGTGGTTTGATGTGCATGTTTATTTTTGAGACAATCAGACGATGTTCTGTCCAACATTTGGCACCACACATTGATTTTGCCACCCGAACGTCGTGTCTGTCACTCCAACTGACGGTGACATAGTCAATGAGGTGCCATTCGAGCGAGGGTGCATCCACGATATCCTATTTCACAAGGGAAGACTGAAAATTGTATTGGTAATCAGGAGATTTTGTTCGGCACAGGTATGAAAGGAGGGGGGGGGGAGGGGGGAGGGGGGTCCATTTCATTTCAATTTCCGAATCCGTGCTTTCCAATAATGCCACTCCAAGAGGCGGTGTCCATGTCTACTCTGGCATTGAAATCCCCATCGGGAACAAATCTTAATACACTGTGCAGGTCCTCGAAGAACTTGTTTTTGACGTCATCTTCAGTTTTGTCGTGGTTGGTGCGTAGGCACTCACAATGGTTGCATGCTTCCTTCCGTTCAGCAGTGCTGAACTCATAATGCTCATAAGCCTGTCGTTTAGAGGCTTCGGAAATCCAGCTAGCTTGCCAACCAGACTTAATGGCAAATCCCACACCAGGCTGGCATCTTTCTTCACTTATCCTTCCATTTCAGAAGAATGTGTAGCTGGCACCTACTTCACAGATTTGGCCTTCATCTGCAAGCCGTGTCTCGCTCAAGGCTGCAATATCGATGTTGTATCTGTCAATCTCTCTCCCAATCAGTGCTGTTCGTCTCTCTGGGCTTTACTTGCCGTCTCTATCAAGTAAGGTGCGTACATTCCAAGTTCCGATGGTTAAGGGAATGTGGTTTGCTGTTATTGCTGTACTTGTTTCTACTGTGTTTGTATGTCGACCGCAGTATAGGATACCCACCAACCACGGCTAGCTGGTTAGGTCATGATGGAGCAGACAATGTTTAGGGCACCTTTTCTAGCCCTTTCCTCATGCTATGGAGGTGAGCAGTGCTTTCCTATAGAGGTCTGATCACTCTCTCAGGGAGCTGCCGAATCCCACTACTGCTCCGGTCAGTAGAAGACGACCATATGGCCTGAGCCGCCTGTGTGCAGGTCTGCGACTATATATATCATCTATAACTGCACTAAAGTGTTCGAACCTCCATCCACTCAGGACACAGTTTGTCCTGAGTTCCCAGTTCCCACCAGCATAAAATAGGCAACAGGACATTGTCCTGGGATGTAATGACGGCCCTTGTTAGCGGCATGATCCATCGATTGCCGAGTGCCCTATAACATATCAGACGAGTACCATATACTCAATCACCACTCGGTATATACAAGAGTCCGTTACTGTGTTTTGGTGCTCAGTCTCATATGAACCGTTTTCATCTCCGTATTATTCAGACTGGTGAGTAATGTGTAGGATATGCAACATCAAATTTTATGTGACCAATTGTTTGTTCAAAACCGGCCAGTAACGTGTAGGAGTGCATCGTCAACTTTTATGTGACTATTTGTCTGTGTATAGAGCTTGAGGGAAGCAACATGTGACCCGTTGTGAAGAGGAAACTACGATTACGGGATGGAAGCTGACGATTCATACTTTCTAATAAACCAGGTTATTTGATTGCCTCGTTTGCATAATTACTTATATATATATCAGGACGAAGTGAAACAGCGGGAAGAGTTGGCGGTTTGTATGTGAGGCATAAACATTTCGTCAACAGATTGGACATCTTTTCCTTTGATTTGTAAACGATAATTCTTTGTGACATTGCTAGATAGTTTCATTTGTAAAAGATAATTCTCTTTGGTAACATCGCTAGGTTGATTTGTAAAGGATAATGCTCAGGGACATCGCTGGTTAGTTTGATTTGTAAAATACAATGCTTTGTGACACCGATATATCGTTTGTGGAACCATTTGAAGCAATTGAGACAGTTAATAAATAAATACACATGTATTGTTTGGCACTCATAGAAGAGAATAAAGAAGTAGGGATTAGAGGACGCACTAGACAATATGAAAATATAGCTGTCAATTTTCCATGGGATCCCATAATGCCTCATTACTTTTTAAAGAGGTTCTCTATAAATGCTACGAAAGGCCATTTTATAGTCCACAAATCCAGTATAACATCGCAAATTCAATTCAAGCTTTGCTATATTATTATGCGCAATGTGACTTGACTAACTGGTCACTTCATTTATTTTTACCAAGAAGCAGTTTCCTGAAATAGGTCTGTAGTGTGATGACGCCAGCATATTGTCTAGGCCTGAAAGCACGGAGGGATATGTGATTAGTCTGTCCATCACTTTGGCCCAAGCGTCCATCCTGGCCTTGTCGTGGTCCTGATATTGTCAGCGCACTTCCAGCTTCTTTAAAGTCCCCGCTATCTGGACAGTGCAGAACCAATTTCATGAATAGCCGTCATTCTTCTTGCTAGGAGTGTTTATTCTGTTCTCTTTAACTTTAAGCTAGTTCATGTTTGGTTGGAGTATATATTCTGTTTGTTCTCTTTAACTTTAAGCTAGTTCATGTTTGGTTGGAGTATATATTCTGTTTGTTCTCTATAACTTTAAGCTAGTTCATGTTTGGTTGGAGTATATATTCTGTTTGTTCTCTTTAACTTTAAGCTAGTTCATGTTTGGTTGGAGTATATATTCTGTTTGTTCTCTTTAACTTCAGGCAGTTAATGTTTGGTTGGAGTGTTTGTTCTGTTGTTCTGTTTAACTTCAAGCTAGTTCAAGCTTTGTTGGAGTGTTTATTCTGTTTTTTTCTCTTTAATTTCAGGCTAGTTCATGTTTGGCTGGATTTTGCAGCTAAACTTTGTCTACGGAATGCAGAAGCCAACCCTCACTCATGGCATTTTATGACATTTATGGAAAGTTAAAGTATGCTAGTATTCCTTCTTTCTCTTATGGGTCTCTGTAACAAACAGACCGAACCTCTCGCTCGACTTCTACGGCATACGTGGTTACAGTGTTACTGTACTTTGCTCTCTCTTAGGGATCTGATCACACAAGAGAGAATCATCTTTACATTTCTTGTGAATGAATGGCTGGCCTAGAGGCTAGAACGCCGGGTTCTCCTCCAGGTGACAAGAGTTCGGATCTTCAGTAAGGTGTGGATTTTTTTTTCTGTTGGGGGAGTAAAGAACACCCTAACCTGTGCAGTTTGTGGAGACTGCACTAGCCAGGCGGCCTTAATTCCTCAGGTTTAAGACCCACCTGTCCTACACTGTTTTAAAATATTGCCGGTCAAAGTTTGGTATTCACCCTTTGTAATGTTCATGCAACATAACAGTTGAATACAAAACTTAGACCGGCAATATTTTCAAACATTGCACGGTCAGTAAAATTACACCCTGTACTAAAGGCAGTAGATAACAGTCTTCTTCTGCTACTTCTGTCCGTTATCCCCATTAGACACATGCCGTCAACCAAACCATGCCAAGCTGTTCCATTTTTTGCTGTCTCCTGCAGCTCAACGGATATCATCAATATGTTAATCATCCCTCTCTGTAATTCTCTTCTCCAAGTGTTTTAAGTCTTCCGCTATTTCGCTTACCTTGTGGGCTCAAGACAAGAGAGTGTCTAGTTATATTGTCTTCATGTTTTATCAGTGTGTGTCCTGTCTTGTAGGTTCCAGACAATAGAGTCTCTAGTTATATTGTCCTCATGTTTTTCAGTGTGTGTCCTATCTTGTGGGTTCCAGACAAGAGAGTGTTTAGTTAAATTGTCCTAGGGTTTTCTCAGTGTATGTTCTATATTGTGGGTTCCAGACAAGAGAGTGTCTAGTTATATTGTCCTCAGGTTTTCTCTGTGTGTCCTATCTTGTGGGATCCAGACAAGAGAGTTAAAGTTATATTGTCCTCAGGTTTTCTCAGTGTGTGTTCTATCTTGTGGTTTCCAGACAAGAGAGTGTCTAGTTATATTGTCCTCAGGTTTTCTCAAAGTGTGTCCTATCTTGTGGGTTCAAGACAAGAGAGTGTCTAGTTATATTGTTCTAAGGGTTTCTCTGTGTGTCCTATCTTGTGGATTCCAGACAAGAGAGTGTCTAGTTATATTGTCCTCGGGTTTTCTCAGTGGGTGTCTTATCTTGTAGGTTCCAGACAAGAGTGTCTAGTTATATTGTGCTCAGGTTTTCTCAGTGTGTGTCCTATCTTGTGGGTTCAAGACAAGAGAGTATCTAGTTATATTGTCCTCAGGTTTTCTCAGTGTGTGTCCTATCTTGTGAGTTCAAGACAAGAGAGTGTCTAGTTATATTATCCTCGGGTTTTCTCAGTGTGTGTCCTATCTTGTGGATTCCAGACAAGAGAGTGTCTAGTTATATTATCCTCGGGTTTTCTCAGTGTGTGTCCTATCTTGTGGATTCCAGACAAGAGAGTGTCTAGTTATATTATCCTCGGGTTTTCTCAGTGTGTGTCCTATCTTGTGGATTCCAGACAAGAGAGTGTCTAGTTATATTGTCCTCGGGTTTTCTCTGTGTGTGTTCTATCAAGTGACAGCGTCTTTTCTCCACCTTGTGGTTCACGGAATGTGTTTAGTTCTCTCCATGAGCCGGCTTAGTGACGTACGGGTTACGAATGCTGCAGTTCGTAATTCCGCATACCGCGTTCAACATACTGCTGTGGGATATTTGGAAGTATTCCGCCTTGTGTTGGTTTCCATACAAAAGTATGAGTGCCGGATGTTCAGAAAGCAAAGACAAACTACTGAATGTTAAAAAAATATGAATGTAAACTTGCCAAGAAATCACAAACATCCAAACAATGCTGGGGTTAACAGCGACGTCATGTAAAGAATATGCAAGTAACTTTACCTCTCTATGATATCTACATTGTTAATTCTGCTATACCATGTTATTCCCACTTTAGTGTATAGGCACCAAGCAGTTAATATTTGTAGTTTATTAGTAATTCTGTTAGTTAAGTATCTATGCTATATAGCTTTACATTATTTATTGTCAATGATGTTCTTTCACAGATGGAAGTGGGGCGAAAAACAAGTAAATGAACAAAAACAGCACCAATCAGGGAGAAGTCAATATTCAGGGGCAAACAATCCAACAACGAAATGAGCTCCCCTTTCTACAAGCCGGTGTCACAAAAATTGTCCACCAATGAGAAAGTTCCGACCTCATCCAGTGTGGATGTCCAGTTTGTGGATACAAGATGTGGATTCGGGATGTGGAAACCGGCCTGCATGCAGCCGTTGGCAACAATTGGCGCCTTCACCGCTTGCTTTAGCTTTTCGAGTTTGATGACGCAAACACTCATGAGTTATGTGAATTCTCAGGTAGGGTATACAACAGTCTGTGTGAAATCTCAGGTAGGCTAGACAAGTCTATGTGAATTCTTAGGTAGGCTAGACAACAGTCTATGTGAATTCTTAGGTAGAATATACAACAGTCGGTGTGAATTCTTGGGGGAAATGAAGTAACAGTCTGTGTGAATTCTCAGATACATTGCAATAAGAGTCTGTATGAATTATAAACTAGACTGCACCATATGATTGTATGTATTCCTAGGTACATGGTACTAACGTGAAGTACCTGGTACTAACTGACAGTATTGACAGCTGAAAACGCAAAAGATCTACAACAACGGTTGACACTGTAATTATATAGAGTGCAAAGAACAATGGTTATGTCAAAGAAAACGGCACAATTAATATGTTATAATCTGTGAATTAGAAGGGAACATACTTAGCCAGTTTGATACTTTTAAATACAGAGACAATCATATCATCAGATGGGAGATGCATATCCGAGGTTAAGAGCAGAATAGGTCAAAAGCAGTATTTTAGAAAATGAAAAATATCTTATGAGATAAAGCTGCATCATTGAATGTCAGAAAGATAGTGCTGAAATGTTATAGAGAATTTGTTATCTTTTTTAAGACAGTACATCATGGGTAGTGAATGAAGAAACTAGGAAGAGTTTGGAAGCAACGAGGATGTACTTCATTAAACGTATGTTGCGAATAACTTAGACTGCCAGAGTAACTATAGTCTGTTCAGAAATGAATGCCTTCATTCACGATCTATTATTTTAAACACTGTCTGTTACATCATTATGCAATTTTTCCCTGCCGTCTTATATTTACCCCGACCCAAGGAATATGCCTTTGATAGGACCACAGGCAACTGAAATCATGGAAAGCGGGGACATTTCTTTGATGTTTTGGCGAAAACTTGTGAATTCACGCTAACAAACTTGTTTTACAGTAACGCACCTCAATCCTGTTTCTTTGCCATCCAGCATTTTTATAATAGCTCGCCTTATGACATCCTTGTCAAAGCTGTCTACAATTGCCTTTCTACTTACCGTTTGCTTATCGCGTGGCGGATCCATTTAAGATTCTTGCACCCAACGACGAAATGACCGTTTACTCAAACCCAATGCATGCACTGTTCTTTTTTTCGGGATTTTTAATAGTATGAAAAAGTTCCCTGCGATCAGCTTCTTGACAAAAATATGTGTACAACTTCAGAGCGATGCTTTGAAATGTAAAGAATTTCACATTTAGTCACATTCAACAATATTCACACATTCAAATGTTAGCGATAAATGGTAAGATTTATTTATATAATCACGTTTCATGAAAGCACCCACATTATTGACTACACCTCTGAACACTCCCATTTAAACTGCGCGGGGTTCTTGCCATAAGAAAATTTCCATGCACCACGGAGAATAATCAATATTGAACGCTTATTTTCTGGGTGAAGATGTAATACATTTAATAACGTGCATTTCTTCTCTGGCGCGCAAATTATATACCGCATATAAACAAACATTGAAATTTGCTGTACAATCTCCAGAACAAAAACTTTTTTGTTTGGTGGACATAATGATAAAGTGATATGCTAAATCTCATCATTTTCCCTCAGTTGGTTACTGAGATATGGATTTTTATATCGAGGGAACCAAATGTAAATGCACTATAGCAACTATTGCCGGAGAGAGGCCAATAAAACTAGATAGATATATGCAAGAATCCCACGTGGCTCGGTCTCTTTCCCCAGTGCGATCTAATGAAAGCATCGTACAAAGCACGAACTCCGTAGTTCCAGCGACGACCCCCAGAAGTCTCAGAGAAAATTGCACTCGTGAACCGAAAGACGTAGCCTGGAATCGAACCCAGGACCTTCGGAGCCCGAGGCAGACGACTTGACCACCACACCCCGGAGAGTCTAGAGAGTCTCCGTGGTGAAGTGGTCAAGCCGTCTGATTTTGGGTAAGAAGGGTGTGGGTTCGAAGCCGTTATTTTCGGTTCACGAGTGTATGTTTTGGGACGACTCCTAGAGGTCGTCGCTGGAGCAACGGAGTTCATGCTTTTTGCGACACTTTCCGAGCTGTAGAAAGAGACTGAGCCATATGAGATAAAAACCCGTTGCAATGAAGTCGACCCTGTCGACTTTTAAGCGACTTTATGCAACAATAACAAAGAGACAAACAGCTTTCTTTGGTCATGTGATGAGATGAGAGGTATTTAGAGAACATCGTGACAACTGGAAAGATCAAGGGGAAGAGACACAGAGGCAGACCAAGAGAAATAATGCTGGATGGATTGAGACAGTTGCATTTAGGAATATCACCAGCAGAGTTGATCCAGAACACCAAAGACCGAGATCTGTGGAGAGCCATGAACTGCAACACTAGCTACTGGCAGGGCGCTTGATGATGATGTTGATGATGATGATGATGATGATGATGATGATGATGATGATGATGATGATGATGATGATGATGATGATGATGATATCCTGCTGCAGCCGTTACTTATCTTCAGAACACCAAAGACCGAGATCTATGGAGTGATATGAACGCCTACTCCAACTGCTGACAGGGTGCTTGATGATGATGACGATGATGATGATGATGATGATGATGATGATGATGATGATGATGATGATGATGATGATGATGATGATGATGATGATGATGATGATGATGATGATGATGTCCTGCTGCAGCCGTTACTTATACTCAGAACACCACTAACTGAGAGATCCGCGAAGAGACATGCATATGCCGAGCAATCTAATGTGTGTGGATCATAAGGGTAAATGTGTTTGAACTTCTCACTTCAGGCATGTCAAGTCATCCTTAGGCTCAAACACACATTAACTCGCGTACTTCAGTCGCATATTTATTGGTTTACATTTAAATATAAAATCCATCCATCATCCTTCATGTGCCATGCCGATTATCGTGGGCCGCCATGATCTGCATTCTCACTCGACCACCAGAGTCGTGGATCAGCTCCATGTTCCTGTCTCAACCATGCCACGTGGCCAAGCCATCCAGGTATTTAATTCTTGGTCTTCCCCTTGGTCTGTTCCCTTCGATCTTGCCAGTTGTCACCAAGTTCTCCAATTAATTTCTTCTCATAAGATGCCCAAAAAATGTTGACTGTCTACGTCTAATGAGTTTACCATCTTCATTTGTTTCTTGAAGGACTTGTTCATTGGTCTTTCTGGCTGTCCATGGTATTCTTTGCATTTTCCTCAGAAACCACATTTCCACAGCCATCGTATGTTTTTCAGCTTGTCTGCTCATTGTCCCCGCTTCACATCCATACAAAAGTACAGGTTCTATGTAGCACTTCAACACTATTTTTCTCGTTTCAATCGATATCTTTTTATTGGTCAGTATGTTTTTCATCTTGCAAAAGGCAAAAATATATCAAATAACACATCAATAATAACCACTTGAATAGGCTAACAGATCGGCAAAATTCTAGTCATAAATCCAACTCTGTTCTGTCTACACTGATTTAAATACTCACACAACCAATATTGACTTAATTACACTAATAGCATCACAGCAAAAGAATTACTTCATGAATTAAATATTTGACGATTTTTTAAGAGGCGTACTATAAATGGAACATTGCAGAAACCATTAAGTTATTCAGTCATGTCATGAATGGAGCAGGTTAAAATATAAGATACATAGATGTCCAATATATGGAACAGTGTAGACTATGAGAAGAGACACCGAGGCGTGCTATACATGGATCAGTAAAGACCATGAGAAGAGACACCGAGGCGTGCTATACATGGATCAGTAAAGACCATGAGAAGAAACACCGAGGCGTGTTAAACATGGATCAGTAAAGACTTCAGAAGATACACCGAGGCGTGCTATATATGCATCAGTAAAGACTATGAGAAGACACAACGAGGCGTGCTATACATGGATCAGTTTAGATTATAAGACACACCAAGGCGTGCTATATATGGATCAGCTTGGATTAGAAGAGACACCGAGGCCTGCTATACATGGATCAGTAAAGAAAATGAGAAGATACACTGAGGCGTTTTATACAGGGATCAATAAACACTATGAAAAGACACACCGAGGCGTGCTATACATTAATAAATAAAGACTATGAGAAGATACACCGAGGCGTGCTATACATGGATCAGTAAAGACTATGAAAAGACACACTGAGGCGTGCTATACATGGATCAACAACGACTTGGTGAAAACACACCGGGGCGTGCTATATATTGATCAGTAAAGACTATGAAAAGGCACACTGATGCGTTCTATACATGGATCAGTAAAGACCATGAGAAGTCACACCGAGGCGTGCTATATATGGATCTGTAATGACTAAAGAAGACGCACGGAGGAGTGCTATTCATCTATCAGTGAAGCCTATGATAAGACACACCGAGACGTGCTATACATGGATCATTTTGGATTAGAAGACACACAGAGGCGTGATATACATGGATCAGTTTGGATTAGAAGACACACCGAGGCGTGCTATACATGAATCAGTAAAGACTATGAGAAGACACACCGAGGCGTGCTATACATGGATCTGTAAAGACTATGAGAAGACATACCGAGGCGTGCTATACATGGATCAGTAAAGACTTTGAGAAGTCCCACCGAGGCGTGCTATACATGGATCAGTAAAGACTATGAGAAGACACACCGAGGCGTGCTATACATGGATTAGTTTAGATTAGAAGACATACCGAGGCGTGCTATACGAAAGTACAAAGTTGAACTGCAGATGCCAGATTCAAGGTCAACATCCTGTAACCTCACTGTAGCAGATATGTCCAGGATTAACTCAAGATAATCTGACAGCTCTTAATTCACCGAGGACACACATATTGTCCTCTTCGACAAAGTTGGACACAACAACCACAACAACAACAACAACAACAACGGCAACAGCAGCAGCAGCAGAAACAACAACAACAACAACATAGGTATAGTCAAATTTACAGTACAATCAATTCTGTGGTCGTGAATGATAAAATCATATTTCGCCATCTTTCTTGCAGGTGACTACACTGGAAAGACAGTTTGGCTTCAGCTCACGCCAAACCGGCTTAATTCTGGCAGCCAACGACATCGGTTACCTGGTCTGCGTGTTGTTTGTTGCCTATACTGCCAACAGGATCCACATTCCCAGGTCGCTAGGTGGGTCGTCTTTTCTGAAATATCTGTGACCCATAGTAAGAAGACACTGTTCTGAATCATAATCCCACTGACACATGTTAGTTAGTTGCATATCCTTTACAGGACATCGCAGTCAACACCAGCATAATTTTTTTTTTCTTTTGTGATCTCTTAGAAATTTAACTTTCAGTAGTTTGTCATAAAATACGGGGAAGACCAAGAGAGACCCTGCGTAGAACCATCATCAGAGAAGGCTCATTCAATGGCCAAGTAAACATCCAAGATCTACAACAGGTAGCAGCGAACCGCCAAGCATGGAGAGACATGACTTCTGCCCTATGCGCCGCCTTACGCTCAAGAGGAAAGACTAACTAACTAAGTTTGTCATTCTTTCTGAACGACCAGCACCCATACCATTTCGTAAAAAAACAACGCAAGGCGGTCTGCTGCCAAATGGCCAGCAGCTGTGTTTCGAACGTGGATATGCGGGATTAAGAATTGCGTTTGTAATACTTCGCCAAGAAGCCGGCACTGACAGATGACTACTGACAATAACAAGATGACAGTTTGTGGCTCTGCTGTAGACACGGAGTGGACAAACTGCACCAACATCTCTAGACTCTTCGTTCTGAACCCGACATTTCACAGTCCCGCATCACGTGATTATTGTCTCCACCGATAGTGAAAAAATAATTTATACACAAGGCGTTGATGCATGGGTAGTTGGTTGGGTGAGTGAGTGATATACATGTAGGCATGATGCATCCAGCAGCCAGACAGTGGGACAGACAGAGAGATACACACATGCAGATAGTCAAACAGACAGACCTACATATATAAGTACGGACGTAAGTGCATTGTACATAGCACACACGCACACACACACACATACACACACACACAAACACACACATTGGTATATTCTTCTATTATAGTGCGTACATGGGATATAATTGCCACATTACAATAAATCTACAAGCAGAGATTATAACTAGCATGCATTCCTACATTACAGTGCATCTACAAGCAGAGACTATAGTTAGTATGTCTTCCTACATTACAATTAAATCTACAAGCAGAGAGTACAGTTAGTATGTATTCCTACATTACAATACAACTGTAGGCAGAGTTTACAGTTAGTGTGTATACCTACATTACAATACATCTACATGCAGAGGTTACAGTTAGTGTGTGTACCTACATTACAATACATCTACATGCAGAGGTTACAGTTAGTGTGTATACCTACATTACATTACATCTACATGCAGAGATTACAACTAGCATGTACTCTTACATTATGACATATCGCATGTCTTCTGACATGACAATGAATATATTGACAGGTGTGGCAGTGATACTCTATGGACTCTCAGGTATAGCTTGTTCGCTTCCGCATTTCCTGTTTGGAGCCTCAATCGTTGATCCAACAAGAGACAGCATCAACAGTACAGGATCCACCTTCAGCCAAACGTCGGCGGTGTCAGGCAGCTTGTGTGACCTCTTCAACAGCACAGGCGACCCTTGTGGGATTATCGCAGGTAGGATCTCGTCTCCATTCATCACTACCAGCATGTGCCGTGTCGACACACACGGGCGATCACCAGAGTTTTTGGATAGGGTGTGTGTGTATTCATGTCCCCATTAATCACTACTAGCATGTGCCATGTCGACACACACGGGCGATCACCAGTCTTTGTATAGGTTGTCTGTGTGTCCCATAACACAGCCTGGCCAAGGTATCGAGTTGTTTAATGCAAGTAATAATGGCTATGCCACGGTCGGACACGGGTTGGAAGCAGGGGCTCGTCGCCTGCGAAAGTAAGGGAACGCCTAGTCGCATGTCCCCCCGTGCATCCAGGCCTAGCAAATGTGATGGGGCTATCAGAGCAAGACCCGTAGCAAGAAACTGCCTTGGCACACTTATTTTAAAATTTAAAAAAAAAGTGTATTCCTACATTATTGTAAATCTCCAAGCAGAGATTACAACTAGCGTGTATTCCTACATTAGGAGGCGTCTTTATGGCGTCTGGCATGTATTCTGACATTACACAGATTTTACATGTCAGGTTCTCACATTTAAGGATGAATCTGGCTCGCTTGACCTAACATATGCGAGACATACACAGTCACAGAATGATTTGACTGGACACACGGTAACACTAAGTTCAATAGTTTATTTACACTTCACATGTAACACAATCTACTTCGGCATGTTGTCGGCATGATGTGAATACAATAATACATACAGTCGATGAATCAATCCACTCATAGACTCAAACCACAGCCGCACAGTCTTCCATCTTCTCACAAGAGATACTAGCAATCGACATTCGGGCACAGCAACAATACAAGCCTCTCTCATACAGCGTCTGTCCTGTCCGAATACCCAAGCCTCGTCTGCCGTTTCTCGCTCTGAACACTTACCCTGTGGGATCGAGTCCAGCGGGAACTGCGTGCATCATACTTGCACTCGCTTGATCGCTGTCGGTTACTCTAACTCACCAGCGAACCTGTGGATGGGTAACTGTAGTTTGCCTGGCGCGCGTAACAACGCCGCGTCACAACAATGGGGTATTATGACATACATGTAGAGATTACAACTAGCATGCATTCCTACATTACGAGGCGTCTATATGGCGTCTGGCACGTGTTTCTATATTGTTTCTTTTTAGAAACCTTCCTTGGAGGTAGCTCTGCATTTGTAGAACAGCAAACAACGGCCTGCATAGATGAGTACAACATTGGATGAATTACAAGAGTTGAGTTGAGTAATGCTAAGACCCGACATCACTGTACTCAGACATTTCCACGCGCGCACCGTTCCCTCGTTCAACAGCCAGCGAAGAATCATACTACTAATGGTTCCCACCGCTATCTGATAGAAAGTGCTCCTGGTCTTCCATCCCAGTTTTGAGATTCTTCCAGAACCCCTGCCGATCCCCTGCAATCTCATTCTTTCCACATATGGGTTCTCAATCTGTTCCCCGTCTTCTCCACCTGGTCCCACAAACACACGAAACCCCCCCCCCCCTTGTCCATAGGCAATCTACCACCAAGAGTAGCATCCCCTGACAGCCTATCAGCCTGTTCATTCCTCCGCACCCTCGAATAGCCAGGGCAAAAAAAAAAAATCCATTACATTCTCACAATCTGTGACCTCTGAAGCGAGGATAGCCTTTCCACACGAAACATTCCTTTCTCCACCTTACTAAACATACTTTCGGAGTCCGTAATGAATGCAATGTCCTACATTACAATAAATCTACAAGCAGAGATTACAACTAGCATGTATTCCTACATTCATTATTTTGTTGTTAAGATTAATTAGCTTCATAAATGATGTATGAATGAAATAACGTATGAGAGGAAAGAGATAATAAGAGCAGAATATCAGACGAGGCTGCGTGCCCAATTATTAACCCTTTGAAAATAATGTTAGTTCGTTCCTTCGTTCGTACATCACATTAAATCGACAAGCAGAGATTACAACTAGAATGTATTCCTACATTAAAAGTCCTCAAAATGGCGTCCATAATTGTTTGTGAAGTGACAGGCACTGCAATGATACCCTTTGGGCTCTCTAGTATAGCATTTTTTTTTTTTCGCATATCCTTTACAGGACATCGCTGTCAACATCAGCATATCTCAGCTGATTGTTGATTTCTTAGCAAGATTACGCTCAGTAGTTTGCCATTGCTTTCTGAGCGACCGGCTCACATACCCCGTAAGTTACCGACGCGGTGATAACCGCTATCGATTCTCGCGCTCGTCACGTTACTCACGAGAGTATACGGGATTGCGGAGAAAGACGTTAAACACCTAGGCCAGGGCGACCGGCCTGACATAGCGTATAAAATAAAAACAATTACTACCATTATCGATTGAAACAAACAGGAAAACAAATGTAAGTTTGCCTAGATCAGAATATTTCCTGCGGCAACTTGCGGGTGTGACACATGGATATTCAACACATAAACTAAACATCCCACATAAGCACGAAAAAGAGAACACATACATTTGTCTAACAAGGACTTTGTTTTGAAGAACATTAGTTATTATGTGACATATAATTATGGAAACAGAAATACCTAAGTCATTTAAAAACACATGAATGTCTAGAAAAGGATAAAAACGGAGGGAGGAGTACCTGGGAAGCGGAGTACAATAACACCACAGCTTTGATAGATCCAAGATGTTACATATAATTTATACATGTCTGCAACAGAAGCAGCAGTCCATCTGGTTTATGAGATATGGCAGCAACATAGGCAGCAGTCCTTCTGGTTTATGAGATATGACATTTCGAAAGAAACTGATGGCGGGAACGATCTCCACAGGTCATGCTACTTGATGATGGTTGTGTTCTAGTTTTTGATCTATTTGTCCTCCTTTTCTCTTTCCTCAGCGGCCTGGAGTTAGGGGTGCTGGAGGGAGGGCCAGAGGATTTGGCCGACGCTCAGGAAACCGAGGAAAGGCCAGACGGACACATAATCAAAATGTTAGTGGTACCATTAGTATTGGAACTCTTCGCTGGCTGTTGAAAATGATGACGGAGCATGTATTGGAATGTTCTAAGTGCTGTGATGTGGGATTTTGACTGAAGGCAATTCTCTTTTCTCTTAATTACGCCAACTGTCACAACATGTTAAATTTTACTTCTACTTTCAGTAATTCTAAATATATGTCAGAAAAGGCAGTCATCATGTTTGGCCACGTTATGAGAAGACAAAATCTGGAACATATCGTGACAACCAGAAAGATTTGCGTAAAGAGAGATAGAGGAAGACAGCGTGAGAAGATTCTTGACAGTCTTGTGACATGGCACGAAAAGGAGTCAACACACGAATTGATCCATTCCGTCGGAGATCGCAATTTGTTGAGAGGCATGATCACCTACGCCAGCCTGCAAGGCACTGGATGATGATGCCTTGACTGCCTACATCTAATTTCACTAGTCAGTTTACTAGTTTTCGTCTTCTTCACGAAGAACCGTGCAATTTGTTCTGCCCCTCCCCATGTAATTCTGTGTATACTGCTCAGATGTCAATTGCAAAGAGAAAAAGCGAGTTGAAGTGCTACATAGAACCTGTACTTTTGTATGGAAGTGAAACATGGAGAATGAGCAGACAAGCTGAAAAAATCAACTAATGGCAGTGGAAATGTAGTTTCTGGGGAAAATGGAAAGATTACAATTGACAGACAGAAAAACCAATGAGCAAGACCTACAAGAAACATATGAAAACCGTAAACGTATTAGAGAAATTACACGTAGACAAATCAAGATTTTGAGGGCATGTTATGGCTACTTATCAATCAATCAGGTACCGTCTCCACAATGAAGGTTGGCTGCAATGCATCTCCAACACTGTCTGTCTCTCGCCTTGACTTTACATTATGTTCAGCCATCTCTTGATGTTATCTTCCCACTTGTATCGTTGTGTACCTCTTGCTCGCTTGCCCTCAACCTTGCCTTCCAGTATGGTTTTTATAAGAGTATCATGTCTTTTAACGTGGCCGAAATATTTCATTTATGTATTTCTTTCATCAACTCTCACTTCATTCCCAGTATTTCTAGAACCTCTGCATTTGAATGTTTTTGTTTCCATGAAATACGACATATTCGTCTGTTTATCCACATCTCCAGGGCTTCTAAGCAACTTTCTAGTTGCTTGTTCAATGTCCAGGCTTCGGCGCCATACAGTAGCGTTGAATATATGTAGTATTTGACAATTCTCTATTTTTAATACGTTATTCATCTTTCTAGATGTTAATACTGATTTCATGCCGTTGAAAGCATTTGTGGCCATTCCTATTCTCATTTTGATTTCTATTTCACTTCTGCCATCATCTGTCCAAGATAGGAGGAACTCGTTACTTGTTCTAGTATCTGCCCGTTTACTGCGATGTTCATTGATGACCTTTCCTTTTCACTGCTAATTATCATAGTTTTTGTTTTTTGAATGTTAATATCTAAGCCACATTCTGCACTGTGCCTGTTTACTTCTTCCACTAGGTCTTGTAACTCTTGCTCACTTTTTGCTAGTAACACGGTATCGTCAGCATACCTAAGATTATGTATGATTCTTCCATTGATGTTAAGTCCAGGCAGTTAAACTTGTTTAAACATTCTTTCTGGGTATAGGTTGAAGAGGCTTGGGGACAGTACACATCCCTGTCGTACTCCTCATTTTATCTCTATAGGCGACAAATAGTTATTTCCGCATCTAATAGACGCCACTTGTTTCCAGTACAAGTTACTAATAAGTCTGATGTCCTTTCCGTCTACTCCTATATCTTGAAGGCGCGTAATTAGTCGTTCATTAGTTAGTTAGTTAGTCGCAGTTCCAACTTCACAGCAACGGGTCGTCTCCATTATGCTCCGTTCCTGTTCCAGTGAATATCATACAAAACGCTCCCCACTGCCCAATGTGAAAAGTGGAAAAGACAGGTGTCTCGACAAACAACAGCCCGCACAGATACACTGTGCATAATGCCGCCTCCAGAATGTCAACACAATAGTCCCCCACAAAACACTCAGTTAATTTCTGATGGAATCTGCAGTCATTTTCCCATCTGGATGTTTCCTAGATGTTCACCCACACAGTCCACGAACATACAGTTCATCACCGACGGCAGTGGCAGTCAACCAGAAGCCCAGCAGCCACACATTTCTGCATAAGGCAAAAACCGGTCAACTCTGGGACATAGCCATCTGCCATCGCTGTGAACATGCAGTCACGTTCCAAAAAACCTCTGGCAGATTCAAAAGCATTTCACACGAAACTCACAGCTCACAGTGTCGCGCCACGCACTCACTCAGTAGCAGGACGACGGAACCATCAAGCCTCCTTAGTCGCCTCTTACGACATGCGTGGTAGGCTGCAGTGTTGCTATTCTTTGCTTCCCTTATGGGCCCCGGCAACACACGGGAGTCGTTCATGTTGTACTCTATCAAAAGCTTTCTTGTAGTCTATAAAACAAACATATATACTGTTTTGAACTTCTATATATTTTTCAATTAACATCCTCAAACAGATAATTGCTTCTCTGATGCCGCTGTTTTTTCGGAACCCAAATTGTTCTTCAGTTACTTCCTCATCTATTTTATGTTGAATTCTTTCTTTTATGACCTTGAGTAGTATCTTAGTTATATGGCTCATTAAGCTAATAGTTCTGTAATCCTCACAATCAACAGCTCTTGGCTTCTTCGGTAGTGTGATGAAAATGGATGTTTTCAAATCCTTGGGGATGTACACAATATTATATATATATATATATATATATATATATATATATATATATATATATATATATATATATATATATATATATATATATATATATATAATTACATAATTCTGTGGTAGTTTCAATGCCAAAGCTGGATAAGGATTTTATCATCTCTGCTGTTATATTGTCAGCACCTGCAGTCTTTCTTTCTTTCATTTTTTTAAATAGCCTTTTCTACTTCAGCCGTTAATAGTTTTGATCCATCTTGAGTATTATACAATGTTGGTCTATTGACCCTGTTGTTCCGGATTAAATCTTCTGTGTACTCTGTCCATCTTTTTATTATGTCAGTGTTATTAATTATAATTTCTCCATTTTTTTCCTCTGATACAACCGTTTCCTGTTATATTATTTTTCTTCTTTGTAAATCTTTTTATATGTTCATGTAAGTCTTTCGAGTTGTGTTTTATTTCCACATCCTCTATTTCTTTGCATTGTTTCTGCAACCACTCTTCTTTAACAACTCTGCTCATGTGACGTATTTCTCTATCTATTAATATATACTCTGGAGTGTTCTTTGCTTTCTTTCTTTGAGTCATTTTACTCAAGATTTCATCGGTTATCCATAATTGTTTTTTTTTTTCTTATTTATCTTCCCTGGCAAGGTGGTATTTGCAATTTGTATACTGGTTTTTACACTTTCCCATTTTGTATTTATTTTAACCTCAGGATTTTCACGTCGATATTGTTCCATACTTTCAATGATTCCATCAATCATGTGCCATGCCGGTAAGCGTGGGCGGTCATGTTCTGCCATCTCACTCGATCACCAGAGTCGTGGATCAGCTCCGTGTTTCTGTCTCGACCATGCCACAAGGCCAAGCCATCCAGGTACTTGCTTCTATGTCTTCCCCTTGGTCTGTTCCCCTCGATCATGCCAGTTGTCACCAAGTTCTCCAAATCATTTCTTCTCATAACATGCCCAAAATATTGTGAGTGTCTACGTCTAATGTCTCTAATCAGTTTACTATCTTCATTTGTTTCTTGAAGGACTTGTTCATTGGTCTTTCTGGCTGTCCATGGTATTCTTTGCATTTTCCTCAGAAACCACATTTCTACAGCCATCAGATGTTTTTCAGCCTGACTTTTCATTGTCCAAGCTTCACATCCATATAAAAGTACAGGTTCTATGTAGCATCTCAACACTTTTTTTCTCGTTTCAATTGACATCTTTTTATTGGTCAGTATGTTTTTCATCTTGCTAAAGGCTACTTTTGCCATGGCGATTTTTGTTCTAATGTCTTCAAGGCATCTCCCATCAGATGTTATTACTGTTCTGAGATAATTGTACCTATTCACTTCTTGAAGAATATTCCCATTTACATGTATATTACATAGTGATATTTCGTTCTTCCTAGTGACGACCATAATCTGTGTCTTTTTTACAATTTAATTCTAACCCTAGTTGTTCACTGTGTGTAACAACCGCATCTACTAAATTTTTCAGGTCCTGCTCATTGTCTGCAATCAAGACTGTATCATCTGCATATCTAATGTTATTGATGCATCGTCCCCCAATGTTGATTCCTTCCATATCTTCAATATTTCTGAATGAAATGATTAGCCCATCATATCTATTTTTTACTTCAACCAGGTATAGTTGACTTATTTCTGATTGTTTCAATGTCGATATATATACTTGAGGTGTCTTCGATGTCTTCCACAAGAAATCAAAGACATCACCAATCCCTATACATATAATCGCAAATTATTAGAACACTATCTCAGTACGGATTATCTTCCCCCTTAATAATAGAAATAATAATAATAATAATAATAATAATACCCTAGTGTAACAGCCAGTCCTCTTTTGGTAGGCCAGTATATTCCACATAGCTAATAACAAGTGCCACACCAGTTATTACTATTACTGAGTCGTGTAGTACTGATTTTTCATTTTTCCCATGACTTTATAATGCATATATTTTATATTGTTGCCGTTTTCAGTTAGCCTTGAATGATGTGTGAATGATATAATGTATGAAAGAGAGTGATAGAAGGGCAGAATGTTAGACGGGCCTGCGTGCCCAATTCTTAACCCTTTGAAAATAAAGGTTTGTTGCTGCTGTTTTTGTTATTCCTGGGTTTTTAAGTTGTATTTGTAATTTTAAGACTACATGATTATGGTCAGAGTTGATATCAGCACCAGGGTATGTTTTGGCATTTTTAACATTGTTTTTAAATCTATTTCTAATCATGATGTAGTCAATTTGGTTTCTTGTTCTATCTCCAGGGCTTCTCCATGTATACAGTTTCCTAGGGTTATGGTGAAAGAATGTGTTGCAAACAATAAGATTGTTTTCTACACAGAACTGCATCAACCGGTCTCCTCTGTCGTTTCTGTTTCCCATACCATATTGCCCTACTATCTGCTTATATTTATTTTTTTCCAACTTTTGCGTTCATGTCTCCCATGACAATTAGGACCTCTGATGATTTTACGACTTTCAGTGTTTGTTGTAGGTCTTCATAATATTCTTCTAGCTGTTCATCACTATAATGAGTTGTTGGAGCATATGTCTGAAGAATCACTATGTTGAACAGTCTTGCCTTAATTTTGAGAAGTATCATCCTATATTTATGAGTCCAGAATCCACTAATATTTTTCTCTAAATTTAGTTTTACTAAAATTCCTACTAATCTCTCGTGATGATCTCCTCCTGAGTTAATGAATATGTAATCTTATCTCCTTAATAACTTGTATCTGTCCATCTTGTTTCAGATACGAGCAAGATATCTAAATTCATGTGTTTTGCTTCGGCAAAAAGGTTATCAAACTTCCCTGCTTGATATAAGGTGCGTGCGTTCCACATACCAATTCTTAGACTTCTCTTTCTACTTTTCAGTTAGGTATTGTCAGAATGCACCCTTTCAAAAGAATTTGGGATGCATTCGTTATTATGCACTTCCTTATTCACTATAGGAGTTGTCTCTTCCCTGTGAATATTTACAACAGACTAATCTCCAGGGAGCCAAGAATTACACGCATCGCTTTTTCCTTGTTGTTGAATTACCATTGCTGTCTTTGGGATATTACATGGTGAGGTCCCAATCTCTTCCACGATGACCAGCCATGTTCACTATCGTGTCCTGAACACGCCTCATGTGTGCCACACACTCTGCTGTTTCGCTTTAGAAGCCGTTGGTCTATTTAGATTCATCCGCCTTCTCCACCGTCCCAGTCTTTGTGTTCTAGGGATGGACATTCCCTTAGTAGGATATTACCCCTACTTGACTCATGTAGTTTAGCCAGTCAGCCATGACTGTTGCCCGTGGTGTGGCCACCGCCGTACACAAGCGGTATTCGTGGAGCAATACATGAGCTAGGTAAAGAGATGGGAACCAAATAGGATCCTGGTCTATCCCTTGGGATATGGCTGCCACTCACCGTGAGGTACTATCCCTCTCTGTTTACCCTACACCACATGCCTACTTATAGGAAGAAATAAACTATGAACTTAGTGACAAATGGCTAGATTGATGGGAAGAGAACAAAGGGAAGGCAGAGAAGTAAATATCCGGACGGCGTGGCATAATCGAGACAAAAGCACAGAACGTATTCACGACTCTGGTGATCGTGTGAGCTGGCGAAATACGACCGCACACGCTTATCGGCTTGGCACCTGGTTGAATTACTCAGAAATAACATTCTGCGGCCATTAGATCTTTCTCAACGTGTCTGCTTATTCTCCATTTCTCATTTTTACACACCACTAAAAGTTCTTTAAAGAATTTCAACACTGTTTTATGCTCTAACTACAGTTGATAGTCCTTATTGTCGAATATGTTTTCCTCCGTATAAAAGACGCATTTTGCAATAGCGATGTTTCGTATACTCACTACAAGTTTCGTTCGATGCTACGATATTTAAAGATATCAGAAACACAGCATCTATTTAAACAGACGAAGCAAATTATAATGATTGAAACTGAACGAAAGAATATGCACACACAGAAACAAGTGAACGTTTCCACCAACATCTGTATCACCAGGAATACTTAGAAAATTGAAATGCCACAGTCACAATTAATTAATCCACATTACACGACGAGTACTACAAACAAATCGCCAAGTTCTCAAGCTTCCTAATCATATGTTGTGTATTTCTTGTCCGGTATCAGCAAGGCAGAAGTTATCTCTTGTTTCTTTACCTACAAGGGACTAGCCATAGGTCGTTGCCCTGGCTGTGTGGGATCAACAGGAGAAAGATGAAACTAAACACGCTCAAAGCTCCTCATATTTGCGCTGAATGTTTGAATTACGCATTTGTTTCTTGAAATCTTGCTATGGTTTACGGCGCAACCATGCCCTATTAATTTCTCACAACAGTAGAGAAGTTAGAGGCCATGGCTGTGATAAACTTCATGATGTTACAGATGGAAAAAAAAAACAATACACATAAATACGGTAACAAGGGTTTCATGATTCATTCTCTTTGTATGCCTCATTTAAAAACACAAATGTAGACCGCTTAAGAGTGGCCTCTCAAAGGTTGCTAAACTGCCAAGTTCCTGGAGACCGTCTTTAGAGTTTATATACGGAAATGCGGCAAGATGGAAGGACATCATTAATCAAGACTGAAAAATGGCAATTACCGAGACAGCACTTGCAATAACTGTGAATGCTATTATGAGTATCAAGATCTGGTATAACACTAAATGAATAACTCCAGATATTCTTATCCCAGGCCAGAAAGTCTCCGAGCAAACAAACCAAGCTGCCAACGAAAGAACCGCTCAAATCTCTTTGATCATAATCGTTATGGGGATGGCTCTCCAAGGATTTGGCAAGGCTCCCAGGTTTTCCTTCTCAATGGTATACACCGATGACAATACTGCCAAAGTCAACACGGGATTTTACGTAGGTCTGTATTAACTCTTTTCGTGTTATTATTTTTTCTTTTGTGTTGAGTACGTCACATTTAGGGTTGTACCACACAGGTGAATGTGTTCAACTTCGGCAGGCATTTGTGTCAGGTTCACCACCTCTAGAACAGTGGTTCCCAACCTTTTTTTGGCCCATGCACCCCTTTACCAATGTTCAGAATGTCATTCCCCTCCCCCTTTTCATATTTCCTCCCCATAAATTCCCCACCACCCCTATACAGTATACGTAAAAATGGAAGCTAAATTTAATAACACATACAAGAACAAGTCTAGACGTCTACATAAAACGTGATTTGCGGGTCTATTTACGTTATAAAGCATATTTTAGAAGGGCGAGTAGTATAGAATCGTAAAGTATGGAGGGAAAAACAATATCAAGTAATCGGTTCTTGTACTAACGCGTTCTTGAAATAATCTTAATTTCCCCCCACCCCCCACCCAAACCCCCTATTCCCCCTCTCCCAGAAACCATAAAATTCACCCTGGAACCCCACCATCGGTTGAGAACCACCGCTCTAGATAGATCACATATCAAACAATGAGCTCTGTCTACCCGTGGGGTTTGTTTTATGTCCAAGAATTTTGCCAGTACAGCAACTTTCTGGCCTACGCCTACGTTTTGCGATCTTCAGCAGCCGTGGGAGTTTTAACATGCACAACTTTTATATGAGACCTCCCTTTCCCACCTGTATCCGATAACGCTAGGGATCTGATCCCACTTCCTAAAATATCGGGAATGGGGAGGGGGAGGGATCTGATCCCACTTCCTAAAATATCGGGAATGGGGGAGGGGATCTGATCCCACTTCCTAATATATCGGGAATGGGGGGGGGGGGGGGGGGGGATCTGATCCCACTTCCTGAAATATCGGGAATGGGGAGGGGGAGGGATCTGATCCCACTTCCTAAAATATCGGGAATGGGGGGGGGGGGGGGGGATCTGATCACACTTCCTCAAATATCGGGAATGGGAGAGAGAGAGAGAGAGAGAGAGAGAGAGAGAGAGAGAGAGAGGGAGAGAGAGAGAGAGAGAGAGGAAGAGAGAGAGAGAGAGAGAGAGAGAGAGAGAGAGAGAGAGAGAGAGAGAGAGACTTCCTATATAATTAGATACCAATAATTCTCGGCCATATGCTGGTATCGAACCCTCTACCTTTTAAGTCTGAGGCCGTTACCGCAACCTCTCAGCCACGGCTGCCCGTGGCGGTATCGATGGAGTTGAGTTGGTGTAGGGGTTAGTAGGCTTGCCTGCTCATAGAATGATCCCGGTACTGTACTGTCCAGAAATTTTACAGTACTGTACTGTCCTAACATCTTATAGTACTGTCCTGAAATCTTATAGTACTCTCCTGTCCTGACATTTTATAGTACTGTAATGTCCTGACATCTTATAGTACTGTCCTGAGATTTTATAGTACTGTAATGTCCTGACATCTTATAGTACTGTTCTGTCCTGACATTTTATAGTACTGTACTGTCCTGACATCTTATAGTACTGCACTGTCCTGACATCTTATAGTACTGCACTGTCCTGACATCTTATAGTACTGCACTGTCCTGACATCTTATAGTACTGTACTGTCCTGACATCTTATTGTACTGCACTGTCCTGATATCTTATAGTACTGCACTGTCCTGACATCTTATAGTACTGTACTGTCCTGACATCTTATAGTACTGCACTGTCCTGACATCTTATAGTACTGTAATGTCCTGACATCTTATAGTACTGTACTGCCCTGACATCTTACAGTACAGTACTGTCCTGTCATCTTACAGTGCCGTACTACCCTGACATCTTACAGTAGCGTACTGTCCTGTCATCTTACAGTGCCGTACTACCCTGACATCTTACATTACCGTACTGTCCTGACATTTTCATGGCTTGATATCTCAAAGTGCTATACTGACCTGATATCTCAATGTGCTGTACTGTCCTGACATCTCAAAGTGCTGCACTGCCCTGATATCGAAATTTGCTTTACTGCACTGATAATTTACTGTACTGTACTGTCCTGACATCTCATAGCACTATACTGTCCTGACGTCTCAAAATACCGTATTGTCCTGACATCTCAATGTAATGTAATCTCCTGCCATCTACAGGTATCATGTTATCGATGTCTATCATGGGACCAGTTGCTGCATTTTTGTTGGGCGGAGTCTTCAGCCGGATGTACGTCACACTAGAAGGTAAACACAGACGTGTCACTCATGATCGATATAATCACATGTAATCCAATGTGATCGATAATTGATGATCACGGTAATCACAAACAGAACTGAACAGATGCAGGTAAAGATCACGTTTTAGCCAATCACATGAAAGTCACGGAATCTTTGAGTCCTTCAACTGACAAAAGGTTACTCCTACAACAGAGATGGTTGTACAGACGTTAAGACATAAGACTGCACGCAAAAAGGTGCTTGCGGCTCCAGCCTGGCTGCACTCTGTACTGCAGTACTTGCAGCGGTTTGTATCTACCGGGTGTTTGTCAAGTCTCACTACACTTTGTATGTAGAACAAATTTGAAAAATGAAGTACACGATATTCAGAAATGTGCCCCAGTCCATGGAGAAGCAATATGCAGCGAATGCTGTCGTCTGCTAGATAAATTCTTTCCCCCCCCCCCCAAACATAATGGTGTTATCAACGGAAAAAAGAATGTTTTCAAATTTGTTCTACATTCGAAGTTTAGTGAGACTTTATAAGCACCCGGTATTTCTGACGTCGTGGCGTGGTGGTCGTCGTCGTTCGTGTCGTCATTCGCACTGCGAGCGCTAAAAAGTCTAGTCGCCTTATCCTTCAAGAAGCCTGAAACGCGGGAAAATGTCACGTTGAAAGTCCAACAACAAGAAACACGCGGTTTCTAAGATGTGCAGCGTGGGAGCCGACAACAAGAAGAAGAATGTGGAGAGCCTACCGGCTAGCTGCATCAAAGAGCCTGATACTACATCTATTACTGAAGCTACCACGAGGGAGAAGATCGACAGCCCAACACAGGCAAGAATCAAGACAACAGAGAAGAAGGAGGAGAAAGACACCAGAGCCGGGAACACCGACTCAAAAACAGTCCGATCGGTTGTCAAGCGGATTCAAGTGGAGCTGACAGATGAAGAAATCCAGAAGCAGCTACGAGAAGAGAATCTTCACATCCGATTCTTGAAGACGGAGCGGCTCCTCTACTCCAAGATACCTACAACCTTGGCAGTGGTGACATCGAAGGGCAGCGAAATGCCGACCACAGTATCAATCAACAAGAGAATGCAGCAACCAGAGAGATTCATCCCAAGAATCACTCAATGTTCCAGATGTCAGAAGGCCGGCCACAGCAGAGCAACGTGTCGCTGTAAGACGGACATCTACCGAAATTGCGCCGATCATCACGCCTTCAATGAGTGTTCGCTGGCCAAGCTGGACACGGACTTCCGAGCAGCCAACAACTAAAGAAAGTGCGCCAACTGCCTGGGCAAACATGGAGCAAGATACCTGGGCTGTCCGAAACTGCAAAAACACAGAGACGTCTTAAAGATCGCCATCACCACAAAGACACCATACAACGAAGCAATGCGGAGGTGCGAGACGGCAACATGCATCTCACAAGCCAAGAAAGAGCAACTGCAAAGCCAGATTGAGGAGCTAAAGAAGCAAGTCAAGCTACTGCAAACATCGGCACCAACCAGCGACAACGGAAAACTTCTTGCCGAAATAAAGGAGATCCAGCGGGACATCAAACAAGAGGTGGAGAATATGAGACAGATGACAAAGATAAATGAAGAGATTCTGCGAGACATCAAAGCTGTAAGAGACATTTTAACAACTGAAAGGGAGCCAACCCAAAACAAACAAGCACAAGAAACAGAAAAGCACACAGAGAAACCTCAAGATGACATCCAACAAGAGGACGAGCCGGAACCGCTAGACAAAGCCAGCAACCCAGCCACGACACTATCCCGCCAGACATCCAACAAGAGGACGAGCCGGAACCGCTAGACAAAGCCAGCAACCCAGCCATGACACTATCCCGCGAGACATCTGAAGTAAACCAAGACGAGCACCCTGAGGACGACACGGAGAGGCCCCGGTGGACTACCTTGGAGCAGCTACAAGAGTCGGCATGGTTTGAGAAACTCAGACACCAGGAATTCAAAAAGTGCTGGATTGAAAGAGAAAAGAAGAAACCAAAAAAAAAAAAAACTAAGCAGACCGGTAGAATACACAACTTGACACTTGGAATGTGGTACCGACTACTCGTACTACATAGAAGACGGGGAGAGAAAATCATGGCTGAGCGCGAAGGAATTAATCGAATGGCAACAGCAGCTCAAACTCGAAGAAGAAAACAGGCACAAGGAGGAAATTAGAAACGTCGAAAAGCTCCTACAGAAAATACACAAAAAAGGAGACCAAAAGACCTAATAAAAAGTCCTTATAAGGACTGCAGCCAGTCAAGCCAGACGAGCCAGGAGCCTGCACCAACAAAGAAAACCACAAAAACAGACGAGCAAAAAGGATAGCCGCCGACCGATCCCCCAGCTGACGTCACAGACACAAACCAACATAACCAGTCCGAGATAGGACTCACAAGACAAGAATTAGGGTGAATGAACCCACAAAAACCACGGACCTAAACAATAACCGACGCTGGGGAAGCAGGTTGAACGAGGCCGAATTTGGAATTTTTGTTTTGAAAATTGGAATTGGAATTGGAATTGATAATTATTTATTCAGTAGGAGTCAGCGGCTTCCGTTAAAATGGAGGCGACGTATAGTTCATTCTTCAGGAGACGCTGTTTTTAGTGTTTTCCTGTGGATTATGTGGTGTTATTTCGTATTCGTTTATTGGAAGTGTTCACAAGAAGCCACCGAAGTCAGGTGGTGGATGAAATTTTGAAGGCAGCCGACAGATAGTTGTCGGTTATGGTCTCAACTTTCGTGACGGTAGGCAGAGATCTCTTTCACGGGACAATGGCTAGCGTCACCGACCAGAATGGTCACTGCCCAGGAAGGAAAGCAACGGCAAATTGCCTTCTTTTAAAGTGCCTAGTTAATTATGATTCGCCTAATTACATATCACAAGACAAGGACAGAGGCATTAAAATTAGCAACGTGGAATGTTGGGACGTTAAACGACGACGAAAATATAGATAACATCAAACAAGAAATAGAAAGAGGGAAAATTAATATATTAGGGATGTGCGTGACGAGATGGATAGAAACAGGCATTAATATAGATGAAGATTTTAAGATTATTTATACTGAATGAGAAGAGCGACAAAGGGGGATAGCAATTATCTTGGATCGGCAAACATGAAAATCTATTCAAGGATATTGGGCTGTGTCTGACAGATTTCTACTAGTTAAATTTAAGCGGCAGAAATTTTAACATAAACATTATTCAAATATATGCCCCAATAGGAGAATCCAGTGAAGATAGTGTAGAGGAATTTTATAACGACATAGAGTCTGCCTTAAAAAAATGTAAAAATTCAGAAATAAACATCATAATAGGGGACTTCAATGCAAAAGTAGGAAATCAAGGTGATGGCTACACAGTAGGAAACCATGGTTTGGAAGAGAGAAACAAAAGAGGATACAGATTTGTAGAATGGGCACAAGAACAGGAAATCATTGTAGACAACACCTGGTTTAAACAACACCCTTGAAGATTATGGACATGGAGGAGTCCTGATAGCAGGATTATAAACCAGATTGATTACATTCTGATTAGCAGAAGGTATTGAAATGCGTTAACAATTGCAAAAACAGTTCCCAGTGCTAATTGTTATAGTGACCACAGATTACTTACAAGTACATTGAGGGTAAAGTTAAATAAATCAAGTATATAACAGGAAACACTAAATTTGATCTGTGTACATTGAGACATGACAAGGAAATACAAAACAAATTCAACATAGAAGTACAAACAGATTTGATATATTGTCTGATCTAGAGATCCTATTTCAAGATGTGGATGATCAATTTGAAATGTTAAAGAATTCAGTTTGGCTGCAGAAACAACTACTCCAAAATTAGACTAGGAGGCCTTGAATGAAACTTTGACCAGGCTGCAAGAGCACCAAGTTAAGTTATACTAGGGGCCCTTGAATAAAACTTAGACCAGACTGCAAGAGCACCACGTTAAGTTACACTAGGGGCCCTTGAATAAAACTTTGATCAGGCTGCAAGAGCACCAAGTTAAGTTACACTAGGGGCCCTTGAATAAAACTTTGATGAGGCTGCAAGAGCACCAAGTTAAGTTACACTAGGGGCCCTTGAATAAAGCTTTGACCAGGCTGCAAGAGCACCAAGTTAAGTTACACTAGGGGGTCCTTGAATGAAACTTTGACCAGGCTGCAAGAGCACCACGTTAAGTTACACTAGGGGCCCTTGAATGAAACTTTGACCAGGCTGCAAGAGCACCAAGTTAAGTTACACTAGGGGCCCTTGAATAAAACTTTGACCAGGCTGCAGGAGCACCAAGTTAAGTTACACTAGGGGCCCTTGAATAAAACTTTGACCAGGCTGCAAGAGCACCAAGTTAAGTTACACTAGGGTGTCTTGAATAAAACTTTGACCAGGCTGCAAGAGCACCAAGTTAAGTTACACTAGGGGGTCCTTGAATGAAACTTTGACCAGGCTGCAAGAGCACCAAGTTAAGTTATACTAGGGGGTCCTAGAATAAAACTTTGACCAGGCTGCAAGAGCACCAAGTTAAGTTACACTGGGGGCCCTTGAATGAAACTTTGACCAGGCTGCAAGAGCACCAAGTTATGTTATACTAGGGGGTCCTTGAATAAAACTTTGACCAGGCTGCAAGAGCACCAAGTTAAGTTACACTAGTGGGTCCTTGAATAAAACTTTGACCAGGCTGCAAGAGCACCAAGTTAAGTTACACTAGGGGCCCTTGAATAAAACTTTGACCAGGCTGCAAGAGCACCAAGTTAAGTTACACTAGGGGGCCTTGAATGAAACTTTGACCAGGCTGCAAGAGCACCAAGTTAAGTTATACTAGGGGGTCCTTGAATAAAACTTTGACCAGGCTGCAAGAGCACCAAGTTAAATTACACTAGGGGGTTCTTGAATGAAACTTTGACCAGGCTGCAAGAGCACCAAGTTAAGTTACACTGGGGGCCTTGAATAAAACTTTGACCAGGCTGCAAGAGCACCAAGTTAAGTTACACTAGGGGGTCCTTGAATAAAACTTTGACCAGGCTGCAAGAGCACCAAGTTAAGTTACACTAGGGGCCCTTGAATAAAACTTTGACCAGGCTGCAAGAGCACCAAGTTAAATTACACTAGGGGCCCTTGAATAAAACCAAAGAAGAGTAGTCAACCAACATAGAGCCTGTGTTGTCGTTCACTATACGCTGTGGGAGATACTCGGGAGGGGATCAGAGAAATGTATAGACTAATGGTTCGATGTGCAATGAGGATGATCTAACCAACCAACTAATCAATCAACCAACCATCCAACAAGCCAACCAACCAACCAACCAACCAACCAACCAACAAACCATTTGCTTACTGACTTTCCCTGGTGTATATATGCATTGTATATTATGTAAGTAGATATCTAAGAACAGTTCAAATGAAATATATAACGCCATTATTTCACCAGCCACAAAATTAACGCCACGCCACCCGAAATGGATCGGAGCCTGGTGGCTGGGGTATGTTGTGTTCGGGGCTCTTTCTCTGATCGTCTGCATCCCTCTCTTCTGTTTCCCGCGGAAACTGCCAAGAACCAAGGCCAAGGACATTCACGTGGACGACGAAAAGATGGCAGGAGAGCCAGAGAAGTTCGTTGTTATAGTTGTTGTTATTGTAGTTTTTGTTGTTGTTGTGCTGTTACTGTTGTTTTTATTGTTGTTGCTGTCGTTTGTTTCGATGGTGTTAATTGTAAGAATATGATTGTGCATGTGAGATATGATACAAGTTTTTCCTGTGTAATTATGGTATTGCGTTGTAGACCAAGACATTAGTTCACGGTTGTATAATGCAAATGCCAGGTGTTTGTAAAGTCTCACTACACTTTATATGTAGAATACATTTGAAAAATAAAGTATATGATGTCATAAAAAATGTGCTAAACATTCATTAAATTAGTCACAATAGTCACTGATATAATCTAACGCTGTTTTAGGGTAGCTGGAAAGTTTCAATGAAGTATTCATTAAAACAGGTGTTTGAAATAGTGGCGTGCAGAAGTTCTTTGATGCCCGGGGCCAACCCCTTGATTGGATGCCCCTAAATTGTTCTTTCCCTAATTCATTCCTCCTCCCCTCCCACTGCACTGTGCTGCCCCCTCTCCCTAATTGGATGCACCCCCCACCCCCTTCCGGCTGGATGCCCGGGGCCATCGCACCCCCCTTTGCACGCCACTGGTTGGAAAAGTCCACCACGGGCTTCAAGACATGACTGTACACGTTTCTTCATATTGTCAATTAACTTCTGCACCATGTCAGTTTTTATTGCTTCCGTTGATACCACCTTTCTGTTTGGAGTGCACATAATTACTCCAGCAGACGACAACCATTCGCTTGCATATTGCTTCACGATGGACTGTGGAGCATATTTTTTTGACATCATGTACTTTATTTTTCAAATTTGTTCTACATACAAAGTGCAGCGAGACTTTACAAACACCAGGTAGCATCTGAATTAGCACTGATTACACACACACACACACACACACACACACACACACACACACACACACACACACACACACACACACATATATATATATATATATATATATATATGTATATATATATATATATATATATATATATATATATATATATATATATATATATATATATATATATATATATATATTTGGGGCAGGTTCGAATTTGTAAAAATCGTCTCTGAGGTCGATTCAGCCTGCAATTGGTATCCGGAAATATCGGGAGAAGTAAAGCCTAGCATTGTAACCTCAATGCTTCTAGAGCAGTGGTTCTAAACCATTTTGGCCCCGTGCCCCCTTTCACCATATTTTCAGAACGTCATTCCCCCCTTCCTATCAAAAATTTGGCCCGTGCCCCCCTTCACCGTATTTTCAGAACGTCATCCCCTCCCCCCTTTCATATTTCCTATCTAAAAATCCCCCACCCCTAGATAGTATACGTAAAAATGAAAGGTAAATTTAATAGCATATACTAAAACAAGTCTAGACATCCACATAAAACATGATTTGTGGGTCTACTTACTTTATAAAATGAATTTTAGAAAGATGAGACGTACATAACTGTAAAGTATGAAGGGAAAAACAATATCAAGTAATCGGTTCTTGTATTAACGCGATCTTGAAATGGTCTTCATTCCCCCCCCCCCCCCTGGAAACCCTAAAATTTCCCCCGGGGGGGGGGAATTCCCCACCGGTTGAGAACCACTGTTCTAGAGGTTTAAGAGGATTCTTCACTTACTGAAAGACCAACGAAAGACGGTCTGCTCCCAAATAGTACGCAACACGGTTCCGAACGCGGTATGCGGGATTACAAATTACATTCGTGTCCTCCTCGCCACAGAGCCGGTATATTTTTGTTATAGACTAATCTGCGTTCGAAGACTGATGTCATCATGATCACACAGCCGCGTTTATTTCCGACATAATTTCCTGGTGCTCAATTTATGTTGGGATAACCTGGGATACTAGATCCAGCTGTTTCAAATCCCCGCCTTGATGGCGTCTGGTCTGTCTGGACTCTTTATGAGGCAAAGTCATTAGGTAACAGGAATCTTATGAATAATATGTTTTTACAGTTGAGCGAACCAGAAATGGTGCGTGTGCTATGTCTCAACATAGCCACCCCCCCCCCCTCCCACCCCCAACCACCTGACAGAACACTTGATCAACCAGCTTGTTGATGTCTTCTAGGAAAAACGCCAACCAATCAAGCAACCAACCAACCAACCAACCAGTCCAGCAACCAACCAACCAACCAACCAATCAACCAGCCAACCAACCAATCAAGCAACCAACCAACCAATCAAGCAACCAACCAACCAACCAGTTCAGCAACCAACCAACCAACCAATCAACCAGCCAACCAACCAACCAATCAAGCAACCAACCAACCAATCAAGCAATCAACCACCCAACCAATTAACCAGCAAGTCGACCAGCCAACCTATCAGCTAACCAACCAAACAACCTACCCGCCAACCAACCAAACAACCATACCAACTAGTCAACCAACAAGCCTACTAAACAACCAACTGAAAAAACAAGCCAACACACTTATCACCTAATCAGCCACCCAACCACACAACTAATCAACCAACTAACAAACCAGCCAGCCAACCAATCAACCAACCAACCAACTAACTATCCAACAATCCAAGCTACAACTCAACCAACCAATCATCCGCACAACCAACAAAAGAATCAATCAACCAACTAACCAACAAACCAACTAACCAACCAGTCACCCAAGTAGTTAACTATTTTATCCAGTAGATAAGTATGAGAGTCTATGAGGTATGTATGCGACTTGTCCACTCAACTCAGTTAACTAGTTTATCTGTGTGGTATGTATGCGAGATGTCCACTCGACTCAGTTAACTAGTTTATCTATGTGGTATGTATGCGAGATGTCCACTCGACTCAGTTAACTAGTTTATCTATGTGGTATGTATGCGAGATGTCCTCTCGACTCAGTTACCAAACATTAACAATTCCGCGTGTTAACCTACATCATGTGCTCGTCTTGTTTGCATGTACACAGAAATGACGACCTGAAGACGCTGGTTCACTTACACACACCAGTAAAACAATCAAGTAAAGACACAATCCGGACCAGTCACACAGGACAAATCTTCAGAGGGATGAGGTTCAAATCCTTGCTAAAACATGTCAGAGGTAGGCAATAACATGAACCAAGCATTTACGTGACGCTTTTATATATTCCTGCTTCAGTTGTAAGACATGTTATCTATGTATCATTGTATGACAAGATCGTATTTCTGCATCAGTGTGTGACAAGATCGTATTTCTGTATCAGTGTATGACAAGATCGCATTTCTGTATCAGTGTATGACAAGATCGTATTTCTGTATCAGTGTATGACAAGATCGTATTTCTGTATCATTGTATGACAAGATCGTATTTCTGTATCAGTGTATGACAAGATCGCATTTCTGTATCAGTGTATGACAAGATCATATTTCTGCATCAGTGTGTGACAAGATCGTATTTCTGTTCCAGTGTATGACAAGATCGCATCTCTGTTCCAGTGTATGACAAGATCGCATTTCTGTATCACTGTATGACAAGATCGCATTTCTGTATCAGTGTATGACAAGATCGCATTTCTGTATCAGTGTATGACAAGATCGCATTTCTGTATCATTGTATGACAAGATCGCATTTCTGTATCAGTGTATGACAAGATCGCATTTCTGTATCACTGTATGACAAGATCGCATTTCTGTATCAGTGTATGACAAGATCGCATTTCTGTATCAGTGTATGACAAGATCGTATTTCTGCATCAGTGTATGACACGATCGTATTTCTGTATCATTGTATGACAAGATCGTATTTCTGTATCATTGTATGACAAGATCGTATTTCTGTATCACTGTATGACAAGATCGTATTTCTGCATCAGTGTATGACAAGATCGTATTTCTGTATCATTGTATGACAAGATCGTATTTCTGTATCACTGTATGACAAGATCGCATTTCTGTATCAGTGTATGACAAGATCGTATTTCTGCATCAGTGTATGACAAGATCGTATTTCTGCATCAGTGTATGACAAGATCGTATTTCTGTATCATTGTATGACAAGATCGTATTTCTGCATCAGTGTATGACAAGATCGTATTTCTGCATCAGTGTATGACAAGATCGTATTTCTGCATCAGTGTATGACAAGATCGTATTTCTGTATCACTGTATGACAAGATCGTATTTCTGTATCAGTGTATGTCAAGATTATATTTCTGCATCAGTGTATGTCAAGATTATATTTCTGAATCAGTGTATGACAAAATGGTATTTCTGCATCAGTGTAAGAGAAGACCATATTTCTGCATCAGTGTATGACAAGATCGTATTTCTGCATCAGTGTATGACAAGAATGTATTTCTTAGTTAGTTAGTTAGTTAGTCGCAGTTCCAACCTCACAGCAACGGGTTGTCCCCATTATGCTCCGTTCCTGTGCCAGTGAACATCACACAAAATGCTCCCCACCGCCCAATGTATTTCTATATCAGTGTGTGACAAGATCGTATGTCTGTTCCAGTGTATGACAAGATCGCATCTGTGTTTTAGTGTATGAAAAGATCGTATTTGTAGTAGTTGTGACAGTATCATTATTACTTCTTGCTAATTGTAGTAGCAGCACTAGTAATAGTACGCAGTGTCTTAGGTTATAGTGAGACCGTATCATAACTCACGGCCATGTTGAGTTAGAGTCTCCGTTTAGTTGATGGAATTTGTTGTGTCGGGGAAATCCCTCAGCTACAAGACCCTTCTGTGCACACCGAAATGCATTATGAGCGGTAATGACGATAATTACTGACTCGCATCATATCATCTTGTTTCTCTTGTACCTTAAGGTTTTGGGTGACTACCCCACCCCCTCCCTTCTTTATAATAATAATAATAATAATAACAACAACAACAACAACAACAACAACAACAATAATAATAATAATAATAATAATAATAATAATAATAATAATAATAATAATAATAAAACCCTAGTATAACAGTCAGTACCCCTGTTGGTAGACCAATATAGTCCATATAGCTAATAACAATTGCCACACTATTCATTAATATTACTGAATCGTGTAGTACTGTTTTTTTGCATTTTCACCACGCCTTTATAATGCGTATCTTTTATATTGTTGTTGTTCTCAGTTGGCATTGAGTTATATGTGGATTAAATAGTCTGTAAAAGAGAGTGATAGAAGGGCAGAATGTTAGACGGGCCTGCGTGCCCAATTCTTATTCCTTTGAAAATAAAGTTCGTTCGTTGGTTCGTTCGAAATGAAGCATAAACAGCGGGAGAGAGTCGGTTTATGGGCTTCATGTATCGAGATTCCCAAGGACTCTACTATTCCCTCTGTCCATCGTTTACGTGGTCGGCCTCTTCTTCTGGCTCCATTTGGTCTGCACATCATTGCTTGCTGTGGTAAACTGTTAGTTGGTTTACTTCTTAGTTTTTCTACGAGCAGTATAACTGAATCGAGAGATAGACATCAGCTGCGGGCGATGTGAAAACATACTGTGTTCCGTTGATTTTGATAGTATGAGGGGGTCGGCCCTTCAGGAAGCAATGGCAAACTACTGAACTAACATTACCTAGAAAACATCAAACAGTCAATACATGCTGGGGTTGATTACAACATCCTGTGAAAAGATGCAGCTCACTCATGGTCGTGTGGCTGGGTCGAGCCCAGAGATGCACTGGGCGGAACAATAATTCTGCGACTGCCCGGGATTGAGCTTACACCACTGACTGGATAGGCCAGCACACTGACCTCTGTGCCACCGCGGTTCCTTCAGTTAAAAACAACTTTAATTTGTGCAGAATGAGTCATTGATGAGAGCCAGACAGACACCGCAGCAACACCGCACGAAGAACAGAACAAAGAAGAAGAATCAAAGACATATTACACCATTAAAGAACTCCTATTTGTGGACGATCAATCACAAACAACAAAATCAGAAGTAGAATTTTTAAAAGTCGACAGGGTCGACTTCATTGCACCGGGTTTTATCCCATATGGCTCGGTCTTTTTCCGCAGCGCGGAAAGCGTCGCACAAAGCACGAACTCCGTAGCTCTAGTGACGACCCACGGGAGTCTCCGAAAAATTTCACTCGTGAGCCGAAGGACGCGGCCCGGAATCGAACCCACAACCTTCGGAGCCCGAGTCAAATGGCTTGACCATAGAAGTAGAATTACAAGTCCACACAAATAGTCTAAGTGAAGTGTGTATGGAACATATCGTGAAAATTAGCATCAGTAAAACAGGGATAATCACTATAACCAAAGAAGACAAAACACAGATGTATCTAAAAGAACACCAACAGAAACAAGTAAAGAGCTTTAATTACTTGGGAAGTATAATATCATCAAATGACAAATCAGAAGACTTGATCGAAAATAGAAGCAATAAGGAAGGCAAACCAACTCATTTGATAAATGGCACCAATACTAAAGAACAAACACATATCAATAGTTACTAGGAAAGCACTGTATAACAACATCTTTCTACCAACTCTATGTTACCAATGCCAAACCTGGACAGTGACAGAAAAGGGGAAAAGACAAATTACAACAATGGAAATGAGATTCCTGAGAAGAATACTCAATGTATCAAGAAGAGAAAATTAGAAATGATGACGTCAGGACTAATGTGGGGGTTACAGCAGAGCTATATTTAAATAGAAAACAGCGAGTTAAATGGTTAGACCATATAACTAGGCTACCAACAGGATTCCACACCAAGCAATGATGTACAGATCAAATGGAAGCAGCCAACCATGTAAACGATAGGCAGATAGAATAACAGACTCCATGGGAATATCGATACATGAAGCCCATAAACGGGCACTTTCCCGCTGTTTATTCTTCACATTGACACCGCAAGGTATAAGAAGAATAAGATAAGATGAGATGAGATTTGATGAGATAAAAAATGCCTTGAATGAGTTGCAGGAGTAACAGTGAGAGATAGAATTAGACATGAGGAAATTAGAGGGAGATTTGGTCTGAAACCATTCATGCAGTTTATTAAAGAACAGCAGATGACATGGTTTGGCCATCTGACAAGAATGCCCTGGTACTATCTGCCACAAAGAACCACATTGAAAAAAAAATATATTGTAATTGATACAGAGCAAGGCAAATATCACGTAAATAATGGAGTAAGGTTTCAAGAATAACCACCTTATAAAAGCGCATTAGAAAGATCGCATAACTGATTTTTACATCTCCCGCCAACATGTCTCTGAAGTAAATAGGAGGACGAAGGGGAGAAGGGGGTTGAGGGAGAGGAGGAGAGAGGAGGAGGAGGAGGAGGAGGAGGAGGAGAGGAGGAGGAGGAGGAGGGGAGGGGGAGGGGGAGGGGGGGGGGAGAAGAAGAAGAAGAAGAAGAAGAAGAAGAAGAAGAAGAAGAAGAAGAAGAAGAAGAAGAAGAAGGAGAAGGAGAAGGAGAAGGAGAAGAAGAAGAAGAAGAAGAAGAAGAAGAAGAAGAAGAAGAAGAAGAAGAAGAAGAAGAAGAAGAAGAAGAAGAAGAAGAAGAAGAAGAAGAAGAAGAAGAAGAAGAAGAAGAAGAAGAAGAAGAAGAAGAAGAAGAGAAGAAGAAGAAGAAGAAGAAGAAGAAGAAGAAGAAGAAGAAGAAGAAGAAGAAGAAGAAGAAGAAGAAGAAAAGAAGAAGAAGAAGAAGAAGAAGAAGAAAGAAGAAGAAGAAGAAGAAGAAGAAGAAGAAGAAGAACGGAACGAACGAACGAACGAACGAACGAACGAACGAACGAACGAACGAACGAACGAACGAACGAAAGAACGAACGAACGAAGTTTATTTTCAAAGGGCCACAACATGGGCATGCAGACCCGATTTCAATTCAGCCTTTCCAACCGCTCATCTTTCGTACCACAATTATCTTTTGTGCTTGTTACATTCAGTTAGAAAAAAAAAACATGGTCAAATGAATGTTGTGAACATAAACAATACATATTACTATGTTATAAAACAGGCAGGCATGCAGGCATGCAGACAGACAAACACACACAAAAACACACACAGACACTCACACATGTAAAACACTTAAATATATGTACATACAAAAATACATATCTACTGTGACGAAACGGATAAAGAACGGCAGATCTCTGCATAATATCCCTTTGAAGGGAGTGCGATGCGTTGGTCTCCCTTGAATTAATATCAATTAATAGGGGATTCCCCATCGAAAAATAGTGCGGGGCGGAGCTATTCTAGTTATTTATAGAAATCTAGAATGTTCCCTCAAGTGCGTACATGGTAGAGATCTCTAAGTTCACGCGTGCTTCATGCAGCACGGGGTGGGGGAACTTATCGTGACTCTGGTTTTCTTCATGAATCATGAAAGTCACGCGGCCCGTGTAGGCGACTGGAAGGCGCACTGACTTGGTCGTGAGCAGTCGCCCACCAAACCTCAGCGTAGACAGATCGCAGCCAAGAGGCTGATGTAATTTTGATGTCAATATTCGCGGCCAGTGCGGACATCTGCAGTCAAGGTTGTGATTCTTCAATCACAGGTTAGTTGAGTACTTATTATATGATTTAATTGTTGTCGTAATGCCGTGCTGAGTTCCCGGAATGAATTAATTGCCATCGCAAAATTGAGTTGTCGCGTAGAGTTATCCGTTACAGTTGGCGGTTGCATTTTTAAGTAGGCTTTATCGATCAGCAATGTAATGTGTTACCTGACGGAACAAGCCGTGTTCCACCGCGAGTGGTGTGTAAATAAAATAGGCCGAACGATGTGCGTTACAGTGTGTAGCAGTTACGGGTTTGGTTTATTCATTACGCAGGCAAGGCGACAGTTTGTCCGTCATGACATCAACATGCTAGACGCTGTAAATGATAAGGTATAGCTTATTATTAGAGATGTGTAATGTGCTTCGTGACATTAGAATGGTAACGTAATTGTTCTATCAGTGATGGTGATTTTTCGAGGAATCAAGGTGAAATCAGCAGTGGTGTATTTGCTGTGTGCAGATAGCAGTGTTATTCCGCGTAAGCCGAATGGCGGTGCATCGGTAGGATAACAATTGATAAGAAGTATTCATGATACTATTGTTACTGCTTGTTGTCATGTCCGTCCGCAAGGATGACCGTGCGTGTTCCATCTTGCGTTTGTCTAGGCAGCGGGAGGTAGGCCGGTACCCCCAACCCGATCAGTAATAGGTCCGACCCAATGCAATCGTGCATATCCGATGGATGAACATACCCGATCGAGGGTGATGCGGCGCTCCGTAATTCGAGGCCGAGGTGTCTAGATAGATCGAGGTTTGAACCTAACCGTTTCTGTCTCTAATATTCTACTCTTCTGGAACCCTGACTCGGTTCATGGAGTACTTGGAGTACTGCCGTGAGGTAGTAGTTGGGAGGGGCATAACTCCCCCCCCCCCCCAAAAAAAAAAAGGTGGAGCCAGAGTTTGGTAGTGGAGTCTGGAGGTTTGCTACCTTGAATGACGTGACTTAAGTCGTCACGGGACAAGGTACACGAGACCCACAGTAGCTGTGGGAAAGTGTAGTGGTGGATGGCCACCACAGCTGTGCTCGACCGGCACAGGTATGACTGACCTGAAAGATAGTCAGTGAATACAAGGGCAACTCAGGATCTGGGGCAGGGATCCCAGACGTGACACTATGGCTGTGATATGATTTTGTTAGTTAAGTGTAACAAGTCATGAGTTCTCCTTAGTTAATGCTATAGTAATGAATTATCAGGAGTATAATTCATTATGGACATATAGTTATTAAAGTGTGTAATTCATCAGTCCATGGGTTAGGGGATTGAGGAATTGATGAGTCTGTCAGGAAGGAGATGTCCGGCTGGACACCTTCTCGATACAGTAATCCCTACACTGAAAGGAAAGTAAGTGTATATGTTGATTGAGGATGGGAGATGAAACCGGATTGGACTGGCACCAGGCGAAGGATGCTTGACAGAGTCATACAGTCGACTCTGGTGCTAGGGGTTATATGTAGCCCAGAAGTGTTACTTGACTGAACAGGTGGGCTATTGCTTTTTCTACCATCATTATGCCTATATATTATAGTGACTAAGTAGATCTATGATGTGATGATTTCATACTCATGTTGTTAGACATGAGGAATGTCTGAGAGGCAGGTGACAGGGTGGAGATGCTGGTAGTCTTTGTTGTAGTTGAGTACTCACACCAACCTCTCCGTGTTTCAGGATCTGTTATTACTATACAGAAGAAGATTCAAGAGCTGCACTATGAGCTCTATGGGCCCACTCATTCCAGTGCCTATCCAGAAGTTGATTGAGGCCATACTGGGAGTGGTTGTCTGAGTCTGCGAGATCAATGTTGGAAGGAGCTGAGTGCTGAATAAGTCGGTAGGTCTAGGTTAGGACCTCCGTCAAGAGTCCGACGAGTGTCATCCGATCCTGAGAGGATCCAACACTGAAACGTCTGGTGATTCAAGCCAGTGAAGCACTGGTGACATTCAGTCTCTGTGTAAACCTTGGTAATTGCAAGGTAGTGACCTTTCAAGTTAAGCGAAGTGATCATTGTTACCGGTCACCATGACCTGTGTTATATGCTTCTGGCCCGGCTGGGTTTTAGGACACCATGTATCAGTTGATGCTTAAATAGTGTTTTTACATTGGTTAACTTTATGAAGCCAACATGTGGTCCAGTGAACTAGGACATTGATTACAACATTGGTGGAAACACCTGAGTGACATGTTTGTTAAGGTAGGGAGTTACCTCATGCCAACGTGATGAACTGTTGACAATGTTTGTGAAGGTAGGGAGCTACCTCATGCGATCGTGATGAACTGTTGACAGTGTATGCTAGGTTGTGATTACTACCCAGTGATCAGGGTAGTTACATGATACTGTTTGAAGATCTATTGTCCGAGGACATGGAACTAAGGTGAAGTGTTTAGTCACCTGATAGACTTTACCAGTGACATTGTGTGTTCGTGTGGAGCAACCGCTTATTGTGTAAGTGACATATCAGTGTGTGGGTCACTGATGAGATAGAAGAGTGACCTGGCTCTTGTGTATTTTGAGACGGTGCTACATGTATTTTTTCTGCAAGTGGGAGACCGCTAATGTTATAGGGTCGGCCCAGACTTCATCAGGAGTGTGACGAGGGACATAGTACGACAGCAAGGAAGGATCCTTGTTCATCAGTGCAGTGTCAGTCAGGCAGTGGTATTGCGCTTGATCAGCCCTTGCTTGGTTCTCTGGGTGGAGAGGGAACTTTGGAGAGGCAGCAGACCTTGGAGTTCCAGTCCACTGGAGGAGCCTGGGTGAGTCGCTACCACGACTGGACAACCGCACGAGCTATCGTCCGCCTCCATGATGAATACTCATCTGCGTCTTTGATCTTGTACATAGTTCTTCTAGTCTGGCTTTCAGCCATCCTTCTCTGTGTTGTGGTTGACGTAGTTCAGAATTAAATTTTTGTTCTCTTAGCTATGACTTTGTGCAGTGATATGACTGGTGTCTGGTCCGAGCCCCCTTGGGGTGTGGAACCCTAGGTGAGGGAGGGAAGGTTAAGCTGTCCCGGCTTGTGTGGGGCCTGGTAGATGTAGAGTGCTATTGAGGTGGTTGGAGCAAAGGCAGGGGATAGTATCTATCGTGTCAAACCAGTCCAAGCCCCGGCGGTCTTGTCACAAGATAGAGTGGGGGCCCGTCCGGGATCTTCTCTTTGTTCTGACATCTCGTAGGAATAGGTTATAGTGTCATCTGTCCTATACCTATTATCTATTTGACGAGTAGGGCTACTGAAACCTTTCTCTTCGACGTGGACAGACATTTAGTTAAGTTAGTATAGATACATAGTTACAGTGTTGGTTGGAGTACAGTTAGCATTGTGATTGGGTATTGCATATCTATACTGATACTAAGTTACCCTAAGCATGGCTACTCGTACTTTAGATTTAGCTAAGGTGCGGGCATCTGCAACTGAGATGGGATTGGAAGGTGAGGAGTTTAAAGCCTATGTACTGGAAGTAGAGAGAGACTTCAGAGCAGAAGAGAGGGAGAGAAGAAAGTCAGAAATTGAGCTGGAAGCTCGAAAGGTAGCACTTGAAGAGCAAAAGTTGGTGGCAGACCAACAGGCACAAAAACTGGCAGCTGACCTAGAGTCTAAGAAATTAGATGCTAGGAAGTTGGAAATGGAACATGAGTTCCGTATGAAGCAACTTGAGGTAGAGGCTAAATCGGTTGGTGAGTCTGAGGGAGCAGTAGGTGGAGTAGCTTTACCTAGCTCGTCAGTAGCCAGCAGACCAGCTTACCATGCTATGAAATGGCCGTTTCCACCATTTGAACCGGACCAAGAGAAGATAGATCAATTCTTAGAGAAGTTCGAGGCAATGTGTAAAGCTATGGGTTTAGAGCCTGAGCGTTGGAATCTTAAGCTTTCACAAGGACTCCGTGGCACCGCGTACGAAGTGTATGCGCGTCTTCCCCCAGGGATGGAAAATGATTATCCAACCCTGAAATCGGCTCTTTTGAAAAGATTCGAAATGACAGCCCATGCTTACAGGCGGAGGTTCAGAACTTCCAAGAGAGAACCAGGTGAGATGTTCTCGGCCTATAGTGTGAGGTTGAACTCATACCTGTTGAAGTGGATGGCATTGGCCAATTTCAAAGAGGATTATGAGAGTCTGAGAGAGTTGATGGTGGTGGATCAAATGAAAATGCAGATGTCCAAGCCTTTAAGGAATTTCTTAGGGGAAAATGGGGCGGAAAGGCTAGACATAGTAAATAAGTTAGCTGAAAGGTATGTGGAAGTCTATGGTGAGACTGGGGATTCCAGTCAGACTGATTCACAGAAAAGGCAAAAGGGGCTTGATCAGAAGCCCAAGACCAAAGGGCCCAAAGAATCATCCAATGTAGCAGATCCTGTGGTAAAAGACTCTGGTAAGAAACCCGATAAGCAAAGCCCTCCCGCCTCCCCAAAACGGAAGTGGAGTAAGAGGTGGTGTAAGCACTGTAAGTCTCCTTCCCATAATACTGTAGATTGTCTGAGGAAGCCAAAGGACTTGCACTTTGCATGTCTCGCCTCTACTAGAGGTAGACCTAGGGAGACCACACCTAAGGGTCGGGAGAAACCAAAGTCTGAGAAATCACCTGTGATCGAAACGATAGAGGTGAATGGGAAGCAGGTGGAATGTCTATACGATACAGGATTGCAGTTTGAAGCTGTAATCTCATCCCACCTTGTGAGCCCAGGGCAGCTCACCGGCGAGACAAGAGAATTTCAGCTGGCCATGAGGAGCTCCGTAGCTATGGACTTGCCGATTGCTCGGATTGACATTCGGTGCAGGTACGTTACGGGTAGCATCCAGGCGGCTGTGCTGCCTGATCCTATATACCCTTTGATCCTCGGTCGTCCGCATGTATTCCTGGGGGACCCCAGGGAACATTGTCTAGTGAGCGCTAGGCAGGCCAGGGCTAAGGATGGAGAAAGGCAGTGTGGTAAGGAAATAGACCATTCTCTTGCGAGGTTAGTGAGCAGTGCTCAAAGTGGGGACCAGGCTTTGCGTCCTTACTTACTGGAGGTGTCCCAAAGTTCTGTCCCGCCAACTCCGGGTCAGTTCTATGTAGAAAACCGGTTGCTTTATCGTAGAGCCGGGCAAGGGGATAGCCAGTACGGTCAGATGGTAGTCCCTACTGACTACAGATCCCACTTGATACATAGAGTGCATACCTTATCCTTAACCGGACATAAGGATGTGGGGACAACAGTCCAGTGTCTTTCCAGCCACTACCACTGGCCTGGAATGACAGGCGACGTGCGGAGATATATCCGGTCGTGCCCAACGTGTTGTCTGGCAGCACCAAAGCACAAGACCAAAAACGGTTTATCTCTGCAGAGTGGAGATAGGGTTCTCGCGCTTCTCCCAATCGAGCGGGCGGAATTCGAACTCGGATGGCAGGGCCCTTTTCCTGTGGAGCGGATAATGTCCCGATCCACGTATGAGGTGAAGGTCCGCGGGGAATTGCGTAAGTTCCATTGTACTCTCCTTCAGAATTTGGAGAGGTCCGAGGTAGTTTCTCCACAAGAGAGTGCGACTACCATCGCGCTAGATTCGGTTCTGGGTCCAGACGAGGGCGAGGAAGACTCAGTCCTACGCAGTACATCCTGTGGGGAGGGTCTGCGGTCTCCTGAGCGTTCAACCGTAGATAGGGCGAACGGGCTCCGTCGGGAAGAGGCCCATGGTGTTAAGCACACTGGGAATCGAGGTCGGACAGGCGATGTCACATCTGGCACGACGGGATCGTCGGGTGACTCGATACGCCGACAGGCTCACTGTCCTTACTCGCGGGAGAGAAGGCAGGAGCAAGGGTACTCCAGACGAACCTGGAGTAAGCGACCATTCATTTCGGTCGACATCCGCGAACAGTCCACGAAGGTGATGCCTAGTCGGGATAGGAAATATCCTATTGTCGGAAGGGACGAACGAACCTTCAGTAAAGTAACCGATGGCCTGCAACAGGTGGATGCGGAACAGTCCAGTGTAGACAGATTCTGTAAGCCAATCACCAGGCCGTTACGTTTCGGGCCTAATCGCTGGAGATAACGTATGTTTGAGGCGGTGGTGGGTGATCCAGCATCCATACCATTCTGGTGGATCTCCGCAGGGAAAGTGAATGTTATGGAACGTCTTTTCCTGGGAATCCAATCTTGATAGAGTAGAGGTTCAGAGTTCAGACCGATCTTTGTCTAGTGAGTTCGACCGGGTCGACCATCTTAAGTGGGGGCCTATGTGACGAAACGGATAAAGAACGGCAGATCTCTGCATAATATCCCTTTGAAGGGAGTGCGATGCGTTGGTCTCCCTTGAATTAATATCAATTAATAGGGGATTCCCCATCGAAAAATAGTGCGGGGCGGAGCTATTCTAGTTATTTATAGAAATCTAGAATGTTCCCTCAAGTGCGTACATGGTAGAGATCTCTAAGTTCACGCGTGCTTCATGCAGCACGGGGTGGGGGAACTTATCGTGACTCTGGTTTTCTTCATGAATCATGAAAGTCACGCGGCCCGTGTAGGCGACTGGAAGGCGCACTGACTTGGTCGTGAGCAGTCGCCCACCAAACCTCAGCGTAGACAGATCGCAGCCAAGAGGCTGATGTAATTTTGATGTCAATATTCGCGGCCAGTGCGGACATCTGCAGTCAAGGTTGTGATTCTTCAATCACAGGTTAGTTGAGTACTTATTATATGATTTAATTGTTGTCGTAATGCCGTGCTGAGTTCCCGGAATGAATTAATTGCCATCGCAAAATTGAGTTGTCGCGTAGAGTTATCCGTTACAGTTGGCGGTTGCATTTTTAAGTAGGCTTTATCGATCAGCAATGTAATGTGTTACCTGACGGAACAAGCCGTGTTCCACCGCGAGTGGTGTGTAAATAAAATAGGCCGAACGATGTGCGTTACAGTGTGTAGCAGTTACGGGTTTGGTTTATTCATTACGCAGGCAAGGCGACAGTTTGTCCGTCATGACATCAACATGCTAGACGCTGTAAATGATAAGGTATAGCTTATTATTAGAGATGTGTAATGTGCTTCGTGACATTAGAATGGTAACGTAATTGTTCTATCAGTGATGGTGATTTTTCGAGGAATCAAGGTGAAATCAGCAGTGGTGTATTTGCTGTGTGCAGATAGCAGTGTTATTCCGCGTAAGCCGAATGGCGGTGCATCGGTAGGATAACAATTGATAAGAAGTATTCATGATACTATTGTTACTGCTTGTTGTCATGTCCGTCCGCAAGGATGACCGTGCGTGTTCCATCTTGCGTTTGTCTAGGCAGCGGGAGGTAGGCCGGTACCCCCAACCCGATCAGTAATAGGTCCGACCCAATGCAATCGTGCATATCCGATGGATGAACATACCCGATCGAGGGTGATGCGGCGCTCCGTAATTCGAGGCCGAGGTGTCTAGATAGATCGAGGTTTGAACCTAACCGTTTCTGTCTCTAATATTCTACTCTTCTGGAACCCTGACTCGGTTCATGGAGTACTTGGAGTACTGCCGTGAGGTAGTAGTTGGGAGGGGCATAACTCCCCCCCCCCCCCCAAAAAAAAAGGTGGAGCCAGAGTTTGGTAGTGGAGTCTGGAGGTTTGCTACCTTGAATGACGTGACTTAAGTCGTCACGGGACAAGGTACACGAGACCCACAGTAGCTGTGGGAAAGTGTAGTGGTGGATGGCCACCACAGCTGTGCTCGACCGGCACAGGTATGACTGACCTGAAAGATAGTCAGTGAATACAAGGGCAACTCAGGATCTGGGGCAGGGATCCCAGACGTGACACTATGGCTGTGATATGATTTTGTTAGTTAAGTGTAACAAGTCATGAGTTCTCCTTAGTTAATGCTATAGTAATGAATTATCAGGAGTATAATTCATTATGGACATATAGTTATTAAAGTGTGTAATTCATCAGTCCATGGGTTAGGGGATTGAGGAATTGATGAGTCTGTCAGGAAGGAGATGTCCGGCTGGACACCTTCTCGATACAGTAATCCCTACACTGAAAGGAAAGTAAGTGTATATGTTGATTGAGGATGGGAGATGAAACCGGATTGGACTGGCACCAGGCGAAGGATGCTTGACAGAGTCATACAGTCGACTCTGGTGCTAGGGGTTATATGTAGCCCAGAAGTGTTACTTGACTGAACAGGTGGGCTATTGCTTTTTCTACCATCATTATGCCTATATATTATAGTGACTAAGTAGATCTATGATGTGATGATTTCATACTCATGTTGGTAGACATGAGGAATGTCTGAGAGGCAGGTGACTGGGTGGAGATGCTGGTAGTCTTTGTTGTAGTTGAGTACTCACACCAACCTCTCCGTGTTTCAGGATCTGTTATTACTATACAGAAGAAGATTCAAGAGCTACACTATGAGCTCTATGGGCCCACTCATTCCAGTGCCTATCCAGAAGTTGATTGAGGCCATACTGGGAGTGGTTGTCTGAGTCTGCGAGATCAATGTTGGAAGGAGCTGAGTGCTGAATAAGTCGGTAGGTCTAGGTTAGGACCTCCGTCAAGAGTCCGACGAGTGTCATCCGATCCTGAGAGGATCCAACACTGAAACGTCTGGTGATTCAAGCCAGTGAAGCACTGGTGACATTCAGTCTCTGTGTAAACCTTGGTAATTGCAAGGTAGTGACCTTTCAAGTTAAGCGAAGTGATCATTGTTACCGGTCACCATGACCTGTGTTATATGCTTCTGGCCCGGCTGGGTTTTAGGACACCATGTATCAGTTGATGCTTAAATAGTGTTTTTACATTGGTTAACTTTATGAAGCCAACATGTGGTCCAGTGAACTAGGACATTGATTACAACATTGGTGGAAACACCTGAGTGACATGTTTGTTAAGGTAGGGAGTTACCTCATGCCAACGTGATGAACTGTTGACAATGTTTGTGAAGGTAGGGAGCTACCTCATGCGATCGTGATGAACTGTTGACAGTGTATGCTAGGTTGTGATTACTACCCAGTGATCAGGGTAGTTACATGATACTGTTTGAAGATCTATTGTCCGAGGACATGGAACTAAGGTGAAGTGTTTAGTCACCTGATAGACTTTACCAGTGACATTGTGTGTTCGTGTGGAGCAACCGCTTATTGTGTAAGTGACATATCAGTGTGTGGGTCACTGATGAGATAGAAGAGTGACCTGGCTCTTGTGTATTTTGAGACGGTGCTACATGTATTTTTTCTGCAAGTGGGAGACCGCTAATGTTATAGGGTCGGCCCAGACTTCATCAGGAGTGTGACGAGGGACATAGTACGACAGCAAGGAAGGATCCTTGTTCATCAGTGCAGTGTCAGTCAGGCAGTGGTATTGCGCTTGATCAGCCCTTGCTTGGTTCTCTGGGTGGAGAGGGAACTTTGGAGAGGCAGCAGACCTTGGAGTTCCAGTCCACTGGAGGAGCCTGGGTGAGTCGCTACCACGACTGGACAACCGCACGAGCTATCGTCCGCCTCCATGATGAATACTCATCTGCGTCTTTGATCTTGTACATAGTTCTTCTAGTCTGGCTTTCAGCCATCCTTCTCTGTGTTGTGGTTGACGTAGTTCAGAATTAAATTTTTGTTCTCTTAGCTATGACTTTGTGCAGTGATATGACTGGTGTCTGGTCCGAGCCCCCTTGGGGTGTGGAACCCTAGGTGAGGGAGGGAAGGTTAAGCTGTCCCGGCTTGTGTGGGGCCTGGTAGATGTAGAGTGCTATTGAGGTGGTTGGAGCAAAGGCAGGGGATAGTATCTATCGTGTCAAACCAGTCCAAGCCCCGGCGGTCTTGTCACAAGATAGAGTGGGGGCCCGTCCGGGATCTTCTCTTTGTTCTGACATCTCGTAGGAATAGGTTATAGTGTCATCTGTCCTATACCTATTATCTATTTGACGAGTAGGGCTACTGAAACCTTTCTCTTCGACGTGGACAGACATTTAGTTAAGTTAGTATAGATACATAGTTACAGTGTTGGTTGGAGTACAGTTAGCATTGTGATTGGGTATTGCATATCTATACTGATACTAAGTTACCCTAAGCATGGCTACTCGTACTTTAGATTTAGCTAAGGTGCGGGCATCTGCAACTGAGATGGGATTGGAAGGTGAGGAGTTTAAAGCCTATGTACTGGAAGTAGAGAGAGACTTCAGAGCAGAAGAGAGGGAGAGAAGAAAGTCAGAAATTGAGCTGGAAGCTCGAAAGGTAGCACTTGAAGAGCAAAAGTTGGTGGCAGACCAACAGGCACAAAAACTGGCAGCTGACCTAGAGTCTAAGAAATTAGATGCTAGGAAGTTGGAAATGGAACATGAGTTCCGTATGAAGCAACTTGAGGTAGAGGCTAAATCGGTTGGTGAGTCTGAGGGAGCAGTAGGTGGAGTAGCTTTACCTAGCTCGTCAGTAGCCAGCAGACCAGCTTACCATGCTATGAAATGGCCGTTTCCACCATTTGAACCGGACCAAGAGAAGATAGATCAATTCTTAGAGAAGTTCGAGGCAATGTGTAAAGCTATGGGTTTAGAGCCTGAGCGTTGGAATCTTAAGCTTTCACAAGGACTCCGTGGCACCGCGTACGAAGTGTATGCGCGTCTTCCCCCAGGGATGGAAAATGATTATCCAACCCTGAAATCGGCTCTTTTGAAAAGATTCGAAATGACAGCCCATGCTTACAGGCGGAGGTTCAGAACTTCCAAGAGAGAACCAGGTGAGATGTTCTCGGCCTATAGTGTGAGGTTGAACTCATACCTGTTGAAGTGGATGGCATTGGCCAATTTCAAAGAGGATTATGAGAGTCTGAGAGAGTTGATGGTGGTGGATCAAATGAAAATGCAGATGTCCAAGCCTTTAAGGAATTTCTTAGGGGAAAATGGGGCGGAAAGGCTAGACATAGTAAATAAGTTAGCTGAAAGGTATGTGGAAGTCTATGGTGAGACTGGGGATTCCAGTCAGACTGATTCACAGAAAAGGCAAAAGGGGCTTGATCAGAAGCCCAAGACCAAAGGGCCCAAAGAATCATCCAATGTAGCAGATCCTGTGGTAAAAGACTCTGGTAAGAAACCCGATAAGCAAAGCCCTCCCGCCTCCCCAAAACGGAAGTGGAGTAAGAGGTGGTGTAAGCACTGTAAGTCTCCTTCCCATAATACTGTAGATTGTCTGAGGAAGCCAAAGGACTTGCACTTTGCATGTCTCGCCTCTACTAGAGGTAGACCTAGGGAGACCACACCTAAGGGTCGGGAGAAACCAAAGTCTGAGAAATCACCTGTGATCGAAACGATAGAGGTGAATGGGAAGCAGGTGGAATGTCTATACGATACAGGATTGCAGTTTGAAGCTGTAATCTCATCCCACCTTGTGAGCCCAGGGCAGCTCACCGGCGAGACAAGAGAATTTCAGCTGGCCATGAGGAGCTCCGTAGCTATGGACTTGCCGATTGCTCGGATTGACATTCGGTGCAGGTACGTTACGGGTAGCATCCAGGCGGCTGTGCTGCCTGATCCTATATACCCTTTGATCCTCGGTCGTCCGCATGTATTCCTGGGGGACCCCAGGGAACATTGTCTAGTGAGCGCTAGGCAGGCCAGGGCTAAGGATGGAGAAAGGCAGTGTGGTAAGGAAATAGACCATTCTCTTGCGAGGTTAGTGAGCAGTGCTCAAAGTGGGGACCAGGCTTTGCGTCCTTACTTACTGGAGGTGTCCCAAAGTTCTGTCCCGCCAACTCCGGGTCAGTTCTATGTAGAAAACCGGTTGCTTTATCGTAGAGCCGGGCAAGGGGATAGCCAGTACGGTCAGATGGTAGTCCCTACTGACTACAGATCCCACTTGATACATAGAGTGCATACCTTATCCTTAACCGGACATAAGGATGTGGGGACAACAGTCCAGTGTCTTTCCAGCCACTACCACTGGCCTGGAATGACAGGCGACGTGCGGAGATATATCCGGTCGTGCCCAACGTGTTGTCTGGCAGCACCAAAGCACAAGACCAAAAACGGTTTATCTCTGCAGAGTGGAGATAGGGTTCTCGCGCTTCTCCCAATCGAGCGGGCGGAATTCGAACTCGGATGGCAGGGCCCTTTTCCTGTGGAGCGGATAATGTCCCGATCCACGTATGAGGTGAAGGTCCGCGGGGAATTGCGTAAGTTCCATTGTACTCTCCTTCAGAATTTGGAGAGGTCCGAGGTAGTTTCTCCACAAGAGAGTGCGACTACCATCGCGCTAGATTCGGTTCTGGGTCCAGACGAGGGCGAGGAAGACTCAGTCCTACGCAGTACATCCTGTGGGGAGGGTCTGCGGTCTCCTGAGCGTTCAACCGTAGATAGGGCGAACGGGCTCCGTCGGGAAGAGGCCCATGGTGTTAAGCACACTGGGAATCGAGGTCGGACAGGCGATGTCACATCTGGCACGACGGGATCGTCGGGTGACTCGATACGCCGACAGGCTCACTGTCCTTACTCGCGGGAGAGAAGGCAGGAGCAAGGGTACTCCAGACGAACCTGGAGTAAGCGACCATTCATTTCGGTCGACATCCGCGAACAGTCCACGAAGGTGATGCCTAGTCGGGATAGGAAATATCCTATTGTCGGAAGGGACGAACGAACCTTCAGTAAAGTAACCGATGGCCTGCAACAGGTGGATGCGGAACAGTCCAGTGTAGACAGATCCTGTAAGCCAATCACCAGGCCGTTACGTTTCGGGCCTAATCGCTGGAGATAACGTATGTTTGAGGCGGTGGTGGGTGATCCAGCATCCATACCATTCTGGTGGATCTCCGCAGGGAAAGTGAATGTTATGGAACGTCTTTTCCTGGGAATCCAATCTTGATAGAGTAGAGGTTCAGAGTTCAGACCGATCTTTGTCTAGTGAGTTCGACCGGGTCGACCATCTTAAGTGGGGGCCTATGTGACGAAACGGATAAAGAACGGCAGATCTCTGCATAATATCCCTTTGAAGGGAGTGCGATGCGTTGGTCTCCCTTGAATTAATATCAATTAATAGGGGATTCCCCATCGAAAAATAGTGCGGGGCGGAGCTATTCTAGTTATTTATAGAAATCTAGAATGTTCCCTCAAGTGCGTACATGGTAGAGATCTCTAAGTTCACGCGTGCTTCATGCAGCACGGGGTGGGGGAACTTATCGTGACTCTGGTTTTCTTCATGAATCATGAAAGTCACGCGGCCCGTGTAGGCGACTGGAAGGCGCACTGACTTGGTCGTGAGCAGTCGCCCACCAAACCTCAGCGTAGACAGATCGCAGCCAAGAGGCTGATGTAATTTTGATGTCAATATTCGCGGCCAGTGCGGACATCTGCAGTCAAGGTTGTGATTCTTCAATCACAGGTTAGTTGAGTACTTATTATATGATTTAATTGTTGTCGTAATGCCGTGCTGAGTTCCCGGAATGAATTAATTGCCATCGCAAAATTGAGTTGTCGCGTAGAGTTATCCGTTACAGTTGGCGGTTGCATTTTTAAGTAGGCTTTATCGATCAGCAATGTAATGTGTTACCTGACGGAACAAGCCGTGTTCCACCGCGAGTGGTGTGTAAATAAAATAGGCCGAACGATGTGCGTTACAGTGTGTAGCAGTTACGGGTTTGGTTTATTCATTACGCAGGCAAGGCGACAGTTTGTCCGTCATGACATCAACATGCTAGACGCTGTAAATGATAAGGTATAGCTTATTATTAGAGATGTGTAATGTGCTTCGTGACATTAGAATGGTAACGTAATTGTTCTATCAGTGATGGTGATTTTTCGAGGAATCAAGGTGAAATCAGCAGTGGTGTATTTGCTGTGTGCAGATAGCAGTGTTATTCCGCGTAAGCCGAATGGCGGTGCATCGGTAGGATAACAATTGATAAGAAGTATTCATGATACTATTGTTACTGCTTGTTGTCATGTCCGTCCGCAAGGATGACCGTGCGTGTTCCATCTTGCGTTTGTCTAGGCAGCGGGAGGTAGGCCGGTACCCCCAACCCGATCAGTAATAGGTCCGACCCAATGCAATCGTGCATATCCGATGGATGAACATACCCGATCGAGGGTGATGCGGCGCTCCGTAATTCGAGGCCGAGGTGTCTAGATAGATCGAGGTTTGAACCTAACCGTTTCTGTCTCTAATATTCTACTCTTCTGGAACCCTGACTCGGTTCATGGAGTACTTGGAGTACTGCCGTGAGGTAGTAGTTGGGAGGGGCATAACCCCCCCCCCCCCCCCAAAAAAAAAAAGGTGGAGCCAGAGTTTGGTAGTGGAGTCTGGAGGTTTGCTACATTGGATGACGTGACTTAAGTCGTCACGGGACAAGGTACACGAGACCCACAGTAGCTGTGGGAAAGTGTAGTGGTGGATGGCCACCACAGCTGTGCTCGACCGGCACAGGTATGACTGACCTGAAAGATAGTCAGTGAATACAAGGGCAACTCAGGATCTGGGGCAGGGATCCCAGACCTGACACTATGGCTGTGATATGATTTTGTTAGTTAAGTGTAACAAGTCATGAGTTCTCCTTAGTTAATGCTATAGTAATGAATTATCAGGAGTATAATTCATTATGGACATATAGTTATTAAGGTGTGTAATTCATCAGTCCATGGGTTAGGGGATTGAGGAATTGATGAGTCTGTCAGGAAGGAGATGTCCGGCTGGACACCTTCTCGATACAGTAATCCCTACACTGAAAGGAAAGTAAGTGTATATGTTGATTGAGGATGGGAGATGAAACCGGATTGGACTGGCACCAGGCGAAGGATGCCTGACAGAGTCATACAGTCGACTCTGGTGCTAGGGGTTATATGTAGCCCAGAAGTGTTACTTGACTGAACAGGTGTGCTATTGCTTTTTCTACCATCATTATGCCTATATATTATAGTGACTAAGTAGATCTATAAAAAAACTGTCATTTACTGCCAATATAGTACCTTGCGGTGTATGGCAGAGGGGTCTTTGAGCCTGAGGAATAAAGGCCGCCTGGCTAGTGCAGTCGCCGCGAACTGTGCAGGTTAGGATTTTCTTTTTGCCCCCGACAGAAAAAAATCCGATGATGATTTCATACTCATGTTGGTAGACATGAGGAATGTCTGAGAGGCAGGTGACAGGGTGGAGATGCTGGTAGTCTTTGTTGTAGTTGAGTACTCACACCAACCTCTCCGTGTTTCAGGATCTGTTATTACTATACAGAAGAAGATTCAAGAGCTGCACTATGGGCTCTATGGGCCCACTCATTCCAGTGCCTATCCAGAAGTTGATTGAGGCCATACTGGGAGTGGTTGTCTGAGTCTGCGAGATCAATGTTGGAAGGAGCTGAGTGCTGAATAAGTCGGTAGGTCTAGGTTAGGACCTCCGTCAAGAGTCCGACGAGTGTCATCCGATCCTGAGAGGATCCAACACTGAAACGTCTGGTGATTCAAGCCAGTGAAGCACTGGTGACATTCAGTCTCTGTGTAAACCTTGGTAATTGCAAGGTAGTGACCTTTCAAGTTAAGCGAAGTGATCATTGTTACCGGTCACCATGACCTGTGTTATATGCTTCTGGCCCGGCTGGGTTATGGGACACCATGTATCAGTTGATGCTTAAATAGTGTTTTTACATTGGTTAACTTTATGAAGCCAACATGTGGTCCAGTGAACTAGGACATTGATTACAACATTGGTGGAAACACCTGAGTGACATGTTTGTTAAGGTAGGGAGTTACCTCATGCCAACGTGATGAACTGTTGACAATGTTTGTGAAGGTAGGGAGCTACCTCATGCGATCGTGATGAACTGTTGACAGTGTATGCTAGGTTGTGATTACTACCCAGTGATCAGGGTAGTTACATGATACTGTGTGAAGATCTATTGTCCGAGGACATGGAACTAAGGTGAAGTGTTTAGTCACCTGATAGACTTTACCAGTGACATTGTGTGTTCGTGTGGAGCAACCGCTTATTGTGTAAGTGACATATCAGTGTGTGGGTCACTGATGAGATAGAAGAGTGACCTGGCTCTTGTGTATTTTGAGACGGTGCTACATGTATTTTTTCTGCAAGTGGGAGACCGCTAATGTTATAGGGTCGGCCCAGACTTCATCAGGAGTGTGACGAGGGACATAGTACGACAGCAAGGAAGGATCCTTGTTCATCAGTGCAGTGTCAGTCAGGCAGTGGTATTGCGCTTGATCAGCCCTTGCTTGGTTCTCTGGGTGGAGAGGGAACTTTGGAGAGGCAGCAGACCTTGGAGTTCCAGTCCACTGGAGGAGCCTGGGTGAGTCGCTACCACGACTGGACAACCGCACGAGCTATCGTCCGCCTCCATGATGAATACTCATCTGCGTCTTTGATCTTGTACATAGTTCTTCTAGTCTGGCTTTCAGCCATCCTTCTCTGTGTTGTGGTTGACGTAGTTCAGAATTAAATTTTTGTTCTCTTAGCTATGACTTTGTGCAGTGATATGACTGGTGTCTGGTCCGAGCCCCCTTGGGGTGTGGAACCCTAGGTGAGGGAGGGAAGGTTAAGCTGTCCCGGCTTGTGTGGGGCCTGGTAGATGTAGAGTGCTATTGAGGTGGTTGGAGCAAAGGCAGGGGATAGTATCTATCGTGTCAAACCAGTCCAAGCCCCGGCGGTCTTGTCACAAGATAGAGTGGGGGCCCGTCCGGGATCTTCTCTTTGTTCTGACATCTCGTAGGAATAGGTTATAGTGTCATCTGTCCTATACCTATTATCTACTTGACGAGTAGGGCTACTGAAACCTTTCTCTTCGACGTGGACAGACATTTAGTTAAGTTAGTATAGATACATAGTTACAGTGTTGGTTGGAGTACAGTTAGCATTGTGATTGGGTATTGCATATCTATACTGATACTAAGTTACCCTAAGCATGGCTACTCGTACTTTAGATTTAGCTAAGGTGCGGGCATCTGCAACTGAGATGGGATTGGAAGGTGAGGAGTTTAAAGCCTATGTACTGGAAGTAGAGAGAGACTTCAGAGCAGAAGAGAGGGAGAGAAGAAAGTCAGAAATTGAGCTGGAAGCTCGAAAGGTAGCACTTGAAGAGCAAAAGTTGGTGGCAGACCAACAGGCACAAAAACTGGCAGCTGACCTAGAGTCTAAGAAATTAGATGCTAGGAAGTTGGAAATGGAACATGAGTTCCGTATGAAGCAACTTGAGGTAGAGGCTAAATCGGTTGGTGAGTCTGAGGGAGCAGTAGGTGGAGTAGCTTTACCTAGCTCGTCAGTAGCCAGCAGACCAGCTTACCATGCTATGAAATGGCCGTTTCCACCATTTGAACCGGACCAAGAGAAGATAGATCAATTCTTAGAGAAGTTCGAGGCAATGTGTAAAGCTATGGGTTTAGAGCCTGAGCGTTGGAATCTTAAGCTTTCACAAGGACTCCGTGGCACCGCGTACGAAGTGTATGCGCGTCTTCCCCCAGGGATGGAAAATGATTATCCAACCCTGAAATCGGCTCTTTTGAAAAGATTCGAAATGACAGCCCATGCTTACAGGCGGAGGTTCAGAACTTCCAAGAGAGAACCAGGTGAGATGTTCTCGGCCTATAGTGTGAGGTTGAACTCATACCTGTTGAAGTGGATGGCATTGGCCAATTTCAAAGAGGATTATGAGAGTCTGAGAGAGTTGATGGTGGTGGATCAAATGAAAATGCAGATGTCCAAGCCTTTAAGGAATTTCTTAGGGGAAAATGGGGCGGAAAGGCTAGACATAGTAAATAAGTTAGCTGAAAGGTATGTGGAAGTCTATGGTGAGACTGGGGATTCCAGTCAGACTGATTCACAGAAAAGGCAAAAGGGGCTTGATCAGAAGCCCAAGACCAAAGGGCCCAAAGAATCATCCAATGTAGCAGATCCTGTGGTAAAAGACTCTGGTAAGAAACCCGATAAGCAAAGCCCTCCCGCCTCCCCAAAACGGAAGTGGAGTAAGAGGTGGTGTAAGCACTGTAAGTCTCCTTCCCATAATACTGTAGATTGTCTGAGGAAGCCAAAGGACTTGCACTTTGCATGTCTCGCCTCTACTAGAGGTAGACCTAGGGAGACCACACCTAAGGGTCGGGAGAAACCAAAGTCTGAGAAATCACCTGTGATCGAAACGATAGAGGTGAATGGGAAGCAGGTGGAATGTCTATACGATACAGGATTGCAGTTTGAAGCTGTAATCTCATCCCACCTTGTGAGCCCAGGGCAGCTCACCGGCGAGACAAGAGAATTTCAGCTGGCCATGAGGAGCTCCGTAGCTATGGACTTGCCGATTGCTCGGATTGACATTCGGTGCAGGTACGTTACGGGTAGCATCCAGGCGGCTGTGCTGCCTGATCCTATATACCCTTTGATCCTCGGTCGTCCGCATGTATTCCTGGGGGACCCCAGGGAACATTGTCTAGTGAGCGCTAGGCAGGCCAGGGCTAAGGATGGAGAAAGGCAGTGTGGTAAGGAAATAGACCATTCTCTTGCGAGGTTAGTGAGCAGTGCTCAAAGTGGGGACCAGGCTTTGCGTCCTTACTTACTGGAGGTGTCCCAAAGTTCTGTCCCGCCAACTCCGGGTCAGTTCTATGTAGAAAACCGGTTGCTTTATCGTAGAGCCGGGCAAGGGGATAGCCAGTACGGTCAGATGGTAGTCCCTACTGACTACAGATCCCACTTGATACATAGAGTGCATACCTTATCCTTAACCGGACATAAGGATGTGGGGACAACAGTCCAGTGTCTTTCCAGCCACTACCACTGGCCTGGAATGACAGGCGACGTGCGGAGATATATCCGGTCGTGCCCAACGTGTTGTCTGGCAGCACCAAAGCACAAGACCAAAAACGGTTTATCTCTGCAGAGTGGAGATAGGGTTCTCGCGCTTCTCCCAATCGAGCGGGCGGAATTCGAACTCGGATGGCAGGGCCCTTTTCCTGTGGAGCGGATAATGTCCCGATCCACGTATGAGGTGAAGGTCCGCGGGGAATTGCGTAAGTTCCATTGTACTCTCCTTCAGAATTTGGAGAGGTCCGAGGTAGTTTCTCCACAAGAGAGTGCGACTACCATCGCGCTAGATTCGGTTCTGGGTCCAGACGAGGGCGAGGAAGACTCAGTCCTACGCAGTACATCCTGTGGGGAGGGTCTGCGGTCTCCTGAGCGTTCAACCGTAGATAGGGCGATATAGATAGTTAAGCACACTGGGAATCGAGGTCGGACAGGCGATGTCACATCTGGCACGACGGGATCGTCGGGTGACTCGATACGCCGACAGGCTCACTGTCCTTACTCGCGGGAGAGAAGGCAGGAGCAAGGGTACTCCAGACGAACCTGGAGTAAGCGACCATTCATTTCGGTCGACATCCGCGAACAGTCCACGAAGGTGATGCCTAGTCGGGATAGGAAATATCCTATTGTCGGAAGGGACGAACGAACCTTCAGTAAAGTAACCGATGGCCTGCAACAGGTGGATGCGGAACAGTCCAGTGTAGACAGATCCTGTAAGCCAATCACCAGGCCGTTACGTTTCGGGCCTAATCGCTGGAGATAACGTATGTTTGAGGCGGTGGTGGGTGATCCAGCATCCATACCATTCTGGTGGATCTCCGCAGGGAAAGTGAATGTTATGGGACGTCTTTTCCTGGGAATCCAATCTTGATAGAGTAGAGGTTCAGAGTTCAGACCGATCTTTGTCTAGTGAGTTCGACCGGGTCGACCATCTTAAGTGGGGGCCTATGTGACGAAACGGATAAAGAACGGCAGATCTCTGCATAATATCCCTTTGAAGGGAGTGCGATGCGTTGGTCTCCCTTGAATTAATATCAATTAATAGGGGATTCCCCATCGAAAAATAGTGCGGGGCGGAGCTATTCTAGTTATTTATAGAAATCTAGAATGTTCCCTCAAGTGCGTACATGGTAGAGATCTCTAAGTTCACGCGTGCTTCATGCAGCACGGGGTGGGGGAACTTATCGTGACTCTGGTTTTCTTCATGAATCATGAAAGTCACGCGGCCCGTGTAGGCGACTGGAAGGCGCACTGACTTGGTCGTGAGCAGTCGCCCACCAAACCTCAGCGTAGACAGATCGCAGCCAAGAGGCTGATGTAATTTTGATGTCAATATTCGCGGCCAGTGCGGACATCTGCAGTCAAGGTTGTGATTCTTCAATCACAGGTTAGTTGAGTACTTATTATATGATTTAATTGTTGTCGTAATGCCGTGCTGAGTTCCCGGAATGAATTAATTGCCATCGCAAAATTGAGTTGTCGCGTAGAGTTATCCGTTACAGTTGGCGGTTGCATTTTTAAGTAGGCTTTATCGATCAGCAATGTAATGTGTTACCTGACGGAACAAGCCGTGTTCCACCGCGAGTGGTGTGTAAATAAAATAGGCCGAACGATGTGCGTTACAGTGTGTAGCAGTTACGGGTTTGGTTTATTCATTACGCAGGCAAGGCGACAGTTTGTCCGTCATGACATCAACATGCTAGACGCTGTAAATGATAAGGTATAGCTTATTATTAGAGATGTGTAATGTGCTTCGTGACATTAGAATGGTAACGTAATTGTTCTATCAGTGATGGTGATTTTTCGAGGAATCAAGGTGAAATCAGCAGTGGTGTATTTGCTGTGTGCAGATAGCAGTGTTATTCCGCGTAAGCCGAATGGCGGTGCATCGGTAGGATAACAATTGATAAGAAGTATTCATGATACTATTGTTACTGCTTGTTGTCATGTCCGTCCGCAAGGATGACCGTGCGTGTTCCATCTTGCGTTTGTCTAGGCAGCGGGAGGTAGGCCGGTACCCCCAACCCGATCAGTAATAGGTCCGACCCAATGCAATCGTGCATATCCGATGGATGAACATACCCGATCGAGGGTGATGCGGCGCTCCGTAATTCGAGGCCGAGGTGTCTAGATAGATCGAGGTTTGAACCTAACCGTTTCTGTCTCTAATATTCTACTCTTCTGGAACCCTGACTCGGTTCATGGAGTACTTGGAGTACTGCCGTGAGGTAGTAGTTGGGAGGGGCATAACCCCCCCCCCCCCCAAAAAAAAAGGTGGAGCCAGAGTTTGGTAGTGGAGTCTGGAGGTTTGCTACATTGGATGACGTGACTTAAGTCGTCACGGGACAAGGTACACGAGACCCACAGTAGCTGTGGGAAAGTGTAGTGGTGGATGGCCACCACAGCTGTGCTCGACCGGCACAGGTATGACTGACCTGAAAGATAGTCAGTGAATACAAGGGCAACTCAGGATCTGGGGCAGGGATCCCAGACCTGACACTATGGCTGTGATATGATTTTGTTAGTTAAGTGTAACAAGTCATGAGTTCTCCTTAGTTAATGCTATAGTAATGAATTATCAGGAGTATAATTCATTATGGACATATAGTTATTAAGGTGTGTAATTCATCAGTCCATGGGTTAGGGGATTGAGGAATTGATGAGTCTGTCAGGAAGGAGATGTCCGGCTGGACACCTTCTCGATACAGTAATCCCTACACTGAAAGGAAAGTAAGTGTATATGTTGATTGAGGATGGGAGATGAAACCGGATTGGACTGGCACCAGGCGAAGGATGCTTGACAGAGTCATACAGTCGACTCTGGTGCTAGGGGTTATATGTAGCCCAGAAGTGTTACTTGACTGAACAGGTGTGCTATTGCTTTTTCTACCATCATTATGCCTATATATTATAGTGACTAAGTAGATCTATAAAAAAACTGTCATTTACTGCCAATATAGTACCTTGCGGTGTATGGCAGAGGGGTCTTTGAGCCTGAGGAATAAAGGCCGCCTGGCTAGTGCAGTCGCCGCGAACTGTGCAGGTTAGGATTTTCTTTTTGCCCCCGACAGAAAAAAATCCGATGATGATTTCATACTCATGTTGGTAGACATGAGGAATGTTTGAGAGGCAGGTGACAGGGTGGAGATGCTGGTAGTCTTTGTTGTAGTTGAGTACTCACACCAACCTCTCCGTGTTTCAGGATCTGTTATTACTATACAGAAGAAGATTCAAGAGCTGCACTATGGGCTCTATGGGCCCACTCATTCCAGTGCCTATCCAGAAGTTGATTGAGGCCATACTGGGAGTGGTTGTCTGAGTCTGCGAGATCAATGTTGGAAGGAGCTGAGTGCTGAATAAGTCGGTAGGTCTAGGTTAGGACCTCCGTCAAGAGTCCGACGAGTGTCATCCGATCCTGAGAGGATCCAACACTGAAACGTCTGGTGATTCAAGCCAGTGAAGCACTGGTGACATTCAGTCTCTGTGTAAACCTTGGTAATTGCAAGGTAGTGACCTTTCAAGTTAAGCGAAGTGATCATTGTTACCGGTCACCATGACCTGTGTTATATGCTTCTGGCCCGGCTGGGTTATGGGACACCATGTATCAGTTGATGCTTAAATAGTGTTTTTACATTGGTTAACTTTATGAAGCCAACATGTGGTCCAGTGAACTAGGACATTGATTACAACATTGGTGGAAACACCTGAGTGACATGTTTGTTAAGGTAGGGAGTTACCTCATGCCAACGTGATGAACTGTTGACAATGTTTGTGAAGGTAGGGAGCTACCTCATGCGATCGTGATGAACTGTTGACAGTGTATGCTAGGTTGTGATTACTACCCAGTGATCAGGGTAGTTACATGATACTGTGTGAAGATCTATTGTCCGAGGACATGGAACTAAGGTGAAGTGTTTAGTCACCTGATAGACTTTACCAGTGACATTGTGTGTTCGTGTGGAGCAACCGCTTATTGTGTAAGTGACATATCAGTGTGTGGGTCACTGATGAGATAGAAGAGTGACCTGGCTCTTGTGTATTTTGAGACGGTGCTACATGTATTTTTTCTGCAAGTGGGAGACCGCTAATGTTATAGGGTCGGCCCAGACTTCATCAGGAGTGTGACGAGGGACATAGTACGACAGCAAGGAAGGATCCTTGTTCATCAGTGCAGTGTCAGTCAGGCAGTGGTATTGCGCTTGATCAGCCCTTGCTTGGTTCTCTGGGTGGAGAGGGAACTTTGGAGAGGCAGCAGACCTTGGAGTTCCAGTCCACTGGAGGAGCCTGGGTGAGTCGCTACCACGACTGGACAACCGCACGAGCTATCGTCCGCCTCCATGATGAATACTCATCTGCGTCTTTGATCTTGTACATAGTTCTTCTAGTCTGGCTTTCAGCCATCCTTCTCTGTGTTGTGGTTGACGTAGTTCAGAATTAAATTTTTGTTCTCTTAGCTATGACTTTGTGCAGTGATATGACTGGTGTCTGGTCCGAGCCCCCTTGGGGTGTGGAACCCTAGGTGAGGGAGGGAAGGTTAAGCTGTCCCGGCTTGTGTGGGGCCTGGTAGATGTAGAGTGCTATTGAGGTGGTTGGAGCAAAGGCAGGGGATAGTATCTATCGTGTCAAACCAGTCCAAGCCCCGGCGGTCTTGTCACATACACCCATACATACATACATCACTTACACAGGCTAGCACAGGTATATAGCCACTCAAGGACTCACATATACACACTCCCTCCATAGGAAGAAGACACAAAAGAAGGAGAGGAGGAGACGGAGAGGCGGAAACGAGGAGGAGAAGAAGTAGAAGATTATAAATTAGTGACGTAAATGCAAAGGAGAGTTATCATGAACAAATCATGAAAGTTTATTGTTCGGTGTTTTCCCAGAATTCCTGGCGGTATTGTACCGGCTGTTTACCAATCCGGTTTACGTCTCCTTGGTTATCTCCAGCTGTTTCTTTGTGTTTACGTATGCCGGAGACACAGCCTTTTTCCCGAAATACCTGGAGCGGATGTTCAACCTGCCGGTTCACACGAGCAACTACATCACAGGTGAGTTGAGGTCATCTTAATTAGGTCAGCAGGGCCGAATTGATCAGAAAGCGTGTTCTTAATAAATATCCGGTGCGTTGATGCCGAAGTAAGAGGTTCAACACTTGCACCGGACAGGTGGACTAAAATGTTGAGCTCTCATCCTTGACTTGGGGACGTAAATTACAAATACCTCTGAAGTCGGACTGAACATAAGCAATGTATATGACCATATTTTGACGGCGAGGGGCACTGAATAGAGAGGGCTAATCCACACACAAAATTCTGTCCAGCACAACTAGGAGTTGTGTGTGTGTGTTGACTACGCTTGGGTTCAATACGAGCGAGCGCAATATATTCTCTTCTTCTTCTTCTTCTTCTTCTTCTTCTTCTTCTTCTTCTTCTTCTTCTTCTTCTTCTTCTTCTTCTTCTTCTTCAGCGTTCCGAGCCATCGAGGTTCTTTGCTGCAGATACAGTCCGTCTCAATTCGTCTCTCTGGTTGACCTTCTTATGCCAGTCGTTGATTCCAAGTGCTTGTAGGTCTGTATATATATTATCTCTCCGCCGTCTTCTTGGTCTACCTCGGGGTCTACGGTAATTTATTTCCTGAGTGTAAGCGAGTTTTGTTTCCCTATTGTCTTCCATTCTTTCTATATGCCCCAGCCAATGTAGTCTATTATCCTTCATGATACCAGTGATTAGCGTGGACTTAGATCATAAATGTCTGTGTTACTTCTTCTTTTCCACTCTCTACTTTGTGTATCTCTAATGTGTCCAAAGATGCGTCTTAAAACTTTGTTCTCAAAGGTTTGTAGCAAGGCTTCGTCTCCTCTCCTTGTACTCCAGGTTTCAGAGCCATACAGCTGATCAGTGTTTTTTTATATATTGTGACTTTGGTGTTACGAGATAGCGCATTTGATTTTAGTAGATGTTGTAGTGCATAGTATATCTTATTTCCAGAGTTGATTCTAGTTTGTATTTCTTCCCTTATTATGTTGGAGCAGTTGAAGATTGTACCCAGGTATGTGTACGTTTCCGTTCTTTTAATGGTCATATTATCTATTTGTATGTGGCCAGAGGTTTTAGCCATTCCTTCTCTTGAAATTACCATATATTCTGTCTTATCTTGGTTGATAACCAGCCCCATATGTTGGGCTTTTTCCTTTAAGTGAGTCAATATTTCTAATGTCTTTGTTCATTTTCCCCTATAATATAGTGGTATATACATTCACTCACGCTCAGATGGCGGCCTCTACAATGCTCAGAGATTGAATGCTAAGACCAAAATTAGGAGGGTACTGATCAGAGAGTTGCTTTTTGCAGATGATGCTGCAGTTACGACCCACTCTGAGGAAGAATTGCAATGTCTACTATCTGCATTCTCCAATGCTTGTTCTGAATTTGGTTTAACAATTAGCAAAAAGAAGACACAGATTATGTCACAAGGTGCACATGGGGTACCATCAATCTTTATTGACGACGCCGAACTAGAGATAGTAGACCATTTTACATATCTAGGATCGGTGGTAAATAGCAAATTATCCCTAGATCAGGAAATCAACATCCGGATTGGTAAGGCAGCAACAACAATGAACAGGTTAAGAAAAAGAGTCTGGGAGAACAGGAAGCTTACTGCCAAAACAAAAGTCCTTGTCTATCAAGCCTGTGTCCTTAGTACTCTTCTCTATGGCAGTGAAACCTGGACAACTTACTCACACCAAGAGAACAATTTAAACAGCTTTCATATGCGGTGTCTGCGAAGAATTCTTGGTATTAAGTGGCAAGACAAAATCACAAATACTGAAGTATTGGAAAGATCAGGTTGTGTGACAGTTTATTCCATGCTCAGTCTTCGTAGACTTAGATGGATAGGACATCTTAGGCGGATGGATGATGGTAGAATACCAAAGGATATCTTTTTTGGTGAATTACAGATGGGTAAGAGATCTCAGGGTCGGCCTCTACTACGATACAAAGATGTGTGTAAGCGGGACATGATTGATACAGGCATTGATAATGCACATTGGGAGCAAGTCGCCGCTGAACGTGTTGCATGGAGGGCAAATATCAGAAATGGAATAAAGTCAAAGGAGAAAATTATTGCAGAAAAGTCACACACCAAGCGTTTGAGACGTAAGATGGTGCATGATGGTTGAAATGACCACGTGTTCACATGCACCCACTGTGAACGGACATTTACAGCGCAAATTGGCCTTATCAGTCACACTCGCTACCGCCATAGTTAAAAGTTATTATTCCTTTTTAAAGCACAAACTATCGTCTGTCAAGACGGCAAGGTGCCAATGTCATGTATATATATATATATATTTATATATATATCATCTGCATAACCAAGCAGCTTGGACGTTTCTCCAATATCACATTCCTCCTTTACCTTCCTTACAACTTTCTCTAGAGCCAGATTGAAGAGTAGCGGCGATATTGCATCACCCTGTTTCAAGCCAGATGTTATTTGGAAAGGGTCTGTTTTCCTGCCTTATATGTTACTATATTATAAGTATCTTCCATGCATAGTCTGGTCATGTTGATTAACTTCCTTGGTATTCCAAATTCCTGCATAGCATTCCATAGACTATTCCTATGGACACTATCATAAGCCTTTTTAAAATCCACAAAAATGTTATGGAGATCTCTTTTATATTCACAATTTTTCTCGGCTGTTTGTCGTAAGATAAATATCTGATCTATTGTTGATCTGTTTTGTCTAAAACCCGCCTGGTAGTCACCTAATATGTCTCCTGAATATGGTTTTAGTCTATTTAGTAATACTGCGGATAGTATCTTATAGCTTGTGGACAGTAGTGATATTCCTCTATAATTTTCACATTGGAACTTGTCTCCTTTCTTAAAGATCCATCCATCCATCCATCATGTGCCATGCCGGTAAGCGTGGGCGGTCATGTTCTGCCATCTCACTCGATCACCAGAGTCGTGGATCAGCTCCGTGTTTCTGTCTCGACCATGCCACAAGGCCAAGCCATCCATGTACTTGCTTCTAGGTCTTCCCCTCGGTCTGTTCCCCTCGATCTTACCAGTTGTCACCAAATTCTCCAATCCATTTCTTCTCATAACATGCCCAAAAAATTGTGACTGTCTACGTCTAATTTCTCTAATCAATTTACGATCTTCATTTGTTTCTTGAAGGACTTGTTCATTGGTCTTTCTGGCTGTCCATGGTATTCTTTTTCTTAAAGATAGGTATCAATAATGACTCTTTCCAGTCATGGGGTAATTCTTCTGTCCTCCAGATTTTTATTATTAGTTCGTATAGCTTTAGATGTAATGCATGGCCACTGTCGCCAGTCGTCCCTGGGGGAGGGGGGGGGGGGGGGGGAAGTGGAGTCAACAGGCACAATGTTTACATTCCCTTTCTTTAGCTTGGGCTTCTGCCGGACCTTTGTCTACACACCCCCTGTCAGTCTCAGGTACCCTCTCTCTCTCTCTCTCTCTCTCTCTCTCTCTCTCTCTCTCTCTCTCTCTCTCTCTCTCTCGTCTTCTTCTTACCACTGAACAATACCCTTCTTCATATTCCTCCAGAACATACCCACACAAGACTGTATTTTAACAAATGATAAAATAAAACATTTAATACAGAAAAGTGTCACGTGTGTGTGTGTGTGTGCACTGTTTGCGTGTGGATTTATATGTAGAATTTTCTATGGTGTATGAGAGAACAGACCAGTGAGCTTCGGATAGTTCATCCCTGTGTTAAGCCACACCACATCACAACACCGTAAGTTCTGAAAAGAGCTCATCGAATGAAGCGTCTCTCCCGTCAGTGGCTGACTTCTTGGAGTTATCCGTATATGGACTGGGTGACTGGTCTCCAATAGTGAATATGGCCTAATGTCCACGAATCAGGAACACACTATGTACTTAATATGTTCATTAAAATCCTGAGACCTACGAAGATCTCCTTATATCTCACACGAGTTTACAGAAAACTTTCAGTCCGGTTGCATAATGTTACTGAATGAGTGTCTTTACTCTGCAACCTCTCTACAACCTATAGTTATGGTCACTCGGCATAGTCACAGTTAATTAAAATCACTGTTATTCCACCTCTCTACCTAATATTGTCATTGTCCATGGAGGTGTTAATAGTTTCATAAAAACAACTTCTTGGGCACTCAATCACTGCTACACTGGCCCTTTCAGGATAACACTCCTGATTTCTATGAGTCTATAATTTTTGGAACGATGTCCCATTTCCGAGGTCATTTAGTATATGTGGCGGGACAGCCCGGCAGCATCATAATTACACAAGTTTTCAAGGAATTACAGAGCCCACAATATTTTTCTAAAAGTCTCTAAAAGAATAAACGTTCCCCAGAAGAGGATAAAAACGTAAGAGAAAAATACAGAGTCACTTAGAGCCCGCACTATCATTTTTACTACATTGGTAGATCAAAGCAACGTCTGGTCTCTACATCTAAGAGATTTTCCCTTTGATGTTCTGATCAACCAGACATCGCGGAGCCAGTCAGTTGAGATTGACGTGTTAGTTTAGAATCAAGAGGGTCAGCCAGACCCGTCTGAAATAATACATGGCAGTGCTACTCAGGGGAAAACCCCGTGGGATCCAAAGAGGGCAATTTAATGCAGGCCTAACACCTATCTAAAAGTCCAGACTTTGTGGAGCCGGGACGTCTGTAATTGCCACCACAAAGGAGCAATTAGGACCAGATGCTTAACACCTCTCCGCAATACTACGGGGCAAAGTAGAAACCCATGGCTGACACATTCTGGCCAGCAACCGGGAAGGCTGGTGTTACCAGCCTATTGGAATGTAATGACGCAACTGCATTGCCGCCAAAGCAGGTTTCATTGTTTCAGGCGTGGGGGGCATCGGTCAATTTGATTGACAGATGAAACTACCCTTCACAGGAAAGGAGGAGGGGTGAAAAGAATTTGGCACTTAATCCATCTAGGTAAATCATCTTACATGGAAAAATAGGTGGAGCTAACAGGAACTTGGACATATTAATTAACCAACCTGGAAACTAGCCAGGAATTGAATAGAATAAAACGACATGCATGGCCAGCAAGACTTCAGACGCAAATTCACAATAGCATTCTTAGGATACCTACTGGAGAAATATTAACATTTCGTTCTGTTGGACTTCTGTACGAAGTCGTATGACAGGATTTCCTAGCTATAACCCAGGTAAGACCATTACTCTGATTAGTTGTCTGCTAGTCTGAAGGCTTGTGTAGTTTCGTGTTCTGCATATTCTCCCAAACTTTAAACTGGTGGATTTTCTTTGTACTTAATGTTCCAGTTCTAGCTTTACGATTTCACTGAGAACTATTTTCTTCTTTCATTCACCACTTGGTTGTCTGATTTGTTGTATGTGATAATTTGGAGAAATCCATTATCCAAGCTACATGAGCGTGTGGCTTATGCATGTACAGGAGATACATTTAGATTCATCCTGTATGATGTTAAACATTGGGGAGACTGACTACTTAGGAGAAATTCCTGAGAGCTCCCAGTCTCTTGATAGCGTCCAAATTAACGTTGATTATTTGGACCAACACTTTGAGTGCCTACCAAGATTGTGGTGAAACCACTTGGTTTGAGGAATGGCACCAGTTCACCTTGTCTGCATGATGTCTGCATGAGGACAGACATGACTTAGGACATTCAATACCCCAGACAGATTCAGGGAAGGCATTTAATGTTCGACAGGACTGTGCGACCAGCCCTTCCGACAAGACAGTATGAATGAATCAGAAAGGGAAAGAGTAAGTGAGGTGAACTTATATGGGAAACACTCCATTACACAAATGTATATGAATATGTATGTTTTGAGCTATAGATGTTCTAAATAGTTTTATTAATATATACATATATATTTATTTATTTAGAACTGATATATGTTATGTAACATGCCATCATATATATCATCATACCATCATATATTATGACTTGAATGTATGTTTATATGAATGTATAGACATGTGTTTGAGATGTGTAGACGTAGATACTACCCATCTCCGTTCGTTTCATTCCAGATCTCTTAGGAGCAATGGACAGTCAACAACCCATATCCGGAAGTGACTTAGCCTTGTGAAGGGACCAATTTGGACTCCTTCAATCTGACAGTGAACTGCGTCTCACTGAGGGAAGCAGGACCTATGTGCTTCTGAGCTTTTCAGCCAGATGAGTTACGTATACCATAATATAATCATCATCATCATATGATCATCAATAGCAATAATAAACACAGTTGTTGTATTTTAAAACTCAATTTGTCCGTATAATTCTAAATGTTTATAAATGTTTGTGTAGCTTAATCAAGTACACACATTATTGTATCATTTAGTGGGGGTTCGCACATATTATCCAGAAGTGGGAATCTATGTCCGGGAGGTATCTTGCCTATGCAGTCATAAGTAACCAGATTACGTTGCATGTCTTAACTCCTCCTTTCTCACTTCTGGTGATACCAAGTACAGCCAAAACTATATAGATATATTCTATCTTCAACGAGCCACTTCTTGGCTGTTTTCTTGAGTATCAGGGACAGTGTCTTAATCAGCATAAAAGACATTTGTTCCACGTTTTCTCTCTGGGACCTGGGTGGTAATAAGTCCCTTCTGACAGAATTAGGGAATCTTAAACTGCATCCAGAACTAAACACCAGTAGAAGAAAATGATTTTGGCTGAGTGGTTGCCCATCTGGGATCTAACCCCAGCTAGTTGAAGAGTATATTGGGACGGCTCGTCCGCTATAGAATCCGGGAGTAAACCCTAGAGCCTATTGGTCTGCTCGCCCGCTATAGAATACGGGAGTAAACCCTAGAAAACTTGGTTCGCTCGCAAGGAACGAACCTATTTCAAATCTGTTAGTCTGGTATTATTCCGGTCTTGCCCATGGATAGAACCTAGGTCATTCTCACTTACATTCTTAGCAGCATTAGTTAGTTATAATTTATTTCTAATGTAATAGCTTGCTTGATTGTAGGCAAGATTTTGACACAGGACTTCTCATCCAGGATAGAATCAGAGAATAAATTCTAGACTATTGATTTTCATAAACCATTCTTTCATTCTTCACCCATTACATTTGCTAAGTATTAACTTAGGAATTTGTTTCTAGGGAAGTTTGTAGAATTTAAATAACTTGTTAAAAAGTTAATAACGGATAATATCATATGAGTTAATTTACATCATTCACCACTGTAGAATTAATAATCACATTAATTAGTGATATTAATTAGTTTATTGATGATTTACTTGATGATTATTTTGATTACATGCTTTATCATTTGATTTAATCATGAATAATTTGATAATGCTTAGTTAATTCAGTGTATGACGGACTGCTTTGCATCAACTTTCTCACTCAAATTCACTACTATCATTCTCATAGCAGTGTCTGTTCCTCTTGTCACTATCCTGCTCTAGCATAAATCTGACTAGCTCTCTGTAGGGTAATAATATAATTACTTACCTGAGTTTAAGCTGAGAAGAGATCATGGATGCACGCACAGATTTCTTAGAGTCCGCTAGAGGATGGGGCATAAGGCTCGGCTTAGTAGGAGAGAAGCTAGAACTATTTATTAGAGAAGAAATGGATTGGTGGGACAAAGAAGATGAGCAGATGATGAAAAGAGTTGCAGAATTAGAAGCAGATATGCGTCACAAAGCTGAAGAAGATGAGATGAAGAAGAAGCAAATTGAAATACTGAACGTGGAGGAATCTACCAGCTCGATTGAGGAAAAGCCAATCACTCAAGCCGAAACTCTGATAGAAAGCGGGGAAGCTGACCGTCACAAAGAAGAGGCATGCATTCCTTCGCAAATCCCCATGGCTCAGAAAAACAAAAACTTGCGCACAGAAAGGCAGATGCTTCCCTCGCCTATTCCTAAAAATATTAAAAATAAACGGAATAGGAATAAATGTACCAAGCGTTCGGTAAACAGTCACAAACGTGATAAATGTTTACACCGCAATGAAAGCGGATTAGCTGGCTTGGCAACCCAGCAATCTCAGGAGCTTCCTAAGACTTCCCAAAGGAGAAAAATCCAGGAGGAGGAGGACCTGAGGAAAACTATTAAAGAGATCGAAGGCGAGACCTTACCCGACTCTTTTATTCCCTTCAGTTCAGAGAAACTAAGAGTGGAAATGAATTCAACTGAGACCGGAATGGATGTAAAACAGGATTCCATTGTTTCTCACGGTGTGGCCACACAAGATGAAATAATTATCAGTTTGAATTACTTATCTCAGGTGGGATATGGCATTGAAAATGACATCCCACAACATTCACTTCTATTGGATTTGGAACAAGAAAACCAGACCAGGGAGAGAATACCTCAATTGGACTTGGCACAAGAGAGCCCAGCCATGGAGGACAAACAAGACACGGAGGAGAATTCTTACGATGTCAGTATCTTGGAGTCTTTCGAAAAGGAAACTCAAGATACACAAAGCATTCATGTAGGTTATACCACGGACTCTGATTCAGGGACGATAAACATGTCTGCTAACAACAAAGAAGAAAATACTTCTTTGGACAGGATGAAGGTAATGCCTATCATCAACACAGCTGAAGCTAACAGGGGATCACAAATGATGGACTCTGCAGCGGAACAAAACCGGAGCGGTTGGTATACTCAACACTCAGGACCTTGTTTACCTTTCACTTCAACCAATGTTGGATGGGGAGAACAGCTGTTTATGTATACTTCTACAAGGAGTGATACAAATTCACAGTTCTTGGGGAACAACATGATTTCTCAAAGCTGGACAACTTCTACTAGCCTTATACTTTCAAACACAGATTCAAAATGGAACTCTGTTGAAGAGGAACGCACCTGGATAAATAATTATCGAAGGAAGAAAACTCTTAAATCAAGAGGTAGTAAACTGACATCCTACCAAGAAAGAGGCAAGTACGAGTTGAATGCACATCATAAAATTATGATGTTTAGCAAATTTCCTGCCAAAAGGAGGAGATTAAAGGATTTTATTATGATCTTTGGCCGACGGAGGAAAAGAAAATGGAGCAACATTACTGCAACCAATTCTTTTAAGAAAACACTGATGGCACTTCCTCTGCTTATAGGACAAGGGCCAGAAATTGAGTGGAAAATAACAGTCTCTCTGCGGCGCCGGAGAATCTTGTTATACATTTTGCAATTTCCCGGCTGGGAAAAAGTAAAACCTCCAGAGGACAGGATATTACCGAGCAATAGCCTGGAAATCCGACACAACACCAGGAGCAAAGATTTGCAAGATTTATCCTGGGAGAATGGACATGGGATATTTCTTTTGACTCATAGAACATCCCACTGCCACAAAGAATATTGGGAACCCAGACTTGGAGGCAGTTGGAGAACGGAGAGAACTTAGATACATTCTTGAATACTGCCGAGGCTCTGTTATAGGCTTCATTAATGAACCTACTTAAATTGGAGAGCTATGTGGCGGGACAGCCCGGCAGCATCATAATTACACAAGTTTTCAAGGAATTACAGAGCCCACAATATTTTTCTAAAAGTCTCTAAAAGAATAAACGTTCCCCAGAAGAGGATAAAAACGTAAGAGAAAAATACAGAGTCACTTAGAGCCCGCACTATCATTTTTACTACATTGGTAGATCAAAGCAACGTCTGGTCTCTACATCTAAGAGATTTTCCCTTTGATGTTCTGATCAACCAGACATCGCGGAGCCAGTCAGTTGAGATTGACGTGTTAGTTTAGAATCAAGAGGGTCAGCCAGACCCGTCTGAAATAATACATGGCAGTGCTACTCAGGGGAAAACCCCGTGGGATCCAAAGAGGGCAATTTAATGCAGGCCTAACACCTATCTAAAAGTCCAGACTTTGTGGAGCCGGGACGTCTGTAATTGCCACCACAAAGGAGCAATTAGGACCAGATGCTTAACACCTCTCCGCAATACTACGGGGCAAAGTAGAAACCCATGGCTGACACATTCTGGCCAGCAACCGGGAAGGCTGGTGTTACCAGCCTATTGGAATGTAATGACGCAACTGCATTGCCGCCAAAGCAGGTTTCATTGTTTCAGGCGTGGGGGGCATCGGTCAATTTGATTGACAGATGAAACTACCCTTCACAGGAAAGGAGGAGGGGTGAAAAGAATTTGGCACTTAATCCATCTAGGTAAATCATCTTACATGGAAAAATAGGTGGAGCTAACAGGAACTTGGACATATTAATTAACCAACCTGGAAACTAGCCAGGAATTGAATAGAATAAAACGACATGCATGGCCAGCAAGACTTCAGACGCAAATTCACAATAGCATTCTTAGGATACCTACTGGAGAAATATTAACATTTCGTTCTGTTGGACTTCTGTACGAAGTCGTATGACAGGATTTCCTAGCTATAACCCAGGTAAGACCATTACTCTGATTAGTTGTCTGCTAGTCTGAAGGCTTGTGTAGTTTCGTGTTCTGCATATTCTCCCAAACTTTAAACTGGTGGATTTTCTTTGTACTTAATGTTCCAGTTCTAGCTTTACGATTTCACTGAGAACTATTTTCTTCTTTCATTCACCACTTGGTTGTCTGATTTGTTGTATGTGATAATTTGGAGAAATCCATTATCCAAGCTACATGAGCGTGTGGCTTATGCATGTACAGGAGATACATTTAGATTCATCCTGTATGATGTTAAACATTGGGGAGACTGACTACTTAGGAGAAATTCCTGAGAGCTCCCAGTCTCTTGATAGCGTCCAAATTAACGTTGATTATTTGGACCAACACTTTGAGTGCCTACCAAGATTGTGGTGAAACCACTTGGTTTGAGGAATGGCACCAGTTCACCTTGTCTGCATGATGTCTGCATGAGGACAGACATGACTTAGGACATTCAATACCCCAGACAGATTCAGGGAAGGCATTTAATGTTCGACAGGACTGTGCGACCAGCCCTTCCGACAAGACAGTATGAATGAATCAGAAAGGGAAAGAGTAAGTGAGGTGAACTTATATGGGAAACACTCCATTACACAAATGTATATGAATATGTATGTTTTGAGCTATAGATGTTCTAAATAGTTTTATTAATATATACATATATATTTATTTATTTAGAACTGATATATGTTATGTAACATGCCATCATATATATCATCATACCATCATATATTATGACTTGAATGTATGTTTATATGAATGTATAGACATGTGTTTGAGATGTGTAGACGTAGATACTACCCATCTCCGTTCGTTTCATTCCAGATCTCTTAGGAGCAATGGACAGTCAACAACCCATATCCGGAAGTGACTTAGCCTTGTGAAGGGACCAATTTGGACTCCTTCAATCTGACAGTGAACTGCGTCTCACTGAGGGAAGCAGGACCTATGTGCTTCTGAGCTTTTCAGCCAGATGAGTTACGTATACCATAATATAATCATCATCATCATATGATCATCAATAGCAATAATAAACACAGTTGTTGTATTTTAAAACTCAATTTGTCCGTATAATTCTAAATGTTTATAAATGTTTGTGTAGCTTAATCAAGTACACACATTATTGTATCATTTAGTGGGGGTTCGCACATATTATCCAGAAGTGGGAATCTATGTCCGGGAGGTATCTTGCCTATGCAGTCATAAGTAACCAGATTACGTTGCATGTCTTAACTCCTCCTTTCTCACTTCTGGTGATACCAAGTACAGCCAAAACTATATAGATATATTCTATCTTCAACGAGCCACTTCTTGGCTGTTTTCTTGAGTATCAGGGACAGTGTCTTAATCAGCATAAAAGACATTTGTTCCACGTTTTCTCTCTGGGACCTGGGTGGTAATAAGTCCCTTCTGACAGAATTAGGGAATCTTAAACTGCATCCAGAACTAAACACCAGTAGAAGAAAATGATTTTGGCTGAGTGGTTGCCCATCTGGGATCTAACCCCAGCCAGTTGGTGACAGTATAACTGCACTCAGTGTGATAGCCATTGTTCACACCTCTGTGTTGTCCATCAGCTCTTCTCTACAATGGAATTGCACTCAATGTGACTGTCATTGTCCACACCTCTGAGTAATATTTCCCTTCTTCTACACTGTGAAACCTGTCGAAAAGAGAATATTCGGTGAGAGAAAACCTGATTCGAACCTACTATATGTGAGCGTAGGCTAAAGGCCACACTCAGATATTTATCCTGGTTAACCTAGAACTACACTCTGGCATAAAGCAGAGTAGTTCCTCACATTTGTCTGAGACGTGGTAAGGAAAAGGAAAGACCAAAGGAAAAGGAAGGAAACCCCAGGTATCCCAAATCTCCCTGAATATCATCCCATGACATTGGTCTTACCCTGCCGAGTGAAATGATATATCACTCTACCTAGTTTAAGCTATGCATCAGCCAGCTGCGGCCGACACTCCTAGAACACTTTTCCATAACGCACTATCACTAGGCTCAAGTCCTAGACTCTATCCATAAATAAACTACCTTATGCTAGTCATTCCTGTTCGGAGTCGGAATTCACAATTTATCACATGAACAAATGTCCGTAGTTTCCAAACCACACGAGACACGGTAAATCCTCTTCTCCATGAGAACTAGGAATAAACAAACACTCCCTTCATGAGTATTCAATTCTACTGATCGCAAGTTTAGTTATTTTTCAAACAGTCGAAAATGTGGCCCGAGTGACGTCATTGTCCTGGCGGCGACCAAATCAAGACGGCACTTTCCCTCTCATCTTGAGATCCGGGCAAACCAACATGACGACGATTTTCTTTGATTCGGGGACTTCTCGGGGAATCCCGGTCGTGTTTAAATTTGGAACATATTTCTCCACATCAAATAGTTGTGGCGGCCTAGGGACGGCGGTTTTGGGCCTTGCATCAATCTGGATCGGCATCCCCCAATTTTACGTGACAGTCACCTGCCTTTATCAATTCAGAAGCAATTCCATCAGCCCCAGTTGCCTTATTGTTTTTAAGTCGTGTGATTACATATGGGATTTCTTCAAATGCAGGTTCTTCAATTTGTGGTTCACACGTTAGAACCTCTTCTCTACGGCATTGATATATATATATATATATATATATATATATATATATATATATATATATATATATATATATATATATATATATATATATATATATATATATGCCATAGAGGCCCTGCCAACTCTTGACCACCTGAACACGCTTCCCACCATAACATAAGTTAAGTATGCTATAAATGAACTTGCATCTGGCAAGGCTCCAGGTAAGGATGGGATTCCAATAGAGGTTATCAGGAGTGGGCAAGACACACTCACTCTACAGATCCACCAGCTAATAGAGCTATGCTGGAGAGAAGGACAAGTCCCACAGGATTTCAAATACTCAAGCATCATAACATTGTACAAGCACAAGGGCAATCGGAGCGACTTAACATCTATAGAGGCATTTCACTTATGTGTATTGTTGGGAAAGTATTTGCCAGAATTGTTCTGCGCAGACTTCAAGTCCTGGGAGATCAAGTCTACCCCGAATCACAGTGTGGCTTCCGACAGAACCGGTCTACCATTGATATGATATTCTCATTGCGACAAATGTAAGAAAAATGCCGTGAACGGAATCAGCCATTGTTTATTGCCTTCATCGACCTAACAAAAGCATTTGATTTGGTCAGTCGTGAGGGTCTGTTCAAGGCATTAAAGAAAATTGTCTGCCACCAACCCTTCAGTCCATTGTGGAATCGTTCCACACAAGCATGAAGGGAATAATACAGTTTGATGGTGCAACTTCAGAAGAGTTTGAAATCAAGAGTTGAGTTAAGCAAGGTTGTGTACTAGCTCCCACCCTCTTTGGAATATATTTTTTTTCACTTCTACTGAAATATGCTTTTCGAGATCAGGATGGTGGTATATACATTCACTCAGATGGTGGCCTCTACAATGCTCAGAGATTTAAGACCAAGACCAAAATTAGGAGGGTACTAATCAGAGAGTTGCTATTTGCAGATGATGCTGCAATTACGACCCACTCTGAGGAAGAATTACAACGTCTACTATCTGCATTCTCCAATGCTTGTTCTGAATTTGGTTTAATAATTAGTAAAATGAAGACACATATTATGTCACAAGGTGCACATGGGGTACCATCAATCTTTATTTACGACGCCGAACTGGAGATAGTATACCATTTTACATATCTAGGATCAGAGGAAAACAGCAAATTATCCCTAGATCAGGAAATCAACATCAGGATTGGTTAGGCAGCAACAACAATGAACAGGTTAATAAAAAGAGTCTGGGAGAACAGGAAGCTTACTGCCAAAATAAAAGTCCTTGTCTATCAAACCTGTGTCCTTAGTACTCTTCTTTATGACAGTGAAGCCTGGACAACTTACTCTCACCAAGAGAATTTCATATGCGGTGTCTGCGAAGAATGCTTGGTATTAAGTGGCTAGACAAAATCACAAATACTGAAGTAATGGAAAGATCAAGTTGTGTGACAGTATGTTCCATACTCAGTCTTCGTAGACTTAGATGGATAGGACATGTTATGAAGATGGATGACGGTAGAATACCAAAGGACATCTTTTTTGGTGAATTACAGTTGGCTAGGAGATCTCAGGGTCGGCCTCTACTACGATACAAAGATATGTGTAGCGGGACATGATTGATACAGGCATTGATAATGCACATTGGGAGTGTCGGATACGTCGAGATTGATGGCTCAACCCCAAAGAGAGAAAGGATGCAAAATCATTTTCCCCAATGTGATCCTGCCCGTTTAATTAATTTAGCTGTACTGACTCAATTGTTTGAGACCAGAAATAGAGTTTTAGAAAACCAAGAAATAACTGAAAAAGTTGTATTCCCTTTCATACCAAAAATATCCTTTAAGTGGTTCCTTGCCTCTCCTCTACCAACTAATTAATTCTATCTAGGGTAGTTTAAAAGAATTTGACTATGACAAGTAAAAATACAATCAATACACGACATGACCTCATTTTTTTATGATTTAATAAACACAAACATGGATTTTGTAAATTGCATTCAAAATTACAATTTCCTGTCATAAAATAAAGACATATAATATAATGGCAATTATACAGAATTGATGTGGCAATTATAATGTGTATAATAACAGCTATATTTTTTTCCAGTAGCATGTACTGCTAATCTTTTACTGACCTGGATGATCTGGAAAAAAAAGAACTGTCAACACTCAGGGTTCTCCACTTCCAGCTTTGGGAATCCCTCTGGCTATCAATTAATTGCTGTATGTTCTGTAGTCTTAGTGTTCCAGGTCTGAGTAGAACATTATAAGTTGGCTCTTGGTTTTCTTTTTATTTTTTGGCAGGTAAATGTTTATATAAAGATTACCTCTCCTATGAGACAAATGGAACGTTTGCAGGTAGATAAGTTTCTGCACTACTGTATCAAGGGCATCACTCAACAATGTGCTCACTCAACAGGTGCTACATTCAATCTTCACCAAGTTAGGTCTTGATCTACATGAGTAGGACCACTACCTGAAATTCCATCAATCACATGCATCTAATGACATCATCAATATGAAATTAGAAATGAAATGTTGTAACAGCCTAAGAACACCAGTGAAATCAATAAAAGGAATTTTGTTCCTAGAGAAAAATAATAGTGGAGGGAAAGGAGTCTTGGTGCTCTCTAATAGTTATCGACCTATAATGGTTGTCCTCTCACTCCAATCTGCCACTATCATGTGTTCAAGGTTTAACTAGCAGATGTGCAGTTTCATCTTCACTTATGCCTGTCATCGTGGTTCCAGGTTAAGTAATACCTTGATTGATTTGGGATTTGACAACTATGTTTACAATCCTCTCCTGTACCTAGTTTAGTTCTCTACATCTTTTTCTTATTCAACAAAAGGGGTCTCATACATTAATGGGTTTATAATTATTTCCCATTGTAATGAGTAGTTGCTTATAAACAACATAAGTATATCATCATGGTTTCCTTATATCATTGTCATTACAATCATTATAATTATATGACATTAGAAATCATTACATCATTCTATCATTATCATTATCATTGTTATTACATTATTATCATTACATTACAGTCATCATCATCATCATCATCATCATCATCATCATCATCATTGTAGTACATTATTATCTTTACACTAGACCATATGTGTTAACAGGAGTGACCTGAAATACAAAGTGGGATTTTGCTCAAGGTACAAACCCAGATGCGTGTAGTATGTGTAATGAATGATATGGTTTATGTCGTGCTTAGCGCACAAACCAAGATGATTGTATGATAAGTGATATTTAATACAATGTGTTTTCATGCGTCAGAGTGTACTAAATTATTATTCAGTATAACGGTTATGCTGAACAAGTTCTCTGGTGATAGACATGGCATTACACATCCAACTTGCCTGCTATCATGAGATTGACTGTTAGCTCATACTCCTTTTTCATCATTCACTCATTCTCAGACATCATTCATATGTATGGATGATCATTCTGGAATCATTCCTCAAACATCATTCGTACTTGCATGTAAAGTGGGTAATTATACTTATGCGATTTCCCAATAATAACTTAAAATGTTTAACATCACTGATATCACAATGAAATATCTCCTTTAACAATCACCCATCAGACACATCATATCTGCAGGAATAACAATTAGTATATGTCTGTGCTTTACACATGATAAATTCACAGATTTAACCACAATTACATTACATTAAAACCTCATTCTTCATCAGAAATTATACTATTTCCAGAATGATAGTCATTCTTACTGATGGGTTTTATCAAATGATACATTCACATCTGTTTAACAATAATGAAAAACACATGAACCACCACAGGCATGCGCTTTCCAATGACATAGACTCATGTGGTCATTAGGCATACTTATGAAATTCACCAAGGATTTAGGAAAATTAAATCCGTGAGTCACCCCATGCTTTCATCAAATACACACAATTTATGTGATATACTCATCCATATTCAGGCATTATGAATCTTAACCATTCTAGCATGCTGGTTGACTAAGTATTATTGTGTGGCACAAACATTAATTCCATATGTTTATAACATTGAAAATACATTTGACTCACCACATGGTGCTTTAATTCAACACACAAAATTATGTTCACTATAGGACTCTATTTGGCTCCCGTGTGTTCATGAAATATAAGAAAACTATTTATTTGTCCATGTGCTCATGTCAAAATTAAATCTACTGACTAACGTGCTCAAGCTACTTGACTATACACATTACACTAGTTTGACTTACCAGTGTTTACACATTTAAAATAGTTTCTTCTGACCAATGTGGGCACATGTAAAATAGTGTCCTTACCACTGCACTAAGGATTCTGAGTTTTCTTACATCTTAAGTTACTCCTACTCTAAATCACTACTGACTGAGTTTAATCAAGAAATAAAATGTATATCCTGTGTCTAATGTTTTATACATTAACTAAGTTGTTTAGCTAGGAGAAAATAAAACTCACTGTAGTTTTCTCCTAATGTACAGTTTACCTATGACAATGATAACTGAATATAATATTATTTACTTTACACACCTTTGACTTACCAATTCCTCTTGGGAAATAGACTCAAAGACTAAACGTAACTAATATAACATATAGCATTGTTTACCTCATTTCAATGAAATGCTCCAATCACCACACGTAAACAACAAGATGTAAGGACTAGAATCGGCTTGTTTCCAAATCTATTCGCTGCTGCGTTTCGGTCCTGCTATTCTCACTATAATAAACTTTCTAACATGTTCATAGCGAGTATAGAGCTACCAATCTCTACAAACACAGGCGCTTTTCTTGTAGTTACGATGAGTTTGTGGCAAGTCAGAGATCTGAGGCCGGTTGCTGTTGTTTTTATCTCAGCTATTTCCGAGTTCAAGTTTTTCCCCATATCCGCTCCGATTCATGAAGTGTGCGTTTTCCAACCGGGGCGGCGTCGATTTTCCATTTTTCCCCAAGTTGAATGGTATACGTTCTTGTACAATGTGTTTTGATTTGAGGAGATCTTGACAGCTAGTAATGGCCTGTGAGTCAGTATACCACAGGGAGCAAGTCGCCGCTGTACGTGTTGCATGGAGGGCAAATATCAGAAATGGAGTAAAGACAAAGGAGAAAATGATTGCAGATAAGTCACACACCGAGCGTTTGAGACGCAAGATGGTGCATGATGGTGGAAATGACCATGTTTTCACATGCATCCACTGTGGACAAAAATTTACAGCTCGAATTGGCCTTAAAGTCACATTCGTCACGACCATGGGTTGTAGTTATTAAGCCTTTTTGAAACAAAAACTATCGATCGTTCAAGACGGCAAGTTGCCAATGATATATATATATATATATATAATTGTGGGTGAGAACGCGGTAAGCTAGCTGATCATATTTCAAGACTGATTGTCTGATTGTGATTGGGAATGTGGTTTCTGTAATGGATAAAAGAAGTGCCTGGGGGTTCGTGGCTAAGGTTGGTGGACGGTGCAGCAGAGCCTGGCATATGATACCACAACATCTAGTCTGAGAATGGAGGTGGGAGAAGTCACGTCGGCGTTCCGCTGGCTAGAGGACGAACAGCACACGCAATGTCGTGACTGTAACGGACTCTCGAAGTATAATGAGAAAGGTTAAGACAGGCATGCTATGGACAGAGTGGCAAGCTTTCATTCAACAATCATAAATAGAGAACATCTGTTGAATTTTCACCCAGGACATGCTGGTGTGGTGGGGAACGAGCAGGCAGACATGTCGGATGTGTGTGAACCTGTTGTTCTAGCGTTGTGCTAAAGGTTGGTAACATAAATTGATTGATAGCCTTGTGCTATAGGTTCTTGACTGATTAAATGTCACCTTAAACGACTTTCCCTTTCTGCCGTGAGATTATATCGCTTACATGTTGTCATTGCGTCTTAATACAACATGTCTACTACTATATTAACAACTGTAAGGATATAACTGTAACACACCCCTACTCCCCAGTTTCAGTCATTCATTTTTGTTTGGTTCCTATCTACCGTGTGTTTGGCACAGTATCTGCTAACACTGTTCAACCTTTCCAAGATAAGACCTACCCACAGATACAGATACAGGTGGATACAGACGTAACAAAGAGTCATGGCTGAATGCGGCGGTCTTTGCTCAAGATGTTTACGAAGGATTTCAGGTCAGAGAAGAGACATGTGCGGCCGCCATAGACTTAGAGGACGCGTACAATAGAGTATCTTTCGAGCACTTGATGCAAACCCTCCTCAGACTGAAAGTGCACCCTCACCTTATACGATGGATAGCTGCAGTTCTGTTCCAGAGGAAGGTGGTGCTAAGATGTGGGAGTTGGTCTTCTGAGCCGATAACAATATTTCCAGGATTGCCGCAGGGTTCACCACTGTCACCAGTACTATTCAAAGTGTATACGGTGCGGATCACTGAACAACAGTTGGACGGGAGGGGTAGGACTCTGTCATTTGCTGACGACATTCTCATGTATCGACAGGGTCGAGATAGACAGGCGGTTGCCAATGATATGCAGGGCGAACTAGATCGAATTTTCTTATGGTGTGCTGATGCCATGCCCTTGTCATCCCTGCAAAGGCATCGGTTACATGGTTCTCCCTAAACAACCATTTTGTGAACACAGACCTGCCGGCAGTGAGAATGGATGGGAGCATTTTGAGAAGAACCCAGTCGATGACATATAATGGCGTGAGGCTTGATCGAGCCTGTCTTTCAGAGATCATGTCGATTATGTCAAAACGAAAGCTCGAAAAGGTTTGTCAGCAATGAGAGTCATGGCGACTGCCAATATCGAGCAAAGACTGCTAATACGTCTGTTCCAAGGACTGGTGCTTTCACCCATCGAGTATGCCCTGGCCATCCTCACTGTCAGCCCTACACAGATTGGAAGACTTGAAAAGGTACAAAACGAAGCCAATTCGCATCATTTTGGGCTGCACGAGAGACACCAGCTGTGTAGCAATGAGATACCTCCTTGACTTCCCGACAGTGAACCACAGGATCGAGATCTGGTGAGCTCCTGCATACTTAAAAATAAGTGCAGATGAGCGGCACCCTCTGCATGAAGCTATATTCAGAGAAAAGGGTAACAGGCTAAAGAGGGGCAAATCATGGATGGGTCGGGTGGAAGATGTCGTCAGACAGGTCTGCAGTCTTTCCAGTATCAAACCCGGCAAGGAATGGGTGCCAGTGCCTCCATCTTTTAAGTGCACTTTCTCCTGCATTATCACACTCGACAGACGGTGCAGAGAGCAGAACCCTGCCGCTGTCAATGCAGAGGTCAACGCACTCATCTATGAACACTCAGGTAACCTCGAAGTGCTCATCTATACAGATGGATCTGTTGTAAAGCAGCAGAGAAGTGCATGAGAATTTACAGCCCCTTCAGCGGGCCGAACCGTTCAAGAATCCAGTGGTGCCCACCCTATGACCACCAGCAGCATGACGATGGAGGTGATGGCAGTTAAAAAGGCTTTCGTATGGCTGGAATCACAGCATTATACCAATGTGTGTGTACTAAGTGATTCAATAAGCATGATTCGGAAGGTTGAAGCTAGATCTGTACGTAGACAGTGGACTGAGTCGCTGAGGAAGTCTGCTGTCCGTAAAGTCACCTTCATCTCCGTCCCGGGACATGCGGGAGTCGAGGGAAATGAACGAGCTGATAAATTGTCTGGCTCTGCACCCCCTGTAGATGGCCAGCCCATGGATCGTGCCGATGTTATTAACGTCTTTAAAGACATGTCGAGAACAGAGGACTTTGACGTCAGTGAATCCACATCGCTGTCCAGGATGACAGATTTTGGAATAAGAACTGGCACGGCCAGACACGAGAAGGACATCGGGAAAACGAGGTGCCTCGTCAACCAACACAGAACTGGCACTATTAGCCACCGAATGCTGATGCATATGCTGGGGGGAGGATCTGAGCACCAATGGACCTGTCCGGAGTGCAATGAAGATACCGCAACTGATAACTGATAACTGATATCCTACCCACGTCTGACGTCTCTTGGACTTCCCCCATTGGTGTTGATCATAGAGTGAGAATATTCCACGTCTGACGTCTCTTGGACTTCCCCCATTGTTGTGAATCAAGGAGTGAGAATATTCCACGTTTATGACAGTTTAAATTGCTGCATTGTTGGTGATCATCTCGCTTGGCATGTAGTCGTGTACGTAGAAATTGTGTTTGTTTTCCTGAAGTTCAGTTACAGATGTTGATCTTCGCTGTGCCTTTTGGTAGACAGGATAAGCTGCAGCCATCCTTTAGCACAATTTGAAAAGAGTACCGTGTCACTTGCATATCTGAGTTCTGAACTGGGTTTCCACCAGTTAATAAATTGATCAAAATTGTCTCTGGTTTTATCCTTTTAGGCAATTTCTCAGTGAATTTTCTGCAGAGATGTTTAACAGGAATAGAAGAGAATGCAGCTCCGCCTTACTTCGCTTAACTCTTCAAATATGTTTTATGTCTCACCGGCTATTCTGACAGCTGCAAGCTGTTTGTGATGTAACAGTTCAATGAAATTCTCCAACAGTACTGGAAACCCCCACATCTCTAGCAATGTTCCACATTTCTTGATATTGGCCACTGTCGATGTCTTGATTGAAGTCAATGAAACAAGTATTGAGACCGGCTTTGTACTCTCTTCATTTCACATAAATGGTTCTCATGTTGAAGGTATGCTCTCTGGTTCCTCTGCCCTCTCTGACCCTGTTTATACTCCACCAACTTCACATTTTAACTTACTTTCATTCGTCTTCAAGATGATTTGCAGAACGATTCACAGCCATCCATTATGAACTTTCCAAGGAGTGGACTTAGAGCTGGGGGAAAATCATTCATTCAGTATCATGTCTTTTGCAAAACCTCGCTCCCATAACAACCTTTCGGAAAACTTCCCAGTCATAAGCAAGATGTCCCGGGTCCGATACTTTCATCTGGAGATCATCTGCCACCCTGCACCCATCTTTTCTTTGACCTTCCTCAATATACACATTGGCACCTTGCCGTCTTGACAGACGATAGTTTGTGCTTTAAAAAGGCATAATAACTTTTACCTGTGGCGGTAGCGAATGTGACTGATAAGGCCAATTTGCGCTGTAAATGTACGTTCACGGTGGGTGAATGTGAACACGTGGTCATTTCCACCATCATGCACCACCTTACGTCTCACACGCTCGGTGTGTGACTTATCTGCAATAATGTTCTCCTTTGTCTTTATTCCATTCACAAAGCATGGGCTAAAATATAGAGATCATGTGTTGCCCATGCAGCATGATCCCTCTCTCGGCCTGCCTAGTTCACTCCAGAGGAAAGGTAACACCCCTACATCTGGAGCAAGACAAGCTGCAGAAGCTGCCGGATAAACAAAGCAATGCTCTAACTGTCCGCCTGTCGGAGCTTCGATCCTAGACCAGCCGCCAACCAAGGCTTAGGGCCTGGTCTGCCCTGCCATGACATGTTGTCATTAGCTTGCATTTCCTCGCACCAGGGTAAGGCTTGTACCCTCCCAATTGCGCTCTTCCGCCCGAAACCGTTGGCACAATTGGGGTGTCGGGTTTAGTAAGCGCCGCTCAACGTTCGGCGCTAACAGAAAGCAGGTAGTACCGTCTACTGTTATACGGTAGCTCAGTCATATCTGACTAAGACCTGACACACGATAATAATCCTTCCTCAATAATCATTGTTATTATTGCAGTGTAGAAAAAAAAAACACGTTCTTGGGCTAGGAACAATGTAAGGTGTCCATCTTTGTGATATGTGAGGGATGGTCATTAAGAAACATGTATTTTATTACAAATTGCACGCATGTGTGTGGACAACGAAAATTATTATTTTAGAACACACACTGGCTCTTAAGCAATATCCCAACTAGGGGTGGGTAGGATCGAGCAGTTTGCGCAGTCGCAATAGCGATTACAAAATGGCTGCCCCACTATCGACTTGCATCGTGGAAGAACAGCGAGGTTTTCTTTGGCCAGAGTGTGTGTTACCTTGTTGAATCTACAGATAACTGATGATTCAGCGTGGAGACAATTGTCTGAATCAGGGAGAATATATACATGGGTAGACAGATTTCAAAATGGAAAACAAAACATCAATCATAAACCGTGTAGTGGCAGACCTGCAAGAATATTGATGACCATCTTGTGGGATATCAATAGCCCTACATTGGTACACTTCTGAGGGAAATGGTGAAACTGAGACCAGTGCTTGGAATATTGGCATACTATTAAACAAACTGAAGTCTGAGATACGATTGAAACGCCGTGGACTTCTCTCAAAAGGAGTATGGTTGTTGCACGACAACGCCCGCTCTCATACGGAAAACACACACAGTGGATACACTACGTGCTATGAAACTTGAGGTCCTGAAACATCCATCATACAGTCCCGACTTGGCACCATCAAACTTTCACATGTTTGGACCCTTGAAAGAATATTTGCGGGGCCAGAGGTTTGCAGATAACAACGAGATAATGGAGGCCGTGCAACACTGGTTTAATGCCAGACCCAAAAACTAGTCCCTAAAAGGCATCAACAAGCTAGTAGACAGGTGGACAAGGTGTGTTGCCAGGTAGGTGGACTATGCTGAGAAAAACACACACACAATTTCTGGTTAGCATTATTGTAAAAACGTTATTTGTAAAATCTCTGTTACTTAATGCTAATTTTTCTCGTTCTTCCAGCCGGCATCCATTTGTGCACATCCTGTGTGGGATCGTTTATCGGCGGGGTTTTGAGCAGACGTTTCAAGCTGACAGTCATTACAGCTCTCAAGGTCACCCTTATTATGACCACAATAGCTCTTGGTGTCCATCTACTGACCCTCCTTTTTCAGTGTGAGCAACCAACAGTTTACAACTGGCCTGGGTGAGTTGGTGTTCTGGTTGCACACATGCATTTGGTCATGTATAAAACAAACTGTATTACTGGTATACGTTAGCGACACAGTGGCAGTGGAGCAGGCCTCACATCTGCTACTCTCATGTCTCTTTTCTATGTAACGTGCAAAATAGATAACTTCTTTATTGATTCCCAGGCAGAGGAGGCTCGTCAGCCTTTGTTGGTATCTCCTCTAAGAGAGGAAACTCTAAATCTAATACCCCCGCTGTCTTGCGGGTATACCCATATGGGAAAGGCTTCGGTAGTAAACCCTGAGGACAAATCCGGAGATGGAGTCCCTAAGGCAGTTCCTTGTTGTAAACAACATAGTTCTGGCAACTCCTGCGACGGAACCGATGCCAAGTTGCTTTGGCTACTGCCTTTCTCTTTGTCAACATTGGTGGCGTGGAGAGAGGGAACTTGCTACTGGGCAACGGCTGGTTCTCCGAATTCCATTGCCCAGGCTTGTGCCCTGAAGAGGTCACTTCAGCACCGCGTAACAGCGGTGACGCATTAGATAACTGGTGTGCGAGTGATTGGAAGGGCCCAATCTTAGACTGGCCTGCGGCCTGCGTGCCCAGTTTGTGATTCTTTGAAAATAAAATCCAATCATTCGTTTGTTCGTTCGTTCGATCGTTCTCCAATGAGACAACTTTCGAACCTTGTTTATACAGATGCAAACCTGGGTTGTAATGTTGCCAAAAGAATGACGCGGGATCGCGCTATCTGCACACACACACACACACACATACACACACGCACGCACGAACGCACGCACGCATGCACGCACGCACACACACGCACACACACATGTAAATCTGGCTGTAATGTCGCCAAAGGAATGACGCAGCCTCGCGCTATCCGCAAACACCATGATGGAAGAAGTAGGGTTGTTATTTCAATGTAGAACATGAAAGACCGCACACTCCATGGTTGAAGGTAGCATAGGAGTGGCAAAGCTAAGCCGAAATGATGAGCACACACACCTGCGGATAGTTCATAAAGCAGGGGCAACTTTCATGTTTCTCACGGTTTACTTTGTAATAGCGGGCGTGTTAGTGTAAGTTTTGGTAAAGTTTATTTAGTAGTAGCCGGTGTGTTGGTGTAATTGTTGGTAATGCTCATTTAATATTAGTCTGCGCGTTGGTGTAATTTTTTGCTAAGGTTTATTTAGTACTAGCTGACCCGGCCCGGCTTCGCCCAGTTCCTGGCTGGGATCTATCTATCTATCTATCTATCTATCTATCTATCTATCTATCTATCTATCTATCTATCTATCTATCTATCTATCTATCTATCTATCTATCTATCTATCTATCTATCTATCTATCTATCTATCTGCCTGCCTGCCTGCGTGCCTACCCGTCCGTCCGTCTCTCCCTCCGTCTCTCCCGCCGTCCCTCCCTCCCTTCCTCCCTGTCTGTCTGTCTGTCTGTCTAATAATTTATTGGTTGCAGTTTGAAAATTTAGCTTAATGCTAGGATTAGGAGGAAGAGGAGGAGGGAGAGGAGGAGGAGGGCGAGGAGGAGGAGGAGGAGGAGGGGGAGGAGGCGTAGGAGGGGAGGAGGGGTAGGTGGGGGGAGGAGGATGGGAGGAAGATGGGAGGCAGAGGAGGAGGAGGAGGGGGAGGAGGAGGAGGGGTGGACAATGGTGAGGAGGGGGAGGAGGTAGAGGAGGGGGAGGAGAAGGAGGGGGAGCCTGCCTGCCTTCCTGCCTGCCTACCCGTCCGTCTGTCTCTCCCTCCGTCTATCCCTCCCTCCCTCCCGCCCTCTCTCCCTCCCTGTCTGTCTGTCTGTCTGTCTGTCTGTCTGTCTGTCTGTCTGTCTGTTTGTCTAATAATTTATTGGTCGCAGTTAGAAAATTTAGCTTAATGCTAGGATTAGGAGGAGGAGGGGGGAGGAGGAGGAGGAGGGGAGGAGGAGGAGTAGGGGGAGGAGGAGGGGGAGGAGTGGAGGAGGGAAAAGGAGGAGGAGGACGAAGGGTGGGAGGAGGAGGAGGAGGATTATAACGCATATGCCTGTAGATAACCTTAGCGAGAAGGTCCACCTGTTTGAGAAATATGCAACAATTCTACATATATAGCAATGCTATTAAATGTTATGTCCCCTCGCTATATATAAATTATAATGTAAATTAAAATATTAAATAATATTAAGTAAATAACTGTTTGTACACTAACAAACTATGACAGTTGGCAGCACGGGAATGAGAAGAAGAAATGTAGAAAATTTCATCTCAATCGGATGGACCATTCGCGAACGCATAACATACATACATACAGACATACAGACAGACATTCTATTTTATATATATATATATATATAAATTAGCCAGCGTGTTGGTGTCATGTTAAGGAGGCATCGCAGATAACACCACTAGTGCAATGGGGCGAGAATTCGACGTCTGCGCCAACCCTCTGTTAATGGAGGAAAAGACTGATCACCAGTCATCTCTGCACTCCGGCCTACAAATTGTGATGCCTCTAACACATCTCAGGCCCATAACAGATCCCTCCTCAGCAATGTTTATATTTTGGGTTTTAGTTTAGTATGTCACCTTGTTTAGTTTAGAATGTCACATAGTTTAGTTTAGTATGTCACCTAGTTTAGTTTAGTATGTCACCTTGTTTAGTTTAATATGTCCCCTAGTTTAGTTTAGTATGTCACCTAGTTTACTTTAGTTTGTCACCTAGTTTAGTTTAGTATGTCACCTAGTTTAGTTTAGTATGTCACCTAGTTTAGTATGTCACATAGTTTAGTATGTCATCTAGTTTAGTTTAGTATGTCACCTAGATTAGTTTAGTATGTCACCTAGTTTAGTATGTCACCTAGTTTAGTTTAGTATGTCACCTAGTTTAGTTAAGCATGTCACCTAGTTTAGTTTAGCATGTCACCTAGTTTAGTATGTAACCTAGTTTAGTATATCACCTAGTTTAGTATGTCACCTAGTTTAGATTAGAATGTCACCGAGTTTAGTTTAGTATGTTATCTAGTTTAATTTAGTATGTCACCTAGTTTAGTATGTCACCTAGTTTAGTATGTCACCTAGTTTAGTATGTCACCTAGTTTAGTATGTCACCTAGTTTAGTATGTCACCTAGTTTAGTTTAGTATGTCACCTAGTTTAGTATGTCACCTTGTTTAGATTAGTTTGTCACCTAGTTTAGTATGTCACCAAGTTTAGTTTAGTATGTCACCTAGTTTAGTTTAGTATGTCACCTAGTTTAGTTTAGTATGTCACCAAGTTTAGTTTAGTATGTCACCTAGTTTAGTATGTCACCTAGTTACGTTTAGTATATCATCTAGTTTAATTTAGTATGTCCCTCATTTAGTATGTCACCTAGTTTAGTTTGTCACCTAGTTTAGTTTAGAATGTCACCTAGTGTACTATGTCACCTTGTTTAGTTTAGTTTGTCACTTTATTTAGTTTAGTTTGTCACCTAGTTTAGTATGTCACCAAGTTTAGTTTAGTATGTCACCTAGTTTAGTTTAGTATGTCACCTAGTTTAGTTTAGTATGTCACCAAGTTTAGTTTAGTATGTCACCTAGTTTAGTATGTCACCTAGTTACGTTTAGTATGTCATCTAGTTTAATTTTGGATGTCCCTAATTTAGTATGTCACCTAGTTTAGTTTGTCACCTAGTTTAGTATGTCACCTAGTTTAGTATGTCACCTAGTTTAGTTTAGAATGTCACCTAGTTTACTATGTCACCTTGTTTAGTTTAGTTTGTCACTTTATTTAGTTTAGTTTGTCACCTAGTTTAGTTTAGTTTGTCACCTAGTTTAATATGTCACCAAGTTTAGTTTAGTATGTCATCTAGTTAAGTTTAGTATGTCACCTAGTATATTTGAGTACGTCGCTTAGTTTTGTTTAGTATGTCACCTAGTTTATGTTAGTATGTCACATAGTTTAGTTTATTATGTCACCTAGTTTAGAATGTCACCTAGTTTAGTATGTCACCTAGTTTAGTTTAGTATGTCACCTAGTTTAGTATGTCACCTAATTTAGTATGTCACCTAGTTTAATTTAGTATGTAACCTAGTTTAGTATGTCATCTAGTTTAGTATGTCACCTAGTTTAGTTTAGTATGTCACCTAGTTTAGTTTAGTATTTCACGTAGTTTAGTATGTCACCTAGTTTAGTATGTCACCTAGTTTAGTATGTCACCTAGATTAGTATGTCACCTAAATTAGTATGTCACCTAGTTTAGTTTGGTATGTCACCTAGTTTAGTTTAGTATGTTATCTAGTTTAATTTAGTATGTCACCTAGTTTAGTATGTCACCTAGTTTAGTATGTCGCCTAGTTTAGTATGTCACCTAGTTTAGTATGTCACCTAGTTTAGTTTAGTATGTCACCTAGTTTAGTATGTCACCTTGTTTAGATTAGTTTGTCACCTAGTTTAGTATGTCACAAAGTTTATTTTAGTATGTCACCTAGTTTAGTTTAGTATGTCACCTAGTTTAGTTTACTATGTCACCAAGTTTAGTTTAGTATGTCACCTAGTTTAGTATGTCACCTAGTTACGTTTAGTATATCATCTAGTTTAATTTAGTATGTCCCTCATTTAGTATGTCACCTAGTTTAGTTTGTCACCTAGTTTAGTTTAGAATGTCACCTAGTGTACTATGTCACCTTGTTTAGTTTAGTTTGTCACTTTATTTAGTTTAGTTTGTCACCTAGTTTAGTTTAGTTTGTCACCTAGTTTAGTATGTCACCAAGTTTAGTTTAGTATGTCATCTAGTTTAGTTTAGTATGTCACCTAGTTTATTTGAGAACGTCACTTAGTTTTGTTTAGTATGTCACCTAGTTTATGATAGTATGTCACCTAGTTTAGTTTAGTATGTCACTTAGTTTAGTTTATTATGTCACCTAGTTTAGTATGTCACCTAGTTTAGTATGTCACCTAGTTTAGTTTAGTATGTCACCTAGTTTATTATGTCACCTAGTTTAGTTTAGTATGTCACCTAGTTTAGTATTTCACCTAGTTTAGTATGTCACCTACTTAAGTTTAGTATGTCACCTAGTTTAGTATGTCACCTAGTTTAGTATGTCACCTAGTTTAGATTAGTATGTCACCTAGTTTAGTTCAGTATTTCACCTAGTTTAGTATGTCACCTAGTTTAGTATGTCACCTAGATTAGTATGTCACGTAGATTAGTATATCACCTAGTTTAGTTTGGTATGTCACCTAGTTTAGTTTAGTATGTCACCTAGTTTAGTATGTCACCTAATTTAGTATGTCACCTAGTTTATTATGTCACCTGGTTTATTATGTCACCTAGTTTAGTATGTCAACTAGATTAGTTTAGTATGTCACCTAATTTAGTATGTCACCTAGTTTAGTATGTCACCTAGTTTAGTTTAGTATGTCACCTAGTTTAGTATGTCACATAGTTTAGTTTAGTATGTCACATAGTTTAGTTTAGTATGTCACCTAGTTTAGTTTAGTATGTCACCTAGTTTAGTTTAGTATGTCACCTAGTTTAGTATGTCACCTAGTTTAGTATGTCATCTAGTTTAGTATGTCATCTAGTTTAGTATGCCACCTAGTTTAGTTTTGTATGCCACCTAGTTTAGTTTAGTATGTCACCTAGTTTAGTATGTCACCTAGTTTAGTATGTCACCTAGTTTAGTATGTCACCTAGTTTAGTATGTCACCTAGTTTAGTTTAGTATGTCACCTAGTTTAGTATGTCACCTAGTTTAGTATGTCACCTAGTTTAGTATGTCACCTAAGTTAGTATAGTATGTAACCTAGTTTAGTATGTCACCTAGTTTAGTATGTCACCTAGTTTAGTTTAGTATTCACCTAGTTTAGTTTAGTATGTCACCTAGTTCAGTTTTGTATGTCACCTAGTTTAGTATGTCACCTAGTTTAGTATGTCACCTAGTTTAGTATGTCACCTAGTTTAGTATGTCACCTAGTTTAGTTTAGTATGTCACCTAGTTTAGTATGTCACCTAGTTTAGTATGTCACCTAGTTTAGTATGTCACCTAGTTTAGTTTAGTATGTCACCTAGTTTAGTATGTCACCTAGTTTAGTATGTCACCTAGTTTAGTATGTCACCTAGTTTAGTTTAGTATGTCACCTAGTTTAGTATGTCACCTAGTTTAGTATGTCACCTAGTTTAGTATGTCACCTAGTTTAGTTTAGTATGTCACCTAGTTTAGTATGTCACCTAGTTTAGTATGTCACCTAGTTTAGTATGTCACCTAAGTTAGTATAGTATGTAACCTAGTTTAGTATGTCACCTAGTTTAGTATGTCACCTAGTTTAGTTTGTCACCTAGTTTAGTTTGTCACCTAGTTTAGTTTGTCACCTAGTTTAGTTTAGTATGTCACCTAGTTTAGTTTGTCACCTAGTTTAGTTTAGTATGTCACCTAGTTTAGTATGTCACCTAGTTTAGTATGTCACCATGTTTAGTTTGTCACCTAGTTTAGTTTAGTATGTCACCTAGTTTAGTTTGTCACCTAGTTTAGTATGTCACCTAGTTTAGTTTAGTATGTCACCTAGTTTAGTTTAGTATGTCACCTAGTTTAGTATGTCACCTAGTTTAGTTTATTATGTCACCTAGTTTAGTTTAGTATGTCACCTTGTTTAGTATGTCACCTAGTTTAGTTTGCCACCTAGTTTAGTTTGCCACCTAGTTTAGTTTAGTATGTCACCTAGTTTAGTTTAGTATGTCACCTAGTTTAGTTTAGTATTTCACCTAGTTTAGTATGTCACCTAGTTTAGTATGTCACCTAGTTTAGTATGTCACCTAGTTTAGTTTGTCACCTAGTTTAGTATGTCACATAGTTTAGTTTAGTATGTCACCTAGTTTAGTATGTCACCAAGTTTAGTTTAGTATGTCACCTAGATTAGTATGTCACCTAGTTTAGTATGTCACCTAGTTTAGCTTAGTATGTAACCTAGTTTAGTATGTCACCTAGTTTAGTATGTTACCTAGTTTAGTTTAGTATGTCACCTAGTTTAGTTTAGTATGTCACCTAGTTTAGTATGTCACCTAGTTTCGTTTAATATGTCACCTAGTTTAGTATGTCACCTAATTTAGTATGTCACCTAGTTTAGTTTAGTATGTCACCTAGTTTAGTTTAGTCTGTCATATAGTTTAGTATGTCACCTAGCTTAGTTTGTCACCTAGTTTAGTATGTCACCTAGTTTAGTATGTCACCTAGTTTAGTAAGTCACCTAATTTAGTTTAGTATATCATCTAGTTTAGTTTAGTATGTCACCTAGTTTAGTTTAGTATGTCACCTAGTTTAGTATGTCACCTAGTTTCGTTTAATATGTCACCTAGTTTAGTATGTCACCTAATTTAGTATGTCACCTAGTTTAGTTTAGTATGTCACCTAGTTTAGTTTAGTCTGTCATATAGTTTAGTATGTCACCTAGCTTAGTTTGTCACCTAGTTTAGTATGTCACCTAGTTTAGTATGTCACCTAGTTTAGTAAGTCACCTAATTTAGTTTAGTATGTCATCTAGTTTAGTTTAGTATGTCACCTAGTTTAGTTTAGTATGTCACCTAATTTAGTTAAGTATGTCAGCTATACTGTCCACTTAGTGGTATGGAAGGATACCGTGCAGCAGTGCAGGAAACACCGATCAGAGTCGGCGTTCTCGTGGCAAGTAGTAGGCAAACCTGAACTTGGCCTCTAAAGGGCATCCACGTGTCTATATAGCCGCGATTTGATGCCAAAGACAAATTTAAAATTACCAGCCATGTGTATATGGAACACAAAGGGAAACTACCACATTGTCTATGCAATTAGTGATAGTGAAGATCATCATCAACACACTCCGGACAGGTCCATAGGTGCTCCAATCTCTTCCTGAACATCACCGCCGGGTTATATCGACTAATCTTACCAGTTCTTTGTTGGTTGATCCAAAGCCTTGTGCTCTTGACAAAATGTCCATGTCTTCCTGCTCCCCTCTTCACACCCCTACCACTTCTGCAGATTCCCAGGTTTCTTACAAGCTGTCCATCCGTCCAGCGTCTCTCCCATCAGTTACATTTCCCACCTTGATCTTCGCCGCGTTAGCCACCGTAAGCACTTCATGCCAGTATTCTCACTAAACAATAAGACAGGGCATATTTCTTCGTTAGCTTTTCGCGGCGCTTTCTTGTTTCTGTTTACTTGTGAGGCCTGGTCCACTTTAACTGTTTCCCTCCTCCGCCATTTTATAAAGTTGTCCTACACTCTGTTTCTTTTATCAGTTATTTCCCTCTTGCTTTAATCATTTACATGTTTACGGCTTCGCCGCGCTGTCACCAACTCCGTGTTTATGAGTCAAATAACTCACCCCATCCATACACGCACTTGCCCGCTTCATTGTAGTCAAGCCACCTTTCGTAATCCGGTCATCTGATTAATAGAAACAATAGGGCCCGTGTGTTGTTTCATACACAGAATGGACAAATGTTAAGATTCGCTTAGGCAGTTGCTATTTGTATAGTCAATCTAACTTTGTGTTAAGTAATAATCAGTTAAGAATATTGTGGTAGATAATTTAAATTACAGTGGGAATAAGTGTGGTGTATATTTCAGCTTGTTTATTTTACGTTGTGTGGCTTCTGTAGTAAGCTCCTGACTTACAGGGGTATAAAGGTGGCTGCTGGGCTTCTGGTTGACTGCCACTGCCGTCGGTGATGAACTGTATTTTTGTGGACTGTGTGGGTGAACATCTAGGAAACATCCAGATAGGAAAATGACTGCCGATTCCATCAGAAATGAACTGGGTGTTTCGTGGGGGACTGGTGTGTTGACATTCTGGCGGCGGCATTATGCACAGTGTATCTGTGCGGGCTGTTGTTTGTCGAGACTCCTGACTTTTGGGCAGTGGGGAGCGTTTTGTGTGATATTCACTGGCACAGGAACGGAGCATAATGGGGACGACCCGTTGCTGTGAAGTTGGAACTGCGACTAACTAACTAACTAAAGGTAAGAGGTCGATTTCATTGCACCTGGTTTTATTAATTATGGCTCGGTCTCTTTCCACAGGGCGGCTTGCTGGAAATGTCGTATAGTGCTCGAACTCCGTAGCCCCAGCGTCGACCCCCAATGTCTCCGAGAAAATTGTACTCGTGAACCAAATGTTGCAGTCCGGAATCGAACCCGCGACTTTCGAAGCCCGAGATAAGCGGTGTAACCACTTCGACACTCTTATTCCACCAGGCTATATGCAAAGAAATATGCCAGTCAATAAATTATGCAAACTCTTGTATGTGTCTTCAGTATTCGGCTTGACTATATTGTTTTCACTTGTTTTTATCCTTGAACTGGGTCACACGTGGATCAGCGAGGACAACGCCTGCAACAATGGGTGTAACTGCAGGGACAACAGCTACTTCCCCATCTGTGGGGGTGACGGGAGGACCTACTACTCTCCTTGTCACGCCGGATGCCCCCAGACGGAGCTCGGGGTACGTCAGGGTGTATAGGTGTGAACTAGCTCTAGATATTTGTATGTCAGTTTTTGCTGCTCGCAGTAACACTAAAGTAAGAGACCGTGTCCACTCAAAACTTCATATAGGCTAAATGATGATCTCGTCTTGGATTAGAAGGTTGATAAATGTATGGTCAGTAAGATGTATGATAACATGTTGGATTAGAAGGTTGATAAATGTATGGTCAGTAAGATGTATGATAACATGTTGGAGTAGGAGGTTGATAATTGTATGGTCAGTTAGATATATGATAACATGTTGGAGTAGGAGGTTGATAATTGTATGGTCAGTTAGATATATGATAACATGTTGGAGTAGGAGACTGATTATTGTATGGTCAGTTAGATGTATGATAACATGTTGGAGTAGGATACTGATAATTGTATGGTCAGTTAGATGTATGATAACATGTTGGAGTAGGAGGTTGATAATTGTATGGTCAGTTAGATATATGATAACATGTTGGAGTAGGAGGTTGATAATTGTATGGTCAGTTAGATATATGATAACATGTTGGAGTAGGAGGTTGATAATTGTATGGTCAGTTAGATGTATGATAACATGTTGGAGCTTTTATTTGCAGACGATCACTGCCCGTTTTACCGCGATGAGGGCAGGCTGCAAAATCATATTAATAAGCTGAGTTCAACATGCAGCAGATACAGTATGAATATAAATACAACCAAAACTGTAGTAATGCAGGTTAGCAAATACCCTGGTCCACTAAATATACTGATAAATGATACCGCTCTGAAACAAGTAAAAACATTTAATAGTTAGGAAGTATGATCACAGGAGATGGCAGAATAGAAGAGAAACGGAAACCAGATGTCAAAGAAACAAGTGAGCTTACATCTAAATATACTTATGTCTGCAAAACGACAGATACTAAATAACATATCCACAGCAATACTTTGCTACCAGTGTCCATGCTTCTTACTGTGTGTATTGGTGTATTATTTGTCAGGTGGTCTCCTCGTTCATTACCCTTTACCCCGGCATTCCCTTTTCCCCGTAGCCCAGTATTTTGACTCCTTGGATTTAGTTTATGTCTGATGCCGTGAACAAGCAACAGAACCTTTGTTTTGACTACTCTAAGGGTCTTATTTTTCTGTTAATTTGCTCAGACATTCATTTGCCATTTTCAATCCGGCTGGCTCTTATAGTTAGGTTGTTAGTTATCCGTTGGGGATTGCACTTCGGACATGTCCATAGGTGCTCAGATCCCCGACCACCTCACATACGCATCACAGCTCTGTGTTGGTTGACGAAGCCCCTCATTCTCCCCTATGTAAGGCGTTGCCAATTCTTACTCCCAAGTCTCTCATACTAGAGAGCGGAGTGGATTCACTGGCCTAAAAGTCCTCGGCTCTCTACATCTCACTAAGGGCATTAATAACATCGGCGCGATACATGGGCTGTCCATCTGCAATGGGTATAGAGCCAGCGAATTTATCAGCTCGTTCATTTCCTTCATCTCCCGCGTATCCCAAAACTGTAAAGACGAAGGTGACTCTCCGGACAACAGATCTCCGCAGCGATTCAATCCACTGTCTGTACGGAACCCACTTGGATCTTTCGAATCATGCTCAAAGAATATCTTAGTACACACACATGGTTCTGGTAATTTCCTGGCAACACCACATCTGCAATGCCTGTATTAGTGTTTCATTAGATTTATTTGTTGTCCAGATTTCTTCTTTTTCTTTTGTCCTTCGGCTTTTGCCGTGAATCGTCGCAGAGAGGAAGCCAATGTAATTTTCTGTTTTTGTTTTATTGACTTGAATTGCTGCTTGCATTAACATAATTTTTGATGTCTTAAATGTCTTTTTTACTCCATCCAGCCAACTCTACCTGTGCGGTCGCCTCGCCTTATATCCCACAGTTCTCACTTTGAACGCTCTAACCGCTGGTTGATTTTGTTCAATTCTACATATTTATTTGAACACTTTAACTCATTCTTGTTATATAACGTCAGTCATCCTTATATTTGTAGTTTCTCATTTGCCTCTGCATATTTTCTTATTTTCTCAGCTGCATTTCTTATGCATCTCATCTCACGTGATGTCGTTCACGCCTGAGTTATTCTAGGACTTTCCATATCTGGCATTTGTCACACAGCATTTGGAAGAACAAAGTGTCTATCGGCTTTTTTTTATTTTTTAAAATTGTATATTAGTTTATATTTAGACGTTTTAAGTAGGTGCTGTTTAATATGTAATGCTGTTTGCCTTCTGAAATGTATATATGTCAGAGATTATAATGCGACTGGCTCCGTGTACATGCTTTCAACTTCCTTCCACCAAAACATGTACGGAATGTCAAGACCCTGAGGCACATTGTAGCCTTGATTAAATACATTCTGAGGATGGTCTGTGTGACAGCGAGGGATAAGAAGAAAGGGGTTTACGGTCAATAGAATTGACCTCATTGCATCAAGTTACATGGTTCCGTCTCCTTCAGCAGAAATTTCCTGAAGCCTCACACAAAGCGGGAACTCCGTAGCTTCAGCGACGAACACCAGAAGTCGCTGAGAAAACGGACCTGTGAATAGAATGACGGAATCCAGAAACGAACCCACAACTTTCGAAGCGAGGCAGGTTGCTTAACCGCTTGACCACGGTGACTACTTCCCCAGACAGAGGCAGAAGATGTGTCAGGACATTGACACAGACGTGTGAGGACATTGACACAGATGTGTGAGGACATTGACACAGATGTGTGAGGACATTGACACATAATCTGAGGACATTGACCTAGCCAGAGGCTTGCCTGTAAGAGCTGGCAATGTCTGCATTGTCTATTGTGTCATTTAATCTCTACTTCAATGAGGTCTCATCAATACCCGTCCACGTAGTTCTCAACTGATACCACGCGCTTTCATATTGCTTTCTAATTTCCTTAAAAACAGTACATATTGCACATGTTGGTTTCATGTTAATAGTTCTAATCACAATGATGGATGATTGATTCTAATTTAAACATTGATTGAATGAATCAACAGTGAAATTAATCCTATCAAACAGATTTACCGATAGCAGACGTGACGTAGTCGCTGGACGCTCGCCTGTCTTGCCGGTGTCTTGGGTTCGATGAGTATCAGGCCGTTTTATTAATTTGTAAATTGGCCCGGGCTTTCATGTCGATCCAGTTTAACTCTTTCTCTGCCAAGTGCCCTTACATCGCTACAGTAGACCGACGGTGACGCCCCTGTGCCCTTTAAACGCCACAGTATAAACAGTGGTTTATTTGATACATTTCAGCTACCTTCCGCAATTTTAAGTTTTAAGTGACGGTAAATTGAAAATTCACACACCCAGAACATTTCCCTTTCGGCATTGTAAGGCTAAACGTTCGCATGCATTGTTTTTGTGATACTTTGAGATTTAAACTAGTGTTAAGTAGTTTGTTTTTGGTTTTTGACAAATGGCAACGCCTTCGAGTATGCGGCCTCGTATACTTACATCAGATCAAGCTAGATATTATATTTATAGTGATTTCAAGGACTTTGTGAAAGATTTTAAAACTGAAACCACGTGCAGTATTCAGTTAGTTAGATTATTTCGTAGTAATGGAAAACACCACTGAAAGCGAAAGTTCGTCAAAATATGTCATAATATGATGGAACATATCGAATTATGAATGCGCTAATGGGCTACATTTATGGCCCTAATTTTTTTTTGTCAATCACAAAGTATTTAAAGAGTATTTAAATAATTAAATTTAAAAGAATAATAATTATAACTAAATAGAAAATAGTGTTTATATTCTTCTACTCAGTACAATCTAAGTGGTGTGTTACTGACATTTTCCATTTTGTGTGAAAATTATGTGCTTCAAAATATTATGTTTTAATTATGTTTTATTGGTGTTTTGATACAGTTCTTGTGATATTATTGAATAAAAGTGGTGTGTGTAACAGTATTCAGCACATTTAACCGGATTAACTGCAGTGGATTATAAATAACGCCTTGGTAAGTGAAATTTTAAAATATTTTTTACCTTTTTAATTTTAATTATTATTAATAAACCTCTCATTATTGTCATAAAATTTCCAACCTATCAATTAATTATTATCGCTATCATGTTTCTTGTGCAATCCTCTTTAATTTGATATATAATACAATATATTTGCTACTATTTTAACTATTTTAAAAGTATTATTGTGAAACACCGCAACCTCCAATTTTCTACCATGAAATTCTGTTTGGTAAGGACCCAATGTTTGTTTGGCACTGAAAGAGTTAAAACACTAATACCAATGGAACCAGTAGCAGTCTTATTATGTGTCTGGCTGGCCTTTCCTCGAAGTCCCGAGTGTCGGCCAGATCCTCTGGTCACTCCCTGCAGCGCCATTCTCTCCAGGCCGTGATAATATAACTGTATTTCTGCACTATAACCACGATCCCACGGGGCCTGACTATGTCTTCCTTATCATCGACCAATACCCCACCGAGCTGTGAGGACCCAGCCAATCTGTCCCCCTGATCGTTTAACACCACACCAGAATGTCCTGGGGGAAACAATCCAACAGATACTCTCTATTTTTGATTGTTGAATGGAAGCCTACCACTCTGCTCGCGGCAGGCCTGTCTTCACCGTTAATATCCTACTTTATAAGTCTGTTACAATCACGACATGATTGTGCTGTTTCTCCTCCATCCAGCGTAACGCCGATGTGACCGCCTCCACCTCCATTCTCAGTTTTCTCTGTTTTACACAGATGTACCAGAACTGCTCATGTATCACTGGGGGACTGGCCAAGGCTGGCACCTGCGACTACGGTTGTCCACACCTCTATGCTTACATCATTACGGTGGGCGTGCGGAGTATGGTCATGACTCTGATCACTATTCCAAAGGTGATTACCTACATGAGGTACGCCCACGTTAACAAATTAGTTAACTTTTGGTAGTAGTCGTCAACTACGTTCATGTTCACACATTAGACAACTTTTGGTAGTAGTCATCAGTTAGTCTCCCTGGTCTAAGAGTTACACGACTTTCTCCGTAATCCCATATACTCTCGTGAGTAACGTGACGTGCGCGAAAATCGGTCGCGGTTTTTCCGCGTCGGTAACTTACTGGGTATGTGATCCGGTGGCTCAGAAAGCAATGGCAAACTACTGAGCGTAATCTTGCTAAGAAATCAACAATCAGTTGAAAGATGCTGATGTTGACAGCGATGTCCTATAAAGGATATGAGAACAAACCAAAACGTAGTCATCAACTACGTTTACGTTAACAAATCAGATAACTTTTGATAGTAGTCATCAGTTACGTTCACATCAACAAATTAGATAACTTTTGTAGTAGTCATCAGATACGTGAACTTTAAAATATTTATCTTTTGTAGTAGTTATTAACTTCATTCACATTAACAAATATATCTTTGGTAGTAGTCATCGACTACGTTCACGTTTACAAATGTATGTTTGGTAGTAGTCATCAACTACGTTCACATTAACAAATATATCTTTGGTAGTAGTCATCAACTACGTTGACGTTAACAAATGTATGTTTGGTAGTAGTCATCAACTACGTTCGCGTTAACCAATTAGTTAACTTTTGTAGTAGGCATCAACTACGTTCACGTTAACAAATTAGTTAACTTTTCGTAGTAGCTATCAACTATGTTCACGTCAGCAACTGCCAATATCGAGCAAAGACTGCAATTACTTCTGTTCCAAGGACTGGTGCTTTCACCCATCGAGTATGCCTTGGCCATTCTCACTGTCAGCTCTACACAGATTGAAAGACTTGAAAAGGTACAAAATGAAGCCATGCGCATCATTTTGGGCTGCACGAGAGACACCAGCTGTGTAGCAATGAGATACCTCCTTGACTTCCCGATAATGAACCACAGGATCGAGATCTGGAGAGCTCGTGCATACTTAAAAATAAGTGCAGATGAGCGGCATATATATATATATATATATATATATATATATATATATATATAGCATAAAGCTATATTCAGAGAAAAGGGTGACAGGCTAAAGAGGGGCAAATCATGGATGGGTCGGGCGGAAGATGTCGTCAGACGGTCTTATCAGTATCAACCCCGGCAAGGAATGGGTGCCGGTGCCTCCAGCTTTTAAGTGTACCTTCTCCTGCATTATCACACTCGACAGACGGTGCAGAGAGCAGAACCCTGCCGCTGTCAATGCAGAGGTTAACGCGCTCATCTATTATCACTCAGATAGCCCCGAAGTGCTCATCTATACAGATGGATCTGTTGTAAAGCAGCAGAGAAGTGCGTGGGCATTTACAGCCCGTTCAGCGGGCCGAACCGTTCAAGAATCCAGTGGTGCCCACTCTATGACCACGAGCAGCATGACGATGGAGGTGATGGCAGTTACACAGGCTTTCATATGGCTGGAATCACAGCATTATACCAACGTGTGTGTACTAAGTGACTCAATGAGCATGATTCAGAAGGTCGAAGCTGGATCTGTACGTAGACAGTGGACTGAGTCGCTGCGGAAGTCTGTTGTTCGTAAAGTCACCTTCATCTTCGTCCCGGGACATGCGGGAGTCGAGGGAAATGAACGAGCTGATAAACTGGCTGGCTCTGCACCCCCTGTAGATGGCCAGCCCATGGATCGTACCGATGTTATTAACGCCTTTAAAGATATGTCGAGAACAGAGGACTTTGACGTCAGTGAATCCACATCGCTGTCCAGGATGAAAGACTTGGGAGTAAGAATTGGCACGGCCAGACACGAGAGGTACATTGGGAAAACGAGGTGCCTCGTCAACCAACACAGAACTGGCACTATTAGCCACCGGGCGCTGATGCATATGCTGGGGGGGGGGAGGATCTGAGCACCTATGGGCCTTTCCGGAGTGCAATGAAGATACCCCAACTGATAACTGATATGTTCACGTCAACAAAATATTTAACTTTTGGTAGCAGTCATCAACTACGTTCACGTTAACAAATTAGTTAACTTTTGTAGTAGTCATCAACTACGTTCACGTTAACAAATTAGTTATCTTTTGTAGTAATCATCAACTACGTCCACGTTACCAAATTAGCGAACTTTACGTCGTTGTCATGAAATCCGTTCACATTAACAAATTAGTTAACATTTAGTTTTTGTCATCAACTCCGCTGGCATTAACAAATAAGTTAACATTTCGTCTTGGTTATCAAGTACGTTCACGTTAACAAATTAGTTAACATCATATATTTTGAGGTTATCAACAAATTTAACATTTGGTCTTAGTCATCAAGTACAGTTAGTTAGTTAGTTAGTTAGTTAGTTAGTTAGTTAGTTAGTTAGTTAGTTAGATAGTTAGTTAGTTAATTAATTAGTTAGTTAGTTAGTTAATTAATTAGTTAGTTAGTTAGTTAGTTAGTTAGTTAGTTAGTTAGTTAGTTAGTTAGTTAGTTAGTTAGTTAGTTAGTTATTCGCGGTTCCAACTTCACAGCAACGGGTCTTTCCCACTATGCTCCGTTCCTGTGCCAGTGAATATCACACAAAATGCTCCTCACTGCCTCATGTGAAAAGTAGAAAAGACAGAAGTATCGACAACCGACATCTCGCACATGTACACTGTGCATAATGCCACCGCCAGAATGTCAACACAAAAGTCCTCCACGAAATTATAGTTCATCTTAAAATGCCGTCGCCAGAATGCCAACACAATTCAATTCTGTGTCATCAAGTACGTCAATGTTAACAAATCAATCCACGTTTAATCACAGTGATGATATATGTCCAAGTTAATAAATTAGTCCACATTTGGTCGTGGTGATCAAATATAACAATGTTAACAAATTAGTCCGCATTTGGTCATGGCGATCAGTTATGACAATGTTAACAAATTAGTCCACATTTGGTCGTGGTGATGAAGTATGACCATGTTTACAAATTAGTCCACGTTTGGTCGTGATGATAAAGTATGACCATGTTAACAAATTAGTCCACGTTTGGTCGTGATGATAAAGTATGACCATGTTAACAAATTAGTCCACATTTGGTCGTGGTGTTCAAGAATGTCCATGTTAAAAAAAAAATAGTCCATACTTGGTTGTGGTGATCAAGTATGACGAGGTTAACAAATTAATCCACATTTGGTTGTGGTGCTCAACAATGTCCATGTTAAAAATTATTGTTCTTTTATCATAAAAAATGAAAACCACTGGTCATGAAACGGAGTTATATTCGTCCATCATACAAGACATTATCCAATGGGATCAAGGACTATGAGTTCAAAAATTACTGATGAGGCCAACAGGAGCTAAACAGCTTTTTGGGCAGTGTGGCTATCAGAGAGTGGTCGCACTTGAGGTGTGATGTGTCGCTCTGGAGACGGGATGAGTCGGACTGGAGGTGGGATGTGTCGCCCTGGAGGCGGGATGTGCTGCACTAGAGGCGGGATGTGTGGTACAGGAGGCGGGATTTGTCGCACTGGAGGTGGGATGTGTCGCCCTGGAGGCGGGATGTGCTGCACTGGAGGCGGGATGTGTGGTACAGGAGGCGGGATTTATCGCTCTGGAGGTGGGATGTGTCGTCCTGGAGGGTGGATGTGTCGCACTGGAGGCGGGATGTGTGGTACAGGAGGCGGGATTTGTCGTACTGGAGGTGGGAGGTGTCGGCCTGGAGGGTGGATGTGTCGCACTGGAGGCAGGGTGTGTCGCACCGAACTTTCAGGCATGTCTTCGTTTATTTTCCTGTGCAGTCTCTGCTGCCTCACAAGTGGCTGCCCCACAATTAACAAACATACGCCTATATAGCTGGAGCTTGGGCGGCAGTCTCCCATTTGTCCGTGGTGATGCAGAAGACTTCAGAGCAGTGTTAAGGGTATCCTATCCGGTTGCACTGATATATTTTCCTGTGCTGCAGTTCGCCATACAATATTTCCTTTGGGAGTCGATGGTCTGGAATGTGATCTAGGAGTCCCACCCAGAGAGTCTCGTGTATCTTTAGAATGTCTTGTCATGAACTGCTGTATTATGCCCTGTTATGTATACACCAAATGCAACCAGAAGAAGAGGCCGATCCTGTAAACAATGGACAGAGGGAATCGCAGAGTCCAAGGGAATCTCAACATATGAAGCCCATAAACGGACAATCTCCCGCTGTTCATACTTCACCTCGTCACCGCAAGGTACAAGAGGAACAAGATGAGAGGACGATGAGTGTCCAGCTATTGAATTTTTAGAAATTGTTTCCAGAAAGGAATATGATTCAATCTAGGAATAGTTTCAAATGCAGAGATGTGTATAACACAAGAGATAAAGAAGTATTGTAGAACTGGGATTTAAGAAAACTTATTGAATGAGAACATTGTCCAGCAGTTAAGATGCTTCGGACTTCTTCAACAGACACGACTCCCCGCTAAAGGATGTGCTTGAGGGGGAGGTAAAGGGGAGGCTGGCAAGGGGAAGACAACGCTACAGGTTGATAGATAATATCAAGACATGGTCTGGAAGAGGAGGTATTAGTGCACAATGAAGACACTGGACTAAGGTTGTTGCTGAGTCATTCCATTCGACTTTCAATATGGAGATGGTCTCTATTTGAATGATTCATGGATTCAAATAAAACAAAACCATTGGATCGAGAGTTCGAGGATTGGCAGGCCAACAGGCTGCGCTGATTGGAAAATGCATCCAAATATTCACGACTGTTCGCGACCACTGGATGTAAGTATCTACATGGATGGCTCTGTGCAAAGAGGCAAAAAATATCCCGTAGCGTTCATAATGGACTATTTTAGTACAGGAGAGCCTGAAATATGATACCATATCTAATCTGACAATGGAGGTGGAGGCGGTCACTGCGGCGTTTGGCTGGCTGGAGGACAAACATCACACGCAGGTTGTTATTGTAACGGACTCACATAGCTTGCTGTGAAGGGTGAAGAAAGGCATGCTTGGTGCAGAGTGGCACATTTCAATACCAAAATCAAAGATAGAGAGCATCTATTGGATTTATTTCGTCAGGATATACTGGTGTGTTGGGAAACTAGCAGACGGGCAGCTTGGCTGGGTATGCACCGCTGGGTCGGGTGATGGTGCTGGAAAAAGCAGATATACTCAGGGCTCAGTGAGATCACTTAGCAACACAAACTCACGATACATCAAGCGCGTTACAATGTCCCTTACTTGACTTTTAACTATAATGAAAAGATAATAAATCAAATTTGACACTCTCACTTCATATCTTGTTATTGTCAGTACAATGTGAAGCCAACAATCATCAATTGATATTTTGTGAATGTTAGTGACGTGGCACACTAACAATATAATTTGATACTTTGTTAATATTAGTGACATGTAACGTTCACGATATCAATTGATGCTTTGTTGAGATTAGTGACATGACACGCTAACAATATCAGTTGATACTTTGATAATTATAGTGACATGCAACGCTAACAATATCAGTTGATACTTTGATAATTATAGTGACATGCAACGCTAACAATATCAGTTGATACTTTGTTGAAATGGGTGACATGCAACGCTAACAATATCAATCGATACTTTGTTAACATTAGTGACATGTCACGCTAACAATATCAAATGATACACTTTTACAGGTGTGTCCCTGAAGAAGACAGAGCAATGGCTTTATCTGTGTCACCATTTATGACCTCACTATTTGGTAATACATCCCATATGATGATGATGTTACTGTTATCTTTTCTGTATCACTTTAAGTTACTATTTATTACCTTCAACACAAAGTTTACCCGTAGTCACAAACAATAGATTGCAAGATTCGTATGGCATATTTCGCTGCATCACGTTAGGTACATACTGCGAAACCACACAAGGAATGACACAACTAAGGTAATTAGAATAATCTATTAAGCTGAAGTATACACACACATATTCACACAGCAATTTCAGTTGTCTACCACGGTAATTATAAACTGACTACCATGTCTTTTTGTTTGCACAAAATTTGCTTCTGTGAATTAACAGCGATCATTTCTACCATATTTAACATGCGACAATTTTGTGTGTTAAACAACACGCGAAACGCATTGTCCCTATCAATCACGTGACCGTTTCCAACACATGCCATCCAGTCGATGCCGTAGGCAGTTTGTAGTGTGTCGGTTTGGCTCGGTTCCCTGAGTCTTAATGTATTATTCTGTCAATTCATTTGGTTATGTGTTCGACCACCCTGTTGTTCAACTGCCTCTCTGTTCTGCCGATGTAGGTAGACTGGCACCTGCATGTGAAATGGTAAATGCAATTGGATTTGGCGTACAGAGGTACAGATTCTTTAACAACTGGAGTGGGAATAGGTGTGATTCTGTACCTAATAACTGGAGTTGCAGCACAGAATGTCCGGCCGGCCACTGTAATGAGCCGGTCCTGTAGACGTCGCATTACGTCATCCCATCGAAAGGTTAGCTATATAAATAACAAGTTTAGAGAACAGATGTTTGGTCGGGTTTTGGTTTCTGCTGTTGACAGTGGCGCTTTATAAACATGTTATTTAGTATTTATGCCAGGGTACGCTAGAGGTCGACTGGCTCATTAGAAGGTCGACTGGTTCACTAGAGGTCGACTGGCTCATTAGAAGGTCGACTGGTTCACTAGAGGTCGACTGGCTCATTAGAAGGTCGACTGGTTCACTGGAGGTCAACTGGCTCATTAGAAGGTCGACTGGTTCACTAGAGGTCGACTGGCTCATTAGAAGGTCGACTGGTTCACTGGAGGTCAACTGGCTCATTAGAAGGTCGACTGGTTCACTGGAGGTCAACTGGCTCATTAGAAGGTCGACTGGTTCACTGGAGGTCGACTGGTTCACTGGAGGTCGACTGGCTCATTAGAAGGTCGACTGGTTCACTAGAGGTCAACTGGCTCATTAGAAGGTCGACTGGTTCACTGGAGGTCAACTGGTTCTTTAAATTACTGCTGGTGTCAGAATACAACTGAGTATCTGGGTCTGGCGCTTAATGCCAGACTTTTATAAATACTTCTTTCTGACTGTCCGTATTCAGAAGGGGTAAGATTTAATTATTTCTTTTCCTCTCCAGACAACACCCTGGTCATCTCTCATAACAAAACTTGGCAGAATAATTAGACCATAATTCTCCACACAACATAACAATAGTAAACTCGAACAGTAGTGAACTCGAAAAGTAGTCGACTCAAACGCTAGTTGTGGTTTTGTACGTGTATTGGGTTACACAAACTAAGATGAACACCATCAATATAACACTCAGATATTCAACACTAGACTTCACAATATTATCCCAACATAAACTAGCCCTTTAAAAGAGATGCGCAGTGTTGGCCATTACTCTATCTGAACGTGGTCCGCACTGGACGAAACCACATCGTAGACTGCCTTGTCCGGACTCCATTTCCTGTTGACTTGGGAAGCTAGTCCCCACGTTTTCACGTTGTGTGAAAAGTACCTACTTTTCACGATCCAGGTGTCCACTTATTGAACACTGTCATAACCTCTAACATCTAACCTGGGTTATGACTTGATTATGCCATGACGTCACCAAGGTCATGGCAATCTAGTTACTGTTAACAAGTGAGCCTCGATGGTTGAGTGGCTGTAACGCTTGCCTGTCTGTCCGGTGACTATGTGTTTGAATCCTTAGTGAGGCGGGGTGTTTATTTTGAAATAACCTGGACTCGCAGGTTGATCTAGCCTAATTTGGGTACCACGGATTGTTCTGGGAAGTGCAGAAGGTCCACCTGATGTTGACCATTTCACTTGTCAACTGTCGATTGATGTGTACAAATACGAACCTAGCACCATATATCCTGAATTCGCGGAAAACGTATCTTTCATTATTTTTTTTAATGTGTAAACAGATGCTTAAAAAAACTGCCTTGACGCAAATATGAAGTGACCCGTTGGCATGATGTTCGAACTGAAAATAATAACTAGTCAACAATCAGGAATTACCTTTGAAAAGAGCAGAGTCGGGGTAGGGAAACTGGTATCCTCATTTTTCTGGCACTTTGCAAAATTGTGTTATACCTTCTCACACACAAAGCCTGGGCTGAATTTAGAGTCCGTTTGTTGCCGTCTTGACAGACGATAGTTTGTAACATGCAGTTATAACTCCTCACAGCACAAAGCCTTGACTGAAGTAGAGTCCGTGTGTTGCCGTCTTGACAGACGATAGTTTGTAACATGCAGTTATAACTCCTCACAGCACAAAGCCTTGACTGAAGTAGAGTCCGTGTGTTGCCGTCTTGACAGACGATAGTTTGTAACATGCAGTTATAACTCCTCACAGCACAAAGCCTTGACTGAAGTAGAGTCCGTGTGTTGCCCACGCAGCGTGCTCCTTCTGCCGGCCTGCCGGTGTACTCCAGAGGAAAGGTAACACCAATACGTCTGGAACAGGACAAGATGCAGAAGCTGCCGGATCAGGAAAGCAATGCTCTTACTGTCTGCCTGTCGGAGCTTCGATTCTAGATCAGTTGCCGACCAAGGCCTGGGCTGCCCTGTGTGATTTTAGTCATTCGGTTGCATTTCCTTGCACCAGGGTAAGGCTTGTTTTGCGCGCTTCTCCGTCGGTAGTCGTTGGCACAATGTATATAATCGGGTTTGATGAGCGCCGTCGAACATTCGGCGCGAACAGAAAGTAGATAATACCGCCTATTGGCATACGGTAGATCAGTCATATCTGACTCAGATCTGCCTCACCAGGTCATCTCACTACACGTTACATAATTCACTATATGTGAAAGGGTATCACTTGCCATAGAGGTCACAGTTACCTAATTGTCAGTGCCTTTCAGGCTTGGGTGCCTATGTTGTTGTTTGTCCATCAAGAATGATGATGACCATTCATTTCATCCAGTGGAGTTGAAAGTATGGAGCCGTGAGTTCTAAAATGGCTGTTAAGGCCTATTTTGGCTCGAAATGTTCTTTGACAATGTGGACAAAGAATGCTTGACGTTTCTGGAGGAGGATTTCCTGCAGTGGTTTTTCTGTTCTATCTTTTCTTCACAGCTCTTGCAGTCCTGGTTGCTTCACTAGTGACTGCGCCCTTGCGTAATGATGCACGCCACGAATTTCGGTCTCTGGCTGCAGTCTCCCAGGTGTCATGATGAATTCCAAAAGCATTCAGTGAGATTTTCAGAGTGTCTTTAAAGCGTTTCCTCTGGCCGCCTTGGGAGCGTTTACCACAACGCAACTAGCCGTAAAAAATTCGTTTAGGGAGCCTGTGATCTGGCATGCGAGTCAAGTGACCAGCCCAGCGAATCTGATTCTTCATTAGTAGAGTGTGGATACTGGGCATGGACGCTCTTTCTATGACTTCAGTGTCTGGGATCTTGTCTTGCCATTTAATCTTCAGTAACTTCCTAAAGCAGACTGTGTGGAAGTGGTTTAATTTCCTAGCGTGTCGCTGATAAACAGTCCAGGTTTCACAAGCATATAGCAGTGTGGATAATACAACTGCTTTGTAGACTTTCAGTTCTGTTTGCAGGCTTATTCCATTTCTGTCCTATACATTCTTGTACAGTCTGCCAAAGGCCGAGCTGACCTTGGAGATTCTTGCATTCACTTCATCATCAATTGTGGCAGCTTGTGACACAATGCTGCCAAGATAGGTGAATTTGTCCACAACACTTAGACTATGACCATTCACTTTGATATTCGGCACAATATGATTATTCCCTGGAGCTGGCTGGTACATAACTACAGTCTTCTCCAAATTGATATTGAGCCCAAAGTTGGCACAGGCATGTGAGAAAGCTGAAACATTATGTTGCATGTCTGCCTCTGAGTTGGCGTATAGAGCACAATCATCAGCAAACAGGAGCTCTGTGACGGTGTCGCTGTTAATTTTGGTTTTAGCTTTCAGCCTTCTGAGATTGAATAACTTTCCATCCATACGGTAGTTGATGTATATTCCAATGTCGTTGTTCTCGAAGGCATTCATCAACATAGCTGAAAACATGGGGCTGAATAGTGTTGGTGCCAGGACACATCCTTGCTTCACTCCATTGGTGACAGGAAAGGGTTCAGACAGTTCACCATTTTCCTGTACTCTTGCCTGCATGCCATCATGAAATAGTCGCACTATTTGGACAAACTTTCGTGGACAGCCATATTTTTCCATAATCTTCCACAGTCCATCTCTGCTGACTGTATCAAAAGCCTTGGTATGGTCAATGAAAGTGGAGAACATTTCGCAGTTCTGTTCCTGACATTTCTCTTGCAGCTGCCTTGCAGCCAATATCATGTCAACAGTTCCACGTTCTTTTCTGAAGCCACATTGACTCTCAGGAAGAAGTGCCTTGATCGAGATGGGCCGTGAGGCGATTGAGAAGAATTCTGGCGAGTATCTTCCCTGCAATTGAAAGCAAGGAGATGCCTCGGTGGTTGTCACAGGATTGGCGGTTTCCTTTTCATATGTAGTTTGGTGACTATACCTCTCACCAAAGATATCTCCGACTGCATCGATCAATTTATGTGTTGACGCCCTACCGTACCATGACACAACATTGTGAAAAATGTTCTCACGCTGTCTTCCTCAATATCTCTTTCCGCAAACCTTTCCAGTTGTTATCTTCTCATAACGTGGCACAAAATAATGACTGCTTCTTAACTGTAAGATACGCTCAGAGAATATGCATGTCGATGTTAACACAGTATCGATAATCGTCATATGTAACCATCCCATAATATTTCAATCTGAGTTATTACTGTTTCTACAGGCTGGCTGTTGGCGCCAATCCTCTTCGGCAACATCATCGACAACACCTGTCTCATCTGGGACATCAAGTGTCTCACCAGGGGGCGGTGTCTTCACTACGACAACAACCAGTTCCGGGTTAAATTCCTGGGCTACGAGGCTCTAGGCATGTCTGGCACTGCGCTGTTTGTGTCTGCGGCTTACCTGTACGCCAGATGGACCGGGTGTTTGGACCCGGTAGCTCAAAATGGGGTCGTTCAGGAGACCCCGGAAATGAAGCCCGATGCTAATGACGACGTGCTGTAAACACTTAAGCAATCTTGAAAGTACACAATACAAAAATCAGAACTTTGAATAAAAGAGTACATAATAAATTATTATTTGCAATATTGATTTCACATGCATTCTATGTGTCAGCTACCTTATAATTGTATAATGCTTGTTGTCATTGTATTTATTAATGTTGAGGAATCGATAACATATATGTTATGCATTTCTGATGTGGCAGCGGATAACACACTTACCTGTCACACATGTTTTGTGTTCAAATGTCATTTGAGGTGAATTGCGTGTGTGCATGGCCTGAGTTCCAGGTTGACCCAGTCTGAAATGGGTCGCGGGGTCTAACTAGAAAGTAAAGGCGGCCGATGTAATGTGAGCACATCACCCATCGAATGTTGATTATCATCATGATGTGCCGTATCTACTGGAGCAGGTGGCATGCATATCCACAAATATTGGTTCCTGGTGTTCCGAATCTATTCTCTTGACATATTCCTCCACGTCAACTCCCCAGACCATCCATAACCATTTCACCCGGTCTTCCTTTGCCTCTTCTTCTGCTGATCTTTGCAGTTGTCACAACATTTTCCAGTACTTCTCTTCTTATTGCACCGACCAAGCGCATTGCTGTCCCTGTCTTACAAATGTATATAAACGTCTACTTTCATTGGCCTCATCAGAAGAAGCTTTTAGTTGCTCTGGCAGTCCCAGGTATTCGCAAAATTCGTCTCAGGAACCACATCACCATTGCTTCCCAGGGACCACATCAACATTGCTCCCCAGGAAACACATCAACATTGCTCCCCAGGAACCACATCATCATTGCTTCCCAGGAACCACATCACCATTGCTCCCCAGGAACCACATCAACATCGCTCCCCAGGAACCACATCAACATTGCTCCCCAGGAACCACATCAACATTGCTCCCCAGGAACCACATCAACATCGCTCCCCAGGAACCACATCAACATCGCTCCCCAAGAACCACATCAACATTGCTCCCCAGGAACCACATCAACATCGCTCCCCAGGAACCATATCAACATTGCTCCCCAGGAACCACATCAACATCGCTCCCCAGGAACCATATCAACATCGCTCCACAGGAACCACATCAACATCGCTCCCCAGGAACCACATCAACATTGCTCCCCAGGAACCACATCAACATCGCTCCCCAGGAAGCACATCAACATTGCTCCCCAGGAACCACATCAACATCGCTCCCCAGGAACCATATCAACATCGCTTCCCAGGAACCACATCAACATCGCTCCCCAGGAACCACATCAACATTGCTTCCAAGCAAAACCTAATTTTTTCACACTCGTGAATTCACCGCCACACAGAAGAATTAGTAACGTATCATATTTCAGAACTCTCTTCCTAACATATTGTCAGTGTCTCTAGGGATTTATATACAGGGTTCAGACAGGCAGATGGTGCGAGTACAGATAAGGCATGAAAACATGATATAAATCATTACGTAATTTAATGTTCATACATCATAATGTTAATTTTCACACATCTCCATTACAAACTCGCACAGCTCTCGCAATACTCTAAACTACTTCTTTTTCCTTCGTTCGCTTGAAATATGTCTATAAGTGCAATGTGGTCTCTTGTATGAATCTAACAGTCTTTTTTAGTTCACTCAGCGGTTTATAGAGTGTATCTTCCACTGATGTCTCTCTAGGCCAGAAGGTTCGCCTGGATATGTTGTAGTTTGGGCAATCCTGGAGTATGTGCTCTGCTGTCTGCGACGCCAAACCACATGTGCACATGGCCGAGTCACCAATCTTGAATTTTGTATACATGTGGTTGCGAAATCTATTGTGCCCTGTTCTGAGGCGCAGAATAATGACTTGTTCTGGTCTGTCCATAACGTGGTAGTCGTCTTGAGTAGGGTTTGGTGTCCTTCTGACTGATTTGATCACTCTTTTCTTTTGGTGGTATGTAATGGGCACATCAGGCTGTTGTTCTTTTGCTCCTTCCTTAGCCAATCGATCAGCTCTGTCGTTTCCGGGTACCCCACAGTGGGATGGTATCCACTGTATGGTGACCTTATGCTGACTGCTAAGTTCAGAAAGTAGTGTCCTTAGAACTGGTAATTTCCCAGACAGGGGCGCCTCTATTACTGATTTTGCATCTGTCAATATCACCACAGGTTGTCTACCATGGCTGGTATTTTGTAATTTCTCTATTGCTGTCTTGATTGCCTCAATTTCAGCATCATAGTTATGGCAGTACTCTCTTGTTGGAACTCTGGCCGTGTCCCTAGTATTATTTGGGTATTCTATATTGTCGGATACGTAGAGATTGATGGATCAACTCCAAAGAGAGAATAATGCAAAGTCCTTTTTTCCAATGTGATCCCGCCCGTTTAATTAATTTAGCTGTGCTGACTCAATTGTTTGAGACCAGAAATAGAGTTTTAGAGAACCAAGGAATACCTTCAGGAAATAACTTGAAAAGGTTTATTCCCTTTTACACCCAAATATCCTTTAAGTGGTGCCTTGCCTCTCCTCTACCAACTAATTAATTCTGTCTAAGAATTTTTGAAACAATTTGACTATGACAAGTAAAAATACAATCAATACATGACATGACCTAATTTTTTATGATTTAATAAACACAAACTTGGAATTTATAAATTGCATTCAAAATTACAATTTCCTGTCATAAAACAAGGACATATACATATAATGGTAATTAAACAGCATTGATGTGATAAATTTAATGTGTACAATCTCAGCTATATTTTTTTTCAGTGGCATGTGCTGCTTCTCATTTACTGGCATAGATGATCTGGAAAAAAAAAACTGTCTACACTCAGGGTTCTCCACTTCCAGCTTTGGGAACCCCTCTGGCTATCAATTAATTGCTGTATGTTCTATAGTCTTAGTGTTCCAGGTCTGAGTAGAACATTACAAGTTGGCTCTTGGTTTTCTTTCCATTTGTGGCAGGTAAATATTTAAATAAAGATTACCTCTCCTATGAGACAAATGGACTTTTTGCAGGTGGATAAGTTTCTGCACTACTCTATCAAGGGCATCACTCAACAATGTGCTCACTCAACAAGTGCTGCATTCAATCTTCACCAAGTCAGGTCTGGATCTACATGAGAATGACCACTACCTGAAATTCCATCAATTACATACATCTAATGATATCATCAATATGACATTAGAAATGAAATGTTGTAACAGCCTAAGAACAACAGTGAAATCAATAAAAGGAATTTTGTTCCTAAAGAACAATAAATAGTGGAGGGAAAGGAGTCTTGGTGCTCTCTAAAAGTAATCAACCTATAATGGTTGTCCTCTATTTAATCTTCTATTACATGGTGTTCAAGGATTAGACTAGCAGATGTACAGTTTCCTCTTCACCTATGCCTGTCCTCGTGGTTTCCAGGTTGAGTAATATTTTGATTGATTTGAGATTTGACAACTATGTTTCCCATCCTCTCCTGTATCTAGTTATTTCTCTATATCTTTTTCTATTCAAGGACAAGTGTCTCATACATTATGGGTTTTACAAATCAGTTCCCACTGTAATGGGTAGTTTCTTATAAACAATATAATTACATCATGGAATCAATTCTTGTATAGCATTCAGATGCATTCTTCTTCATTAAATGCTTTAAGTGAGAAGTTATCTTCCATTCTCATGGATGTAATATTTATTATCATCATCATCAACATCATCATGGTTTCCTTATATCATTGTTATTACAATCATTATTACATTATTATCATTACATTACAGTCATCATCATCATTGTATTACATTTTTCAGGACACTATGTGTTAACAGGAGTGACATGAAATACAAAGTGGGATTTTACTTAAGGTACAAAACCAGATGCTTGTAGTATGCGTAATGTATGATATGGGTTGCGTCGTGCTTGGGCACCAACCGAGATGATTGTACGAGAAGTGATATTTAATACAATGTGTTTTCATGCGTCGAAGTGTATTAAATTATTATTCAGTTTATGGGCTATGCCGAATACGTTTTCTGGTGATAGACATGGCATTACACATCAAATTTGCGTTCTATCATGAGACTGATTGTTAGCTTATAATCCTTTCCAGCATTCACTCATTCTCAGACATAATATTCATATTATGGATGATCATTTCACTCAGTCTTCAGACACATTCATATGTGTATGGATGATCAATTCTCCCATCTAACACCATTCATACTTGCATGTAAGGTGGGTAATTATACTTATTTGATTTCCCAATGATAGCATAAAATGTTTAACATCATTGATATCACAATGAAATCTCTCATTTCACAATCATTCATCAGACACATCATATCTAGTATATGTCTGTGCTTAACACATGATACATTCACAGATTCAACCACTATGACCTTTCTGTGATATCTTATTCATGCTCATCCTCAATCAGAAATTATAATATTTCCTGGATGATAAATAGTCATACATACTGATGGGTTTTATCTAATGATACATTCACATCTGTTTAACAATAATGAAACACACATGACACAAGCATGCTCTTCAATGACATAGACTTACTTATGAAATTCACCAAGGATTTAGACAAATTAAATCCACGAGTCGCCACATGCTTTCATCAAATACATACAATTTATGTGATACACTCATCCGCATTCATTCATTATGACTCATAATCATTCTTGCATGGCGGTTGACTACGCACTATTATGTGGCACAAATATTATTATTCCACATGTTTGACAACCATGAAAATATATTTTCCTTACCACATGTGTGCTTTAACATCGCACAAATTATGATACCTATAGAACTGTGTTTGGTTCCCATGTATTCATGAAATACAAGAAAACTATTTGTTTTTGTTTGTGCTCAAATCTACTTGACAATACATATTACACTAGTTTGATTTACCAGTGTTTACACATTTAAAACAGTTTCCTCTTACCAGTGTGGGCACATGTACATAGTGTCCTTACCACGGCACTAAGGGTTCTGAGTTTCCTTGAATCTTAAGTTACTCACCATCCTAAATCATTACTGAATGTGTTGACTACTTAAGAAATATGTACAACTTCAGTCTAATGCTTAACATTAACTAAGTTGTTTAGCTTGGAGAAAATAAAACTCACTGTAGTTCTCTCCTAATATACAGTTATCTATGACTATGATAACTGAATATAATATTATTTAGTTTCTACTAAATTAATTTCTTAAGAACTCACCACTCTAAATCACTACTGATGTACCTACTTAAGATATAAATGTACAACTTGGACTAATGCTTATACATTAAATCAGTTGTTTACTTTAGGAGAAAAATAAAACTACCTATGGTTATTCTTAATGGACAGTTTACCCATAGGCTATGAGAACTTAATATTTTATTTAGTTCTTACTAAATTAATTTAAGAACTTACCTCATGGTTTTACAACACTGACTTACTAGTCTTCTTCTGGGAAAAAGACTCACAGACTAAACAAAAATTTAAAATAAATATTGTATTTACCATCATCCGAACAGGATGGCTTCCAACACAGAGTTCAGGATCCAAGCCTCGAAAATGCGGCGTATAGCATGTAGTTTATTTCTTCTCCCACGTTGATTTACTTTCAATGTTGAGGTTGCTATAATTTTGTCATGCCGTCGGACCCAGTGGTCTCTTCTCTTGTTGGGCTGACTCTCAAACAAACCGCTTACACTGCTGTCATGCCTTTTTAGTTTAGTTCGTTGTGTTCCGGTGGTGACGTCACAATGGGTCGGTGAAAAAGTAGGATTTATCGCAGCGAGGAACAAATTATCCCTGAGGCGGTGTCAAACTTTAATTGTCGACGGGAAATATTCACCGAGATGTTACGCTTGTGAAAAATTATATTACATTTATACACACCCGCTCCTTCATTTCGAACATCATTTTGCGCTGACCCATCTGTGTAGACTCAGATCCAGAGATCCTGTGGGTATTCGTCATCAAGGAAGCTGAGAGTGGCTGTTCTGCGCTGTACACTGTTCTGTTCTTCCTTGTCAAATATTCCTCTCACTTTTGTCTGGATTTGTAGCGATAGTCTATGTTCATCTTTCCGTGGAGTTCACTCTGGAATAGTTGTCAGTGGGATACCAACTGTGGGAAGATCGGTGGTTTCTCTGCAGAGTCGTTTGGCCTGATGGATAAAACTACTTCTTTTCAACCGCCCCATATCTAGGTTTTCAAATCGGTTCTTCATAGTGTGGCCTTGCAAGCTGATGAACTTGTCTGCTTGTATTAGTGTATTTGTATCTCTGCGTTCTCTCAGTGCTTGTGTCCTCCCCATTTTCTCCATTGCCACTATAGGGGTTGATCTCTCATCCCTCCTGTGATGACTCTAAGAGCTTGATTTTGCACCTTGTCCAGCTCTTGTAGTGTAGTTTTTTATGCTGATCACCACGCAATTGACCCATATTCCAGGTGTGGTCGTATGCTCTGTTGTTAAACTTTGCTAAGTATTTTCCCACTGGCTCCCCATGTGGTTCCACTTAGTTTTCTCAGGATGGCTATTTTCCTTCTGGCTTTTGCTACAGATTTTTTAACGTGTTTTCTCCATGTCAGCTTGTCATCAAATGTTACACCAAGGTATGTTGGTTCTTTATCTTCTATTAGGGGCGTTCCATTTATCTGGATGATCCCTGCCTTTTGTTTTGGAGAGAGGGTAAATAGAGTGGTGCTGCACTTGTCAGTGTTTATGCTGACACACCATCTATCCGCCCATGCAACAAATACATATGCAGCTTTCTGTAGCATTATGGCGGCGACTGATGCATGTTCATTTGTGCTCCTCAAAACCAGGTCATCAGCATACATTGCCACTTTAATTCCATCGGGTAGATTAGCAACAAGATCATTGGTGAAGATTAGAAAAAAGTGTGGGGGACAAGACTCCACCCTGCGGAACACCGTGACGCAATAGTACTTTCTTGCTCTTGAGACCGTCTATCTGTACTCGGGCTCTTCTGTTGTGCAAGTATGCTTTCACCCATTTGTACATTCTTTCATTGACTTTACATTTTCTCAGTTTCTTCATAAGACCTTCTTTCCAGACTTTGTCAAAGGATTTCTTCAGATCTATCCATGCCGCAAGTACCAGCTTCTTCTCTTGGAATGCATCCTCAACTTCTTGAGAGAAATAGGATGTCTGATCTTCCTAGTGTAGCACTGCCTAAAGCCAGCCTGTTGTGGCACAAGGTTGTTTTCACTTTCAGTGTACCACTGTAGTCTGTGATTGATGATGCGCTCCAGTGTTTTGCAGAGACAGCTGGTGAGGCTAATTGGTCTGTAGCTGGAGACAATGGAACTATCTTTCCCTGATTTTAGGATGGGTATCATGATTGCTTCTCTCCAGGCTTGTGGAACACTGCCTAAGTTCCAGCTGTTATTGAAGATCTGTAACAGCTTTGCTTTCGCCTCTGTTCCTAGGTTTCTGATAATTTCATTGGAGATACCATCAGCTCCTGGTGAATTTCTTATTTTCAGTTTTGATATGGCTAGCTCCAGTTCGCTGATTGTGATGGGTGCCTCCAGAACCTCATGTACTATTTCCTTCTGTCCTGTATGTTGCCATTTCTCTCGAATCTCCTGTTGTTTCACTGGACTAATTTCTATATTGTTGTCTTGTGCGAATGAGTCCGCAAATTGGTCAGCTGCTTGCTTTCCTGTTAAGATGTTTCCGTCTTTATGTAGTACAAATTTGTGAGTTTCTCCCTGAACCCTCATCGTTAAGCTGTTTTATTAGCTTCTACAATTTCCTTGTGTCTCTTTCAAAGTTCAGTGACTCTGTTTTCTACTGTCAGCTTTTCCGTCTAGCCTGCAGCTGGGCCTTTTGAAATTTGGATTTTGCGTGCTGGTATTTATTGCGGTGCTCTTGGCAGGGGTTGGCTTCTGCTTGCCTTCTACACACTTCCACATCATTATGCAACTGTTCCAGTTCACTACTCCAATAGGGTCTATAATGTTTACGGGCTCCTCTTGGTACTGTTTCTTGTGCTGCCTGTAGTATGTATTTCCCAAACTCTTCAACTACATTATTTATGTCCCTCTCAGTGTTCAGATTTCTAACCAGTATGCTGGTGCGTAGCGTGTACATTGCCCAGTCTGCTTTCTTGCAGTTCCACCTCGAGAGAGTGCTGCTTTCACTTACAATCTCATTTTCTACAATTAGTAAAACTGGCCGATGGTCACTGCCACCTAGCTGTTTCCCAACAATTCTTTTAATGTTCCACTCCAGGTCTGGTGAATGAAAAGCCAGGTCAGGTGTAGTTGTAGTGTGCCATGATCTCCAGTAGAAGGTATGTTGGTCGAATGGTTTATTAATCAAGATAAATCAAGACAAATGAACATCGTAAACTGATTAGAGAAATTAGACGTAGACAGTCAAAATTTTTTGGACATGTTATGAGAAGAAATGGATTGGAGAACTTAGTGACAACTGGCAAGATCGAGGGGAACAGACCAAGAGGAAGACCGAGAGGAAAATACCTGGATGGCTTGGCCACATGGCATGGACGAGACAGGAACACTGAGCTGATCCACGACACTGGTGATCGAGTGAAATGGCGAGTCATGACCGCCCACGCTTTCCGGCATGGCACATGATTGATTGATTGATTGAAATCAATTCTCAGCCTGCCAGTCTTCCCGTCTCTCTCCTCTCTGGTCCATGTGATCATAGCCCCACTCTTAACTACAAAGAATAGCTTCTTCGTGATTCAGCACGCGCACGAACACACGGCTGATAGCGACCACATTCACCCGCACTGAAGTCTAAGCCACTAGTCTATTCTCCTCTCAAACTCATTCAGGCATCCTCTCTCATCCACGTCTGAGTTCCGTCTGCCGCTTCCTACTTAGTTAGGTGGTCACGAGGTACTTGACCCTCCTGGAGTCCGTGGAGGTCGTGCTAGTCAGGTCTGTCCTTCACGCGCCTGTTTGTACATGCGTACTGCGTCGTCCCGTCCAAGGTGAACCTGTCCTGTCATTCAAGGGCACAGTCCTGCCCCTACCCTTCTGTCATAGGCGTATGGATCGGTCTACTATACCCGCACTATTCCCCTGTCCTATGTCTGTCCTGTGTTTTCTCCGTCATGTCCTATTGGAGACCTTGACACACATACCATGTCACATGGCGTCGGTGTTCATGTCTCTTCTGAGATCTCAGCCCCTAGAGTTCTTGATAACTCTCTTGATGAGGTTCCTCCACGCCACTATTTGAACCCACCCAGCATCATTGCTCTCTGTGTTCCTCTTCATCCTCTACCACTCATCTCCCCAATGGACGAGATAATTTCCAAATGCGTCTCTTCTCATTCATTCATGCATTCATCATGTGCCATGCCGATAAGCGAATCAGTCATGTTTCGCCATCTCACACGATCACCAGAGTCATGGATCAGCTCTGTGATCTTATCTCGACCATACCACGTGCCCAAGCCATCCATGTATTTACTTCTTGGTCTTTCTCTTCTTCTCTTCCCTTCGATCTTGCCAATTATCACCAAGTTCTTCGATTTATTTCTTCGCATAACGTGGCCAAAATATTGTGACTGTCTACGTCTAATTTCTCTACTCAGATTACGGTTTTAATTTGTTTCTTGTAGGACTTGGTCATTGGTTTTTCTGTCTATTTATGGTATTATTTACATTTCCCTAAGAAACCATATTTCCACAGCCATTAGATGTTTTTTTTTCAGCTTGTCTGCTCATTGTCCACGTTTCACATCTATACAAGAGAAAGGGTTCTATGTAGCACTTCAACACTGTTTTTCTCGTTGCAAATGTCATATTATTATTGGTCAGTATGTGTTCCATTTTGCAAAAGGCTACGTTCGCCATGGCGATTCTTGTTCTAATCGTTTCAAGGCTTCTGTCATAAAAGTCAGCAATCTAGTACCACGAGCAGTCAGTAATCATCTGAGCCATACATCTTGTGTTCACCACAGGCAATCATCTGTGCAATGGCAACTATCAAGTCTTGACCCCTGGCAACTTCCCACCCGTCTACGATTTGAACCCGGGACCTCTCGATTGTATGGAATCCCACCCAGTTTTATTTATTTGTGGGGATGAGTGTCAGGGACCAAGAGTTTGACTAAAGCTCACACTTTTTACATGGTTGAAAGTGCAGACCACCTTGTGCGAAAAGCACGCTTTCGAACGCGTCCAAGAGAGAAAGGTATATCCTAAACGTATCACTCCATCTGAGACCGTGGTCGGAGACAGACCAGCTCAAACTCGTAGTAGGCGATAGCCAATGTATAGAGTGCCGTCATGTGTCGATAGTTTTAATATTGTTATTTTAAAGTAACAGTGATTGAGAATAGATGTGTGATTATTTTAATCATTGTAACGTGTCAGTGAGATCATTCATTCATTCATTCATTCATTCATTCATTCATTCATTCATTCATTCATTCATTCATTCATTCATTCAGTAGCATGTCCTTTGCAAAACCTCGCTACCATAACAACCTTCCGGAAAACCTCTCGATCATAAGCAAAATGTTCCGCGTCCGATACACCCATCTGGAGATCATCAGCCACATCCTGCACCCATCTTCTGTTTGGCCTTCCTCTTCCTCTCTTCCCAGGCATATACCCCTTCATTACAGTTCTCTCCAAACTTTCGTGACGTTTTAAGTGACCAAATATTTCAATTTTCTTTTATTTATCGTCTTTAATAGCCAATTATTCAATATTTAGCTCTTGAAATATGGATGCATTTGTTCTTTTCTTTACCCAAGATTTTCTTAGACCCCGTCTATAACATTTATATTCAAAAGCATTTATGCGCTGTTCAGCTTGTTTAGTAAGTGTCCAGGTCTCACATGCGTATGTTGCAATGGGAAAGACGCATGCTCTTAAAAATCTAATTTTTGTAGTTCTGTCTGTCCCACTCCATAATTTTTTCAGTTGTTTTAGTCTTTGAAGAGCAATTGATAGTCGCCGTTTAATTTCTTTCATTGTGTCCCCGTTGTTGGTAATTAATGACCCAAGATATTCAAAGATTTCCACCACCTCCAATCTTTCCTCAATAACATATATTTCTTTCTCTATAGTAGTTGTATCTGTATGCATTATCGTTGTTCTTGCTATGTTAAGATATAAGTTGTGATTTTCACCATTTCTTTGGGTTGAGGTTATTAAGTTTTCTATACCATTCTCTGATGTGGCTAGTAATACTGTATCATCAGCATATAGCATCTCTGGTATTTCACGACAACCGATATTTAGGGCATCATATTGCTCCCTGGTTATATCATCTCTGACATTTCTCATTATATTTTCGGCGTACAGATTACATAAATAGGGTGACAGCACACAGACCTGACGGAATCCTTGCTTGATGTCAAACCAATCTGATGACTCGCCATCTATTCTAACCGCTGCTTGTTGGTCTAGATAAAGCATTTTTATGAGTTGTATTACATGTGATGGAAAGCCCATATTCCTCATGATTTCACAAAGTTTCTAATGTTGTACACAGACAAAAGCCTTTGAATAATCCACAAAACATGAGAATAGGTTTACATTAAATTCTCTGCACTTCTCTATTATTAAACGCATGTTGAGTATACGATCGCTTGTTCCTCTTTCTTGTCTAAATCCAGCTTGAACCACCTTAATCTCTTTTTCCACTTTTTTTTACGAAGTCTTCCCATTATGATGTTTGGTATAAGTTTACTTGCATGACTGATCAGGACAACAGTTCTATAGTTCGTGCATAATTTCAGGTTGTCCTTTTTGGGTATTGGAATGAAGATAGTTCTCTTCCAATCTTTTGGCCATATATCATAGTGCGATAATAGAAGATGTAAAATTGTAAGGCGTTTTGTGAAGTTATTACAATTAATGTGTCACAATGTGATTTCGGAATGATAGATGGAGGAATTGAAAGAGAGTCCATAAAGAACATTATATTTAGCAACTCAATAATATAATATTCAGCAATCTTGTACCATGAGCAGTCAGTAATCATCTGTAATCACCACAAGAAATCATCTGTACCATGAAAATAAGGCAAGTCTTGATCCATGGCAGCATCTCCCATCAGATGTTATTACTGTTCCGAGATAATTGTACCGATTCTCTTGTTTAAGAATACTTCCATTTACTTGTATATTATATTGTAGTATTTCGTTCTTCCTAGTGATGACCATAATTCGTGTCTTCTTACAATTTAAATTTAACCCTAGTTGTTTACTGTGTCTAAAAACCGTATCTACTAATTGTTGCAGATCCTGCTCATTGTCTGAAATCAATACTGTATCATCCACATATCTAATGTTATTGATGGAATGAAAGAATGTATGAGAGGAAATAGAGAAGAAGGGCAGAATGTCAGACGGGCCTGCGTGCCCAATTCTTAACCCTTTGAAAATAAAGATTTTCGTTCGTTCGTTCGTTCGTTCGTTCGGTGTTACATCCCCAGTGGTGATTCCTCTCATATCTTCTAAATTTCTGAAAATATTTTCACTGTATAGGGAAACAAGATCTGGAGACATTACACATCCCTGTCTCACACCTCTATTAATAGGCTGATATTGACCTACTTCATTATCAATCCTTATGGCAGCTTGTTGTTTCCAATCTATGTTTGTACAAGTCTAAGGTCTTCCCCACCAATTTGTAGATCTGCAAGCATCTTTATCATGTTGGAGTGTCTTACTTTATGAAAAGCTTTTGTGTAATCAATAAAGCAAAGATGTAGGTCTTGGTTTACTTATTTATAATGTTCAGTTAATCATCATCATCATCATCTTCCACTTCTGCCGTCAAGCGTCGTGGGGAGGAATAATTTGCGTTCCAGCGCTCGGTGGGCGGCATTGGATAGTGTCATTCCGTGTGATTGTACAATGTCTTTGATGTCCTCAATCCATTGTCTTCTTGGACGTCCTCGTGGTCTCGTCGCGGTTAATGTTTACTTCAATAGAATGTTCAGTTAATGTTTACTTCTATAGAATGTTCAGTTAATGTTTACTTCTATAGAATGTTCAGTTAATGTTTACTTCTATAGAATGTTCAGTTAATGTTTACTGCAAATAAACAGCATTTACTGTTCACTTTTCTTCTACGAACCCACATTGTTCTTCTCCTTTTTCGGTTTTTATTTTCTTCCTAACTATTTTCATGATGATTCTTAACAAAATCTTCGTCATGTGGCTCATTATACTAATTGTTCGATGTTGATCACATTCCAAGGCTTCTGATATTTTTAACTTGCAATAAACATAGAATAAATTAGTTGTCTCCCCACACTATATATAAACTGCTGGCAATGTACATGTACACTAAGGATGTTTCCATATCTCGGAGATCTAGTCGCGTCCAGCAGCACTGCATCGACAAATGTTGGAGATTTACTGAAGAGAACCACAATGTCATCTGTCAATGCCTGATTGGGTTTACAAGTGGACAAATATTTCACCTAGACGCGTCTGCTACAATACATGGAAATGTGTGCTCAGCATCAATCGGTGGGGGGAGGGGGGGGTGGGTCAGCTGTAGCGGGACGGGGATAGATTCCTCGTCACCTGCAGTTTTTCTTGGGATCTAGTGTACGGTAATTCCGTCCCACTCAGACCTTTGTCGCCTAAACTAAATTAATTAATGATAAGACTGTAGAATCTTAAGATACTGTCACTAATCTACCCCTGACACATCTAAGGAAATGACTCAACTCTTCTTCAATGAAGAATTATGTACAACACTAACCTTGTGTGATCCTAGGGGTGGAGCTATTAGAGGGATCTTGAATTTTGGAGTTTTGTTGAACGGCCTTTTATACTTCTTAGTTTTTCTACGAGCAGTATGAAGATCCCCTGCCGGCTTGCTAGGCCAGTCGCAGGTTTAGGACACTAATCTGACCACAGGGAGTCCATCCCCTATGGCGAGCCATAGCCCCGTTAGCCCATGACCTCGCGGTCATGGTTGCCCGGTCTGCACCACGTGGAGGTGGGGGTTGACTTGTGTAGTCTGCGGGTCATCGGCAGGCTACTAATTTTCGCTCTTCACCCCTCCTGGGAGAGGCTAGCCACAACAGGCAATGACGTACAGACCAGATGGAAACAGAGGAAGAGGCCGACCACGTAAACGCTGGACGGAGGGAATAACAGAATCCATGGGAATGTCGATATACGAAGCCCATAACCGGGCACTCTCACGAAGTTTATACTTCACCTCGACACCGCAAGGTACAAGAGGAACATGATGAGATGAGATGATGAGTTGAACGGCCTAAAACTGGCTTGAATTTTGTGGTTTAGTCAGATATGACTAAGCTACCTTCGACAGTAGACGGTACTGCCTGCTGTCTGTTAGCGCCGAATGTTAGTAAGCGCTTACCAAACCCGACACTTCACATTGTACCAATGGCTTCGGACTGAGGAGCGCAATTGGGAGGGTACAAGTCTTACGCCCTAAGTCTTGGTCGGCAATTGGTGTAGAATTGAAGCTCCGATAGGCGGACAGTTGGAGCATTCCTTTGCTAATCCAGTAGCACCTGCGGCTTGACTTGTTCCAGATGCATTTGTGATACCTTTTCTCTTTTACCCATCTATAATTCACTGAAAAAGATGTCCTTTTTGTATTCTGCCATCATCCATCCTCCAAGGTGTCCTATCTTCCTTTTGGCTTCCGGTTAATATGGCGGCGGACGTTCGTATTGTTTTGTGACCGTTCCTTTTTTCGCGTAGGAGATGGATATTTTCATCTCCTGCGTGTAATTTGTGTGCCAGGATGTAAAACCGGGAGTTTCTTCTCAAGATCTTCGCCGATGCTACGGAGTTCGTGCATTGAGTGAAGCAACCCTTGAGTGATTTTTCGCAGCGTGTGTGTTTCTGTGGTTTTCGGTTTTTCAACATGGCGGAACAGCATTTAGCATAGTTAAAAGTGAAAAATGGGCAGAGGTATGTCAAAGAGTAAGCACAGACAAGTCACTGAACTTGTTCTGGCGACTACATAAAAGCATGAGTGGTGTAATCAAGAATAAGAGTATTCTTGACTTCCATAGTACAGACCTCATCTGGCAGAGGACTGATGAGAACAAGGGCAAAGCCCTCTTCGAACGCTATCTAGAGCAGAGCAACCAGACAGACATGGGAGGCCGAAATCTTGCCAAGGAGGTCACCTCAGACAGTTGCAAGGACAAGAACATTTCGGATGAAGACACAGTGACAGTGAAAGTGATCAGCGCTGTGCTTCGACGGTTAAAAAAAAAAAACAGCGCTCCAGGGCCAGATAGCATAAGATATGACAACATCAATAGATGTACCGACAACGAACTACAGAAACTAGCAGACATGTACAACAACAGTAAAGGGAGTGCTAGCATCAAGGAGAAATAGTTACACTTCTACATTGTTACATTGCATTACACTGTTACATTGTTTTAAACAATGTTAGATTGCAGTTATTCTAGTTTAAAGGACTTTGTGAAAGATTCTACAATGATAGCACGTGGTTAACGTGGTTATTCAGTTAAAATAAATTATTCGGCAGGCGTTCGTAATGAGATTGCGAATTCTGACGCGGCCCAGGTCGGACGCGTTGTGAATTAGTGCAGAAATGGCACAGTCATAGTGCCGCTTGTAAGATGTAGTTTGTACCTTCTGAGTGATAGTGTCTTTGTAAAGAGTACTTGTGAGAATTACATGACAATAAAAACTGTGATAGATATGACTCTGTGCAATGGATGTTGAAAACGCTTTGGACTTACTTTGAGTTGTTCATCTAAATCTGTGACTCTGGCGTGAGAGTTGGAGAGAGAGAGAGAGAGAGAGAGAGAGAGAGAGAGAGAGAGAGAGAGAGAGAGAGAGAGAGAGAGAGAGAGAGAGAGAGAGAGAGAGAGAGAACATGGACAATCTATAAGAATCTAATACCAAAGTACACTAAACTATAATAACCATAGCGCAGGTATCTTTAACCATCAAATATGGATTAAGAAGCCACGCTATGAGCATGTTACAACAATGGTAGCGACGTATCAATGACCTAGAAAACGACGTTCACGTGACCGCATGATGTTTGGTTATACAGGTGCGAGATGGATACAAAACACAGCAATACAAACCTGTCAACTACACTGAAACAAAGAGTGTTGCAGTGATGTATAGCACCTGTACTGTCGCATGTTTCAGAAAGCAATGGCAAACTACTGAACTAATATCGTCTAGTAAATCACAAACAGCCAATAAATGCTGGACTTGATTGTAACGTTCTGTACAAGACATGCAGCTAAGTTTTGTTAAATTGTCCTGTGTATGTGAAACAGGGACACTCAGCAGACAAAATGAGAAACACACAACAGTACCAAACATGTGGTTTCTGAGGGCAATACAAATCATACTATATTACAGACATAAAAAAACAATGAGCAAGTCCTGTAATAAGAAATAGATGAGACCAGCATGGCCGAATGGATAAGCGAATTTACTCTTAAACTTCTGTTGTGCTGATATCGAGGTAGCGGGTTCAAACCCTACACAGGTCAATTGGACTAAAATATTGACTTCTTGTCCTTGTATTGGGGACGTAAATTATGAATACCTCAGAAGTCTAACAAACGAATTTTATTTTCAAAGGTTCACAAATTGGCCACGCAGGCCCGTTTTACATTCAGTCCTTCAAATCACTCATCTTTCGTACCTAGTGTGCATGTCACATACACAGAGAACAAAAAACATTGTGAAATAAAAACTTGGAATATAAATATTACCTTGTTATGAGACAGGCAGGCATGCAGGCAGGCAGACAGACACATATACACACGTATATGCATAAATACATGCATACATACCTGCATATATACTTACATCATTTAAATAAACCCTCGCAGTTATGCACCCACTCAATAACACATAAATACACACTCCCCCGCATACAAATATACTCACTCACAATCACAAACTCACTGTAGCCAGATAGCGAGGGGTACTGGTAAAAAGGAAAGCTAATCCACACACTATAACCAGCCCAGTGCACTAGAAGTAATAGCACGCACATTTACGCTTGAGTTAAAAGCGAGTGAACGCGAAAATAGAAAAAAAAGAAAAGATGAAAACAGTAAAATTATTAGAGCAATTAGACGAATAGAATCCGTTGTATTTATGTGTGGATATGTGATGTGGAGAAAGAAACTCACAAACTTAGTGACAGCTGGCAGACTTGCTGAGAAAAGAGCCAGGGGAAGAGGAAGAGAGCAATACACGGATGGCTTGGCCATCACAGCGTAATCTGGACAAGAGCACAGACCTAATTTTACACAGGAGATTCTGTGAGATGGTGGACCATGGCCGATAGGGATTATCTTAGAAATAGTACGTAATGCTGATGATGGTAATGGCGATGATGATGAGGGTGATGATGATGATGATGATGATGATAATGAAAATGGTGATGATGGTGGTGATGATGAAGATGATTATTATTATGTTATTGATGATGATGTTTATGATGATGCTACTGATACATATGACATATGATGAAGTCGTCAATCTATCTGTAGTCATGACTTATGATGACGTTATCAATCTATCTGTAGTCATGACTTATGATGACGTTATCAATCTAATTTAGTCATGACTTATGATGACGTTATCAATCTATCTGTAGTTAGGATTCCCTTGGACTTTAGAACCACATCGTGTGTTGCAGGGGCCCATAAGGGAAGCAAAGAATAGCAACACTGTAGCCTACCATGCATGTCGTAAGAGGCGACTAAGGAGGCTTGATGGTTCCGTCGCCCTGCTACTGAGTGAGTGCGTGGCGCGACACTGTGAGCTGTCAGTTTCGTGTGAAATGCTTTTGAATCTGCCCGAGGTTTTTGGAATGTGACTGCATGTTCGGAGCAATGGCAGGTGGCTATGTCCCAGAGTTGACCGGTTCTTGCCTTATGCAGAAATGCGTGGCTGCTGGGCTTCTGGTTGACTGCCACTGCTATCAGCGATGAACTGTATTTTCGTGGACTGTGTGGGTGAACATCTAGGAAACATTCAGATAGGAAAATGACAGCCGATTCCATCTGAGATGAACTGGGTGTTTTGTGGGGGACTGGTGTGTTGACATTCTGGCGGCGGCATTATGCACAGTGTATTTGTGCGGGCTGTTGTTTGTCGAGACTCCTGTCTTTTCCACTTTTCATATTGGGCAGTGGGGAGCATTTTACGTGATATTCACTGGCACAGGAACGGAGCATAATGGGGACGACCCGTTGCTGTGAAGTTGGAACTGCGACTAACTAACTAACTAATCTGAATTTATGTGCTCTAAAACAAAGCAGTTTACGGATGTGAGCACATAACATTTAATACGTCGGTATTAAATTACTTTTATTATCCTACATAAACCTACTTACTATATTTTGTGTGTTATTGTAACTATTTAATTAAAGGGGTCACTTTCGGTGTACACGGACATCTGCATAATAGGCATAAGTGCCTAATCTCCTCCTATAGATATCACACAGGGAGAATCGTAGTCCAGGGAACGAACTCGGACCCAGAAAGAGTCCAAATATCTGTATAACAGAATTACCTATAGAATTATTATTCTTTTCATGGGTAAGCATTCTCATTTTGAGACTGAGCCCGTGTAGAGGCATATTAGGCTGAGGATACGCTGAACTCACAATTGGCGAGAGATTTCTAACGTTCGTAAAATACACACAAATTCTTCTAGTGTCTCGCCCTCATCCGAGAAAAGTAGACTTCTTATCGATTATCCCAGGATAAGGGAAGATAATACCCTCATGGTCTTACTTTGCAAAAGAAAAAGAGGATACCCCTCACAACGCAAATGGAACCACGGTAAGCTCAAGCTAGAGACTGTCACCAGCTCTGTCCCAATTTTGTTTTCTGAAGGATTCTAAAGACGCTGCATCTGCAGACAGACGACTCAATTTGTAGTTTAACGAGACTGGGCGGACAAGTAAGACACAAACAGCAGTTGGAACAACCTGGAAATAGACAGTGAGCTGTATTATACTGTTTCGTCACGTTTGTCACTCAGTACACATGACTTCGACAAGCATTTATTTCGTGTTTGCTTTCCCTAGTTTTTGACAGTCCTCAGTCTACCTACAAGGTGGCAGGCTTGTGTATCACTTCAATATCCCGCAAGACATCCGAAGAAAACCGAGATGAATACCATAACGATGACATGGAGAACACCTCGTCGCCACGAGCATTTACCAGGGAGGATATCGCAGAAATAGACAGAAAATTAGAACTCAAGAAAAAGGAATTCAAAGGACTCAAGGAAGACGGAAAAGTGCACCCACCACTACCTTCCTTGAAGGAGCTCGCCGCGGAGAGCGCAAAAAAAGGAACTCAGGTGCAAGGAATTCAAAAGGAGCAAGAAGAAAAAGAAAACAAAAAATTCAAGAGGAAACCAAGGCACCGCCAGACCCCTGTAAATTATCCAGCTATATACTATGACGAACACGATGAGCCGTACTATATAGAAGGCGGAGCAATCATCCCGTGGTTGTCTACGAAGGAAGAAATCGAAAAGCAACAGAAACTCAAACTCGAAAATGAAAAAAAGGCGCAAGGAAGAAAATGAAAACATCGAAAAGCTTCTACAGGCAATACATAAAAAAGGAGGCAAAAAGATCAAATAAAAAGTCCTTTTAAGGACTGCACCCAGGCAGGCGAAAAGCACAAGGAGCCTACACTGACAAAAGAAGTCGCCAGAGGAGACGGACACACAGGAAAACTCGCCGACCTACCAATCTCCCAGCAGACGTCACAGACACAAACTCTTGTACAACCAGTCCGAGTTAGGACTCACTCGTAAGAGCGCACAGACTAGACAGAGGGTGAATAAACCCACAAAAACCACGGACCTCAACTCTTACCAAGGCTGAAGAGGCAGGTTGAACGAGGCCGAATTTGGAATTTTTGTTGTTTAATCAAGCAAGCAAGCATCGCTTCATCCTGTCTCCCATCCCTTGACTTGTCCTACATGGGACACTCTACCGTTGCCACAGCTCTTTGGGTCACTGGAATACTCAAGCCTTCCTACCACTTCACTGTGGGTTCACGACAGAGGGGGACAAGTAAGACACAACCAGCAGTTGTACCAGAATGAATGAACATATAACGAACGAACTTCATTTCCAACCTCTTTACCTGTCAGTTGGACTGAAATGTTGTCTTCTCATCCTTGACCTGGGGACGTAAATTATAAGTACCTCAGAAGTCGGGTTCGCCTGATGGTGGGGGACACTGGTAATAGGGACAGCTAATCCACACACAAACATCAGTTGAGTGCACTAGAAGTAGTAGCACGATTGTGGACTACATTTGAGTTCAAAGCGAGAGAACGCAATTTTTAAAAAAATACATAAATACAATATTTACACAAACACTCACCCACTCAGTAACATACAGACACATACTCCCTTACTCACACTGATACTCACTCACAATCACAAACACACTAAACACATTCACTTATACATTCATAATTTCTCTCTCTCTCTCTCTCTCTCTCTCTCTCTCTCTCTCTCTCTCTCTCTCTCTCTCTCTCTCTCTCTCTCTCTCTGTTAGCCTTGAATGATGTGTGAATGAAATAATGTATGGATGAGAGTGATAGAAGGGCAGAATGTTAGACGGGCCTGCGTGCCCAATTCTTAACCCTTTGAAAATTAAGTTTGTTCGTTCATTCGTTCGTTCTCTCTCTCTCTCTCTCTCTCTCTCTCTCTCTCTCTCTCTCTCTCTTTGTGTGAGAGGTGGGGGAGGTCTGGGATGTGCAGGTGGATGAAGGATTTATGTGAGGATGGGGGATGTGTGTTTGGCTGGGTGGTTGGGGTGTGTGTGGGTGGGAGGGTAGATGAGAAATGCATCTGTTGATGGGCGGGTGGGTGATGTGTGGGTGTGAGTGGTTGATGGATGAGTACGTGAGTGGGTGGATGTGTGTGTGAGATGAGTGTATGGGTGGGGGATGTGTATGTTTGTGGGAAGATGTGTGTGAGCGGTGGATGTGTGTGAGTGGGGTATGTCACAGTCCTAGATCTCTAGGGGATTGAAACTCGGGCTCATACAGGCAACAAACTCTGTTCAGATACAATCGAGCATCATTTATTTACATTTATATTACAGTACGCTGGCGAAGCGAGTTTTCACAAGCCAGCGATTAGCAAGTTGCGTATCACAGGAGTTTACAATGAACATGATTATCACAACAACTCTAGCAGCTATCTATAAGACCCCTAAACACTTGGGTCTGAAACTATCAAGTCCCCGTAAGGTAAGCCCTGTTGCTTCCTCGATGTCCAGTCCGTGTCTGTCCTTCCACACGTGTCGCAATCCGACACGGGTGGTAACTCTCTCTGAGTTTCTCGTGGACCCCGCAATCGGCGGGCCCCATCAGTGTCCACGTGGCTGTGGACACACTGATCGTTCCTTCGAGAAGGCTCTGGATTATTCGAGCCTTCGAGTGACTCGGTTCTTTCCCTTTAGCTGGAGTTCTATCCCTTCGCCAGTATCTCTTTCTTTTATGCTGGTACCGCCCTTAGGTGAGTCTGTGACAGGAGTCCCCCTCCCCCCCCCCCCTGCTTTGATGGGTTATTCTATGGTAATTAGTTCTGTACTAATTCTGTCACAGGATCACATAAAGTCGGTGTTTGTAGTTTGGTGGATAGTAACTTGCTGTTGTTTCATTTTGGCTCATGTTTAACTGGAAAATATCGCGGTTCGTTGTAAAATATGCGTTCCCCTTGGTTTCTATTTCTTGGATAGTTTTACAATCCATTTGTCTCAAAAATTTAGAAAAAGGTGTTGGAATTGTAGTAATAATTTTATCAATTATAATTAGCTCTTTCAGTTTATCATGGTTGTTATTTGTTTTTGCTGAGGTTTTCCATTTTGTACAAATATCTTGAACAGTAGACACGTAGTCAATGAAAGTTTGATTAGGTAGAGGGGCTAATTTTGAGAACTGAAGTTGATAGCCTGCTGTATCTAGTGAGAAATGTTGGAGTATTCTTTGCTTTAAATAATCATAATCTTTCCTCATCTCTTGTGGAACTGTCTCTATCACTTTTAAGGGCTCTAATGCTAAATTTCTCATCAGAATAAATGACCAGTCGACTTTTGCGACTTTATGGTAAGTCATCAAACACTCGAGGTTCTCTAAGTATGTGCTTATAGAATCTTCTGAACAAAATGCTTTGACAAGGCCTTTATATTTGTTGTATTTTTGTTCATCTTCTTTACTTCTAATTTTGTTTACAGACATTTCTAAGTTGAGTCAATTTCCATTTGATTTAGTTTTATCTGTGTCTCTGCATTTAATTGGGCTTGTTTGGTCGCGGCCTCAAGCTCCATTTTCTTCTCTTCCATTTGCATCTGCATCTTTTTCTCTTCTCTTTCTGCTTGCATCTTTTTCTCTTCTGCCTCAATTTGCATCTGTATCTTTTTCTCTTCTCTTTCTGCTTGCATCTTTTTCTCTTCTCTTTCTGCTTGCATCTTTTTCTCTTCTGCCTCAATTTGCATCTGTATCTTTTTCTCTTCTCTTTCCGCTTGCATCTTTTTCTCTTCTGCCTCAATTTGCATCTTTTTCTCTTCTCATTCCGCTTGCATCTTTTTCTCTTCTCTTTCCGTTGCTCTTTCTTCTCGTGCAATATTTTCTGAATGTGTCTTTTGTGCCCATTCTGAAAGTTTTTCTTCTTTATATCCTAACCTAATACCTAATTCAATGCACTGTTCTAATGTTGACATTTTGTATTTTAGTTATTGTTTACTTTCTTGAAATTAAATCCCTTTGAAATTAGTTTGGGTGTACAAAAGTTGGTTATCTCCCTTAATGTTTACATGAGCAAATTTACATGAGCAGGTTTTCTTGGTTACAAGATTAGCATATGCATACAAATCAATACATAGAAAAAATGTTACAATGAATGAGGGTGAGTATCGCTAGGGAAGTAATGAGCATGAAATGAAACTCATCTTATTTTCCCTGAGCTCTCGACTGTAGACTTGTTTTCTCGCCACTGCTGGAGAACAGGTTACATACACGCTATTTCGCGGAACAATCTGATGTTGGAATCAAAAAAAATTAGTAACTGTCACTGTAATTGTCACAGTCATGTCAAATTTCATAAACATTATCATCAGTTCAAATATTTTTGTAGAGGGACTATAATCGCTCATTCACAGATAGCTGCAAAGTTTTTAACTTTGTCATGTATTAACGTTGATATACATTTTTTTTTTTACTTGGCACAACCAAGAGCTGTTTGAAAAGTAAAGCTTGTGTATGCCAAAACCGGCGCTTGCCCCCAAATAGCCTGTCACAGTCCTAGATCTCTAGGGGATTGAAACTCGGGCTCATACAGGCAACAAACTCCGTTCAGATACAATCGAGCATCATTTATTTACATTTATATTACAGTACGCTGGCGAAGCGAGTTTTCACAAGCCAGCGATTAGCAAGTTGCGTATCACAGGAGTTTACAATGAACATGATTATCACAACAACTCTAGCAGCTATCTAACATATGTATAAGACCCCTTAACACTTGGGTCTGAAACTATCAAGTCCCCTTAAGGTAAGCCCTGTTGCTTCCTCGATGTCCAGTCCATGTCTGTCCTTCCACACGTGTCGCAATCCGACACGGGTGGCAACTCTCTCCGAGTTTCTCGTGGACCCCGCAATCGGCGGGCCCCATCAGTGTCCACGTGGCTGTGGACACACTGATCGTTCCTTCGAGAAGGCTCTGGATTATTCGAGCCTTCGAGTGACTCGGTTCTTTCCCTTTAGCTGGAGTTCTATCCCTTCGCCAGTATCTCTTTCTTTTATGCTGGTACCGCCCTTAGGTGAGTCTGTGACAGGAGTCCCCCTCCCCCCCCCCTGCTTTGATGGGTTATTCTATGGTAATTAGTTCTGTACTAATTCTGTCACAGGATCACATAAAGTCGGTGTTTGTAGTTTGGTGGATAGTAACTTGCTGTTGTTTCATTTTGGCTCATGTTTAACTGGAAAATATCGCGGTTCGTTGTAAAATATGTGTTCCCCTTGGTTTCTATTTCTTGGATAGTTTTACAATCCATTTGTCTCAAAAATTTAGAAAAAGGTGTTGGAATTGTAGTAATAATTTTATCAATTATAATTAGCTCTTTCAGTTTATCATGGTTGTTATTTGTTTTTGCTGAGGTTTTCCATTTTGTACAAATATCTTGAACAGTAGACACGTAGTCAATGAAAGTTTGATTAGGTAGAGGGGCTAATTTTGAGAACTGAAGTTGATAGCCTGCTGTATCTAGTGAGAAATGTTGGAGTATTCTTTGCTTTAAATAATCATAATCTTTCCTCATCTCTTGTGGAACTGTCTCTATCACTTTTAAGGGCTCTAATGCTAAATTTCTCATCAGAATAAATGACCAGTCGACTTTTGCGACTTTATGGTAAGTCATCAAACACTCGAGGTTCTCTAAGTATGTGCTTATAGAATCTTCTGAACAAAATGCTTTGACAAGGCCTTTATATTTGTTGTATTTTTGTTCATCTTCTTTACTTCTAATTTTGTTTACAGACATTTCTAAGTTGGAGTCAATTTCCATTTGATTTAGTTTTATCTGTGTCTCTGCATTTAATTGGGCTTGTTTGGTCGCGGCCTCAAGCTCCATTTTCTTCTCTTCCATTTGCATCTGCATCTTTTTCTCTTCTCTTTCTGCTTGCATCTTTTTCTCTTCTGCCTCAATTTGCATCTGTATCTTTTTCTCTTCTCTTTCTGCTTGCATCTTTTTCTCTTCTCTTTCTGCTTGCATCTTTTTCTCTTCTGCCTCAATTTGCATCTGTATCTTTTTCTCTTCTCTTTCCGCTTGCATCTTTTTCTCTTCTGCCTCAATTTGCATCTTTTTCTCTTCTCTTTCCGCTTGCATCTTTTTCTCTTCTCTTTCCGTTGCTCTTTCTTCTCGTGCAATATTTTCTGAATGTGTCTTTTGTGCCCATTCTGAAAGTTTTTCTTCTTTATATCCTAACCTAATACCTAATTCAATGCACTGTTCTAATGTTGACATTTTGTATTTTAGTTATTGTTTACTTTCTTGAAATTAAATCCCTTTGAAATTAGTTTGGGTGTACAAAAGTTGGTTATCTCCCTTAATGTTTACATGAGCAAATTTACATGAGCAGGTTTTCTTGGTTACAAGATTAGCATATGCATACAAATCAATACATAGAAAAAATGTTACAATGAATGAGGGTGAGTATCGCTAGGGAAGTAATGAGCATGAAATGAAACTCATCTTATTTTCCCTGAGCTCTCGACTGTAGACTTGTTTTCTCGCCACTGCTGGAGAACAGGTTACATACACGCTATTTCGCGGAACAATCTGATGTTGGAATCAAAAAAAATTAGTAACTGTCACTGTAATTGTCACAGTCATGTCAAATTTCATAAACATTATCATCAGTTCAAATATTTTTGTAGAGGGACTATAATCGCTCATTCACAGATAGCTGCAAAGTTTTTAACTTTGTCATGTATTAACGTTGATATACATTTTTTTTTTTACTTGGCACAACCAAGAGCTGTTTGAAAAGTAAAGCTTGTGTATGCCAAAACCGGCGCTTGCCCCCAAATAGCCTGTCACAGTCCTAGATCTCTAGGGGATTGAAACTCGGGCTCATACAGGCAACAAACTCCGTTCAGATACAATCGAGCATCATTTATTTACATTTATATTACAGTACGCTGGCGAAGCGAGTTTTCACAAGCCAGCGATTAGCAAGTTGCGTATCACAGGAGTTTACAATGAACATGATTATCACAACAACTCTAGCAGCTATCTAACATATGTATAAGACCCCTTAACACTTGGGTCTGAAACTATCAAGTCCCCTTAAGGTAAGCCCTGTTGCTTCCTCGATGTCCAGTCCATGTCTGTCCTTCCACACGTGTCGCAATCCGACACGGGTGGCAACTCTCTCCGAGTTTCTCGTGGACCCCGCAATCGGCGGGCCCCATCAGTGTCCACGTGGCTGTGGACACACTGATCGTTCCTTCGAGAAGGCTCTGGATTATTCGAGCCTTCGAGTGACTCGGTTCTTTCCCTTTAGCTGGAGTTCTATCCCTTCGCCAGTATCTCTTTCTTTTATGCTGGTACCGCCCTTAGGTGAGTCTGTGACAGGGTATATATCGGTGGTGGGGTGCGTGTGGGTGGGAGATGTGTGCTTTTGGGTGTTTATGGGTGGGGGATGTGTGTGGGCAGGTTGGGAGATGTGTTTATGGGTGGGGATGTGTGTATAGATGGGGGATGTGTAGTTGAGAGGTGGCGGATATTGGGTGGGTGAGTGGGTGTAGGTTGGCTGATGTGTGTGTGGGTGGGTGGGGAAAATTGTGAGGGTGCGGGATGTTTGTGTGGATAGGTGCCGGATGTGTGGGTTGGCGGGGGTATGTGTGTGTGGTTTTGTGATGTGTGTATTGCTGGGTGGTTGCGGGTGTGTGGGTGTGTGGTGGAGAATATGTGGGTGGGTGTGTGCGTGTCGGTTATGGGATGGATGGGGAATGTGTGTGTGGATGAGGAAATGTGTGTGGGTGGGGAAATGTGTGTGGGTGGGGTTCAGTGGGTGGGTGGCAGCATGTATGTTTACCTGGGTCTGTGTGAGTGCGTGGAGGTATGTGTGGGTGGGGGGTGTGTGGGTGACTGCGGGATGTGAAGGTGGATGAGGGATGTGTTTCACAAAATTGCAATATGCACTGTTTATGTTTACAACTTTCATTTCACAATGTTTTTCCTCCATGTGAATGTATCATGCGTAATATGCATTGTTTATGCTTACAAAATCCATTTGACAATGTTTTTCCCCTATGTTAATGTAACATGCACATTTGGTGAATGAAAGATGAGTGATTGAAAGGGCCGAATGTAAGACTGGCCTACGTGCCCAATTTGTTACCCTTTTAAAATAAAGTTCGTCCGTTCGTTCGTTCGTTCGTTCTCTCTCTCTCTCTCTCTCTCTCTCTCTCTCTCTCTCTCTCTCTCTCTCTCTCTCTCTCTCTCTCTCTCGCTCTCTCTCTCTGACTAACATCAATTGGACAAATATGAATGGGTGTATAAGAATCAACCAACAATTGAGCCAGGATGGATAAGTAAGACACAACCAACAATTGATAAGCCTGATCGGAAAAGTAAGACAATCAACAACTGACAAGCCGAACGGACAAATAAGACAACAAACAATTGACAAGTCTAACCGGACAAGTAAGACACAATCAACAACTGACGAGTTTCAAGAGACAAGACACATCCAACAATTGAAAGAACCTGGATTATTAGTTAGTTAGTTAGTCGACAGATCATCCTCGTTGCACATCGAACCATTCAGTCCATAAGTACTCGGATCCCCTCCTCAGCAAATCCCGCAGCGTATAGCGGCTAACGACGCCAGTTCTGTGTTGGTTTATCAATCTTCTTTGGCTTCCTGTGTAGTGTTCTTGTTTGGCCACCCCTCTTTTAATTTGCTGCTCTCGCAGTCTGGCCATTGTTGTAGATTCACAGTCATCACTTGGTTCTCGCAAACGTCTCACTTCTCGTAGAGCATTCAGAATGTCGGCCTGGTCCATAGCGCGTCCGCCCTCCACAGTAGCCTCACCTGCGAGCTTGTCAGCCCGCTCATTTCCTTGTACTCCCGCGTGCCCTGGCACGAAGATCAAACTAATCTTTGCCAGCCGAGACCGCTTCAGAGGCAGCAACCATTCTCTTCGGATCGACCCCTCCTCTATCCTCTTGATCATGTTCATTGAGTCGCTAAGGAAACAAGTCCTAGTGAATGTCTGTGTCTCGAGCCATGTTATTGCTTTACTTACTGCCATGACTTCCATGGTCAGGCTACTTGTGGTTTCAGTGAAAGCACCAGAGTCCTCCTTCACAATTCTCCCTCCGGCCCGAGCTGTAAAGGCCCATGAGCTTCTCACATGTCGGACGACTGACCCATCTGTGTAGATGACCGCGTCACCGTCTAGTGAATACTTGAAAATCAACGCTTGTACTTCAGCCTCAACAGCAGCCGGATTTTCTTGTCTGCATTTTCTATCTAGTTAGATGCAAACTGAAAAGGATGTGCAGAAGTCTGTTGGCACTTGCACCCACTCCTCGCCAGGTTCTAAGTCCTCAAGTGAACACACGTGTTGAAGAATGTCTTCGGCTTGACCCATCCACGACCGTCCTCTTTTTAACCTGCTGCCCTTCACCTTCCTAATTTCACTATGCAGTGGATGTTGTGTGTTTGCGTTAATTCTGAGGTAGGCGCGTGCCCTGCAAACTTGTATTCTCTCTTCAATGGTTGGAAAATCAAGAAGGTAGCGCATCGCCCTGCATGCTGTATCTCTTGTACATCCAAGAATAATGCGCATAGCTTCATTCTGTATCCTTTCCATCCTTTCTATCTGCTTATGGCTGAGAGTCAGGACAAGGGCAAAGCCCTCTTTGAACGCTACCTTGAGCAGAGCAACCAGACAGACATGGGAGGCCGAAACCTGTCCAAGGAGGTCACCTCAGACAGATGGAAGGCCCAGAACACTTCGGATGAAGACACAGTGACAGTGAAAGAAATCAAGGCTGTGCTTCGACGATCAAAAAACAGTGCTCCAGGTCCTGATGGCATAAGATACGACGACATAAATAGGTGTACCGACAATGAGCTAGAGAAACTAGCAGACATGTACAACAATAGTATAGGGAGTGCTAGCATCAAGGAGGGATGGTTACACAGCTATCTGATTCCCTTGCCGAAGCCTGACAAAGACCACACAAAAATTCAGGGATATCGAAATATAACCATGCAGAATACAATAGACAAGCTGCTGGAGAAGGTAATTGCCAGAAAAATATCAAGCCAACTAGAGAGGCAAGGTGTTTTCCCACCTACCCTGGGTGGGTACCGTCCAAAAAGAGAAACCTGGACCAATGCAGCAGTCTTTGCCCATGATGTCTATGAAGGTTTCCACTCAGGCACTGAAACCGTTGCTGCAGCGATTGATCTTGAGGACGCATACAACAGAGTACCACTGGATTTTTTAATGTTTCAGCTTCTTGAACTAAACGTAAGTCCATTCCTCCTTAGTTGGATCGCTGCAGCCCTCTTCCAACGGAAAATAGTTTTTAGATGTGGCAGTTGGACTTCGGAACCAACAACAATATATCCTGGCCTACCACAGGGATCACCAATATCTCCGGTACTGTTCAACGCCTACACAGTGAGAATCACCAGTGAGCAGATCACTGGACCTGGCAGGACATTGTCATATGCCGATGATGTTTTAGTGTATCGTCAGGGTAAGGATAGAGAGGAGGTTGCTGTGGAACTACAAACCGAACTCAATCGCATAAGTACTTGGTGTGATGAAGCTGGGGCAATGGTCAACCCAACAAAGGCAACAGTGACTTGGTTCTCGTTGAATAATCATATTGTCAACAATCCAACACCAACTGTAATGCTGTGTAAAGAGACGGTGGAAAGAACGCAGGCAATGAATTACCTGGGGATACGGTTTGATCGAAGCCTTGCTTATAATGTGCACATAGACCAGGTGATAACAAAGGCCAAGCGGGGTTTGGCAGCGATGCGGGTGATGGCGGCAGCAAACTGTGAGCAGCGCCATCTATGTCTTCTGTACGAGGGGTTGGTCATGTCTGTTTTGGAGTATGCAATGGCAAACCTGGATTAATATGTAAAACATAGCCAACAATTGGCGAGCCTATGTGAATGAGTTATTCTAAAATGTGGATATTCATGAAATCTTAGTAAGATAATGTGGTGGTTTCCCCTTGTCTTCCACGTCCACATGCGGGTATTTTATCTCTGCCTGTGACAGTCATTTCAGACTGTCAGGACAAGTGAGTGCCCTTTCCACTCAGCTACAGAGTTGTCCACTTATCACCGTTGATACTCGGTCCCCAGAGCTGCGTTGGCCACACCGTGATGTTTTCCCATCATCTACCACTGGGAGGAGCAGTTGGGATTTTCCCTTCCTAAAGTTTTGGTTTTGGACGACACAGCCAATAGTTGAGCCATCTATTGCACTGTTCTTATTACTAAGACACAGCTAGAAATTGGGCAAGCCTGCTGGGACTAGTATGACACCTCAGACGATTCGACGAGACTGTACGAGTTTGATACATCTAAAGATTCGACGAGCCTGTACGAGTATAGTTAGTAGTTAGTCGACAGATCATCCTCATTGCACATCGAACCATTCAGTCTATAAGTGCTCGGAACCCCTCCTAAGTAAATCCCGCAGAGTGTAGCGACTGATGACACAAGTTCTGTATTGGTTTATCAATCTTCTTTGGTTTCCTGCGTAGTGTTCTTGTTTGGTCACACCTCTTTTAATTTGCTGCTCTCGCAGTCTGGCCATGGTTGTAGATTCATAGTCATCACTTGGTTCTCGCAAAAGTCTTACTTCTCGTAGAGTATTCAGAATGTCAGCCTGGTCCATGGCGCGTCCGCCTTCCACTGTAGCCTTACCTGCGAACTTGTCAGCCCGCTCATTTCCTCGTACTCCCGCATGCCCTGGCACGAAGATGAAACTGATCTTTGCCAGCCGAGACCGCTCCAGAGACAGCAACCACTCTCTTCGGATCCATCCCATCTCTATCTTCTTGATCATGTTCATTGGGTCCCTAAGGAAACATGCCCTAGTGAATGTCTGTGTCTCGAGCCATGTTATTGCTTTACTTACTGTCATGACTTCCATGACACATCTAAGGATTCCACGAGCCTGGACGAGTGATATAAATGTAAGGCACAATCAGCAATTGGACGACCTTTGAGGTACAAGTAAGAGGCAACCAACAATAGGACGACTATTGATATACAAAAAAGAAACAACCAACAACTCGACGACCTTTGATGTACAAGTAAGTCACAACCAACAAATGGACGACCATTGATGTACAAGTAAGACACAACCGACAATTAGACGACCACTATTGTACAAGAAAGACACAACCAACTACTGGACGACCATTGATGTACAAGTTAGACACAACCAACAAATGGACGACCATTGATGTACAAGTAAGATACAACCAACAATTAGACGACCATTGTTTTACAAGTAAGACACAAACAACAATTAGACGACCGTTGTTTTACAAGTAAGACACAACCAACAAATAGACTACCATTGATGTACAAGTAAGACACAACCAAAAATTGGGCGACCATTTATGAACAAGTACGACACAATTAACAAATGGACGATCATTGTTGAACAATTAAGACACAATCAATAATTAGACGACAATTGGTGTACAAATAAGACACAACCAATAATTAGATGACCATTGTTGTACAAGTAACACGCAACCAACAATTGGACGACCATTACTGTACAAGTATGTCACAACCAACAAATGAACGACCATTCTTGTACTCGTAAGACACAACCAAGAATTAGACGACTATTGATGTACAAGTAAGACACAACCCACAATTTGATGACCATTGTTGTACACGTAAGACACAACTAATAATTAGACGACGATTGTTGTACAAGTAAGACACAACCAACAATTAGACGACCATTTTTGTACAAGTAAGACACAACCAACAATTATTCGACCTTTGTTGTTCAAGTAAGACACAACCAACAACTTGACGACCATTGTTGTACATGTAAGACACAACTAATAATTAGACGACCATTGTTGTACAAGTAAGACACAACCAACAATTAGACGACCATTTTTATACAAGTAAGACACAACCAACAAGTAGTCGACCATTATTGTACAAGTAATACACAACCAACAATTGGACGACTATTGTTGTACAAGTAAGACACAACCAACAATTGGACGATTATTGTTGTACAAGTAAGACACAACCAACAATTATACGACCTTTGTTGTTCAAGTAAGACACAACCAACAACTTGACGACCATTGTTGTACATGTAAGACACAACTAACAATTGGACGACCATTGTTGTACAAGTAAGACACAACCAACAATTATACGACATTTGTTGTTCAAGTAAGACACAACCAATAACATGACGACCATTGTTGTACATGTAAGACACAACTAACAATTTAACGACCATTAATGTACAAGTAAGACACAACCAACATTTGGAATACCATTGATGTAAGATTAAGACACAACAACAAATTGATGACCTTTGATGTACAAGTAGGCCACAACCAACATATTGAATTATCAAATGCCACAACACATTTCAAATTCCCCCAGAATTAAACTCGGATCAAGAAATGGCATTATAATTTTAACATAGTGACTTATAAAATAATTAACACATTTATAATATTCATAAAATAATTAATTTCCAGATCTCCATAAATATTCACTTAATATATGGTTTCGCATGTGGGTCAGTTATTTAGCTTACAACCTTTGAAATGTAAAATTTGTTGATTACATTGTCTGGCCAGGAATTCATTAATTTCATTTCATTTATGTTTGGGATGGACAGATGTGGTGCACAAGCAAAATACAGTTTTTTTAGATCGTGGTGGGGTGGGGGGAGAGAGAGAGAGAGAGAGAGAGAGAGAGAGAGAGAGAGAGAGAGAGAGAGAGAGAGAGAGAGAGGGGGAGAGAGAGAGAATTAGATCTTAAACTAACTCACGCCATGCTGTGATGCCCTTTGTCATCGCTTGTAACTCTTCCTGTGTCATTCTCTATTTGGTTATTTATGTGCCTCATTCCTTTCTCCGTGCGTTTAACGTGATCTTCTGTTTTGTTTGCCATCTGAGTTCCAGATTGTCTGATTGTACAATTGTCAAGTTTTCTCAGTGAGTGTCCTATCCTGCGTCTGCGTCTTTTCCTCGTCACTTGGTTCACTGGCATTTGTTTAGTTCACTCCACGAGTTCCTCATTGGTTCACTTATATTTGCTTAGTTCTCTCCGAGAGTTTCTCATTGGTTCACTGGTATTTACTTAGTTCTCTCCACGAGTTCCTCATGGGTTCACTGGTATTTGCTTAGTTTTCTCCACGAGTTCCTCATTGGTTCGCTGGGATTTGTTTAGTTCTCTCCACGAGCTTCTCACTGTTTCACTGGTATTTACTTAGTTCTCTCAAAGAGTTCCTCATTGGTTCACTTGTATTTGCTTAGTTCTCTCCACGAGTTCCTCGTAGGTTCACTTATATTTGCTTAGTTCTCTCCACGAGTTCCTCATTGGCTCACTTACATTTGCTTAGTTCTCTCCACGAGTTCCTCATTGGTTCACTTATATTTGCTTAGTTCTCTCCGGGAGTTTCTCATTGGTTCACTTATATTTGTTTAACTCTCTCCACGAGTTCCTCATTGGTTCACTTATATTTGCTTAGTTCTCTCCGGGAGTTTCTCATTGGTTCACTGGTATTTGTTTAGTTCTCTCCGGGAGTTTCTCATTCGTTCACTGGTATTTGCTTAGTTCTCTCCGGGAGTTTCGCATTGGTTCACTTATATTTGCTTAGTTCTCTCCACGAGTTGCTCATGGGTTCACTGGTATTTGCTTAGTTCTCTCCGGGAGTTTCTCATTGGTTCACTGGTATTTGCTTAGTTCTCTCCACGAGTTGCTCATGGGTTCACTGGTATTTGCTTAGTTCTCACCGGGAGTTTCTCATTGGTTCACTGGTATTTGCTTAGTTCTCTGCGGGAGTTTTTCATTGGTTCACTGGTATTTGCTTAGTTCTCTCCACGAGTTCCTCGTAGGTTCACTGGTATTTGCTTAGTTCTCTCAGGGAGTTTCTCATTGGTTCACTGGTATTTGCTTAGTTCTCTCCACGAGTTGCTCATGGGTTCACTGGTATTTGCTTAATTCTCTCTGCGAGTTCCTCGTGAGTTCACTGGTACTTGCTAGTTCTCTCTGAGTTCCTCAATGGTACACAGGTATTTGCTCAGTTCTCTCCACGAGTTCCTCATTGTTTCACTGGTATTTGCTTAGGTCTCTCCCCGAGTTCCTCATTGGTGATACCATCATACCATACCAGATTTTCTATTTGGCATCAATTAATGAAACGTTGCACTAGAGTAAGTTAATAAGTAAGTCACAAATGGCTGTAGAGAAATACTAAATATGATAACAACTTGAAACCAGTTTATTTTTATACATACATTGTCCCTTTATTTTTCAACATAATTTCCACCAACATTGATGCACTTATCCCATCGTTTTATCATTCCTCCAAAACCGGCTGCATAGAACTGCAGGCTCTGTTTTCTAAACCACGTTTTCACTTCACATACAACTTCGGCGTCATTCGCGACATGTCTCCCGCCAAGGTGGGTTGTCAGTGTTTATACTGACAGATGTTTGTCCCATACAGCGGTGCATAGCTGAGTAGAAAAAATTACTAGGGCGAGTCAATAAGTAAGTCACACAGTTCTGTGGGATGCCAGGTAAATGAAAACAAAGCACGCAGTTCTATGCAGCGGTTTGGGAGGACTGATAAAACGATGGGATAAATGGATCATTGTTGGTGGAAATTATGTTGAGAAATAAAGGTACAATGTATGTATAAAAATAATCTCGTTGTATTGATTGAACTGGTTGTACTCGTGATACATGTTTCTGATTCCAACAGTAGTAGGGGAGACTGGAAAGAAATGGACCAGCAATTTTGTAGTTTTCAATTTTTGCTCATCACCGGAACAGATTTTATCGAAACATAACAAAACCATGACTAAAATGTTGTACATTCATTTATTTTAAAAGGGGAAAACATTTAGCAATCTATTTCTATATGTTTCTTTACAAAATGCATTTCAAAAATGTATATGAACATGGGGAGAAATTGACCACCATTGGGGTGAAATGGACCAGCACGTGGGGAGCAATGGACCATAGTGGGGAGAAATGGACCTTTTTTAAAAAGAAGCAGCAACAACTCATCCATATTGCTATAAGAAATAAATAATCATTAAAAGGATATTGGCAGTTTTTTTTATTATTTTAAGCGACAGTAAAAATGTTTAATATGATATATTAATCTAATATAAAGTTTTATCGAACATTTATGCCTGCAAGACTTTCTTTGAAGACATAGCCATCTTTGGTCCTAGAAGTGGTTCCAGTGATTGTAGATCTAGTAAGCTGTGCTTTAATACATGTAATTGAGACACTGGCGACATCTTCTATCTTAGGCTTAACAAAATTACCAGCAACCTTCTCACTCTTGCGCAAGAACTCTACCTCAACATCACCATCATCATCAATGTCTCCCCTTACAATTCCTACATAGTAAACACAAGTCTTCTTTGTTCCTTATTCACATAGCACACACTGGCCTTCAAAAACCTCACGCACACCAGTCAAGCTAACCGTACACTCCTCATTTTCACCAAATGAAACATCAGAATCTGTGTCATCACAAAACGAAATGTCAGTTTCTGGATCTGAATCAACATCAAGTTCTTTCAGCAGCTGTCTCTTTGCCTTTTTGGGTGGAACTTTTGCTGCCTTTTCTTTCATCACCGCTCTTTCCCTAATTCGATCCATTTCTGGCGTAGAAGTAGCCAGCATAGTTTTTCCTCTTTTCCTTATTATTTGAATCTTTTCGCGGACCAGCTTTTGTTAGTCCTCTGAAAACATGAGGCGAAGTAAAGGAAGAAGTAGCTTTATGTTGAAGACTCCCTGATATTTCCTGCAAGTCATCTACAAGGTTCTCAACATTACACTCTTTCTGATTTTCATGAAATTCTTGTGCAGTTTGATCTGTGCTGGTACCACAATGTGGAGATGCTGATCCTGTCTGTTCATTGCTTTCTAAAGTGGCATTTTCACTGTCCTTGCTGATGGGCCTGTTCGTTATTTCTGAAGGCATAAAATCATCTTCTGTAAAAACATCTTCGTTAAAGGGCCAAATACCTGACACTGCAAAGCCTGATTGAATGTTAATGGGAGTTGCCGCTTTAAGAAAAGCATGGCCTCCTAGATTTGCAACTTGATAGATTGTCAGTGGTGTCCCAACATTTTTCATCATCCATGAATCACACGCATTGTTGTAGACCGACTTCATGGGTCCAAAAACTGAACGGTCCAAGGGCTGAGTTTTAGATGAGGTGTGTGGTGGCAACGTGATCACATGAATGTTGTTTTTCTTGCACAGTTCAAGTGATTCAAATGAAATGTGGGAATCGTGATTGTCCAAGATCAAAATCAAAGGGAAGTCTTTGGAAGGTCTTGAATGCTTAATGAAGTGATTTATAACTTTGACGAAATTATCACGGGTCATCCAACCTGATTCATTCACAAGGCCAAGGGAACCTTCAGGTGCTCCAGCAAGCATAAAATTCTTAAAAAATTTTCTGGGAAACACAAAAACTGGAGGGATAATGTGACCCGCAGCTGACACAATGCAACAGATTGTGACCAGTTCTCCTCTTTCTCTGGATGTCACCTGGCCTATTTGCTTCACTCCTCGTGGGGCAATTACTTTTGGCACTTTCTGTACAGTGGTCAGACCTGACTCATCCAAATTGTAGATTTGAGCTCCACTCACATTTAGTTTTGTAATGGTTTCCTTCACAATGTTGAAGAAGGTGCAAATATTATGTTTGTTGAAAGCTGTAGCTCTAGCCAGAGATGTTGCCTCAAGTTGCCTTATGGTCAGCTCGGGATTCCGTCGCAAAAATCCACAAAGCCAGTCATTCCCTGCCATCATTTGCTCATCCCAGGTTAAAGGATGTGCAATGTTATTGACTTTCGCCATCTCGTATGCCAAAATACGAACGTTTTTAGTTGTGAGTCCATGGAACATTCTTGCACAATCTTTCAAGTAACTAGCAAAATCAGCTTCTTGCTTAGCTGTGAAAACAAGGCTATGCCTATAATTTGGTACGAGTCTAGTAGGCAGACCATTTCCTTCTCTGTCTTTTGTAAGATTGTTATTGAGGGTAGAGCGAGCAATGCCGTACTCCCTTGCAGCTTTCCTCACTTTCATTCCATTTTTCACAGCATTAACAGCTTCTCTCATACGTTCCTCCGTAACGAGACCCTTGTTGGTGTTTATGATGTACAATCTTGGCATCTGAAACAAAAGAGTGACAGAATTATATAACATTTAGAATGGTAGGCCTATCATTTGCAAAGAAATACTGATCATAGCACGAATGGCGTGCATCTTTAATAAATCACTTAAATCAAATTTGTTAACAGTTTTATTGGTCTAGATTTAGACCCCAGTATTAAAAAGAATCAATAATGCTGATATTCGAATGCAATCTTCAACACTTTTAATAACAACAGACTGTCTTGTCAATTTCTTCTATGGGGAGAAATGAACCATGGGGAGAAATGAACCGGTCCATTTCTCCCCCATCAATGTATTAAACTATTCAGCCATAAAGTCTCTTAAATCTAATATTATATGCTATATTTTTTATATGAACTCTTAAATAACAAGCAAATAAAGATATTAACGTAATTACCTTGTCCTGATTCCTGACTATGCGTCTGCTTTACGATGGTGTCTGGAACTGGAAAAAGAAACTTTAGTGCAGAAAATTTTTCAAACTTTGCGTGGGAACGACCTGTGCGGGAAGTCGATGGCAAATGAAAAATTCGGACTATGTTTGATGTGGAAAACAAACTTATTATGGTTTCACTTTCATTGCATCACAGCCGGGGGCCAGAGAGGGGGTGGTCCATTTCTCCCCTATGTCCATTTCTCCCCTATGTCCATTTCTCCCCAGTCTCCCCTACAGATTTCACGCTAGAATGTAATATTCTAAGTTTGGTCTCGATGGCGAAACGGTTAAGCCACACGTCTTGCGTTGTGAAGATTATGGGTTCGATTTCTGACCGCGTCATTCGGTTCACGGATTCGGTTTTCTCGGAGACTTCTGGGGGGAGGGGGGCGTCGTTTGAGCTACGGAGTTCGTGATCTGTGCTGCGCTTTCCTATAGTCACATGGTTTCAGTTTCCCAGAGATGATGCAGTTGATGAGACAGATTTTGTCAATGTTCAGTTCTTGTACCATTTACAAACAACTTCCTGCGAGGCGGCTTCAAATGAAAAACTTAAAATGCAGTAGAAATTACAATAACCATGCCATTGTGCACTTATTCTAAAAGAAGTTGATGACGCTATCAAGCATATGAAGAAAGGAAAATCAGCTGGGCCAGATGGAAGAATTAGAAGTAGTGGGATAATTTGGAGTAGATATATTAACTAAAATGTTGAATGATATTTATAGCAGTGGATATATACCAAGCGATATGTTGAAATCTGTATTTATAGCTATACCAACAAGACCAGAAGCCATTGAATGCGAAGATTTTCGTACAATTAACCTCATAAACCATGTAACTAAGCTTCTACTTAGAATTATAATTAGAAGAACAAGGAAGAAAATAAAAATGGAAATTAGTGAAGAACGGTATGGATTTGTGGAAGGAAAGGGCACAAACAATGCAATATACACATTACGAACACTATTAGAAAGATCAGTAGAAACAATGAAAGACATATATTTATACTTCATAGATTATACTAAGGCATTTGATAAAGTAAACCATGATGAACTGATTAAAATGTTGGAAGATATTAACATTGATGGGAAAGATCTCAGAATATTAAAAATTATTTACTGGAACCAAACAGCAGCAATTAAAATGGGAAATAAAGAAGGAAATTATGAACACATAAAGTTGGGAGTAAGACGGGAATGTTTTTTGTCACCAGATCTATTCTCCCTCTATAGCGAAGTAATAATGAGAGAGATCAAAGAAAAACCAGGAATAATATTTGGAGGTTATAATATAAATAATATACGCTATGCAGATGACACAGTATTGATAGCGGATAATGCAACAGATCTACAACAATTGTTGGACATTGTAGTAACAGAGAGTGCAAAGAAAGGACTCTCCTTGAATATCAAGAAAACAGTAACAATGGTGATATCAAAGAAACAGGTGACACCCAAATGTGAAATAGGAGATAGAAGGGAAAATTCTTCACCAAGTGGATAGTTTTAAATATCTAGGGACATTTATAACATCAGATGGAAGATGCACAACAGAGATCAAGAGTAGAATAGGGCAAGCAAAGGCTGCATGCATTTCAGAGAATAAAGAATACCGCATGCAGGAAGGCGCTATCATTGAATGTAAGAAAGAGAGTGCTGAAGAGCTATATAGAACCTGTTTTGCTGTATGGCTGTGAATCTTGGAATATAAATGAACAAATTAGGAAGAGATTGGAAGCAACAGAGATGTGGTTCCTTAGACGAATGTTGCTAATTCCTTGGACTGCCAAAGTAACTAACAAAGAATGCCTTAAAGAAGCTAATGAAACTAGAAAATTATATACAACAATAAGAAAGAGACAAACAGCTTTTTTTTGGTCATGTGATGAGAAGAGAGGCGCTGGAGAACATCGTGACAACTGGAAAGATCGAAGGAAAGAGAGGCAGTGGCAGACCAAGAGAAATAATGCTGGATGGATTGCGACGGTGGCATGGAGGAATATCAACGGCAGAGTTGATCCAGAAAACCAAAGACCTAGATCTGTGGAGAATCATGAGTGCCTACGCCAGTCGACACGGCACTTGATGATGATGATGATGATGATGATGATGGTGATGATGATGATGATGATGATGATGATGATGATGATGATGATGATGATGATGATGATGATGATGATGATGATGATGATGATGATGATGATGATGACAATGTATTGTAACCTGGCAATGTTGTTGTTAAGGATGGCAAGAGGGTAAAACACGTGACATCACGGTGCAGACGAAAACGATGACGTAATAATGACAGTTTAAAGATGGCCGCCCTCTTTTGATATGTACCAACGTGGAACAGAGTTCTGTTATCCGGTTATTTTTATTAGTGAAGGGGTGAAACCCATAGAAATTCATCGGCGAATCAAAGTCCAGTATGGTGATGCATGCCTGTCAGTCCAGCAAGTGTATGAGTGGAGTAGTAAGTTTCAACACTGATCGGTCTGATAGAGAGGTACAGTAGGTGGTGCAGGAGTGGTAACATACGCGACAAAGAGAGTTTTTGTCTACAGGAATCCAAGCGAGGGCGTCGGAGGACTTGCATTGAAAGCAGTGGTGACTTCATCGAAAAGTGATACATTTGTTCTTTACTTTTTTTTTAAAGGATATAATCACACACATATGAAAATAAAAATAAAAAAAATAAAAATTAAGGTTTTCATTTGGAGTCCCCTCGTTTTTATACTAATACCATGTTTTCTGAAAACAGAATCATCCGTTCCTAAACTTCAAGTGTTTCATGAGATGACTTTTCGATGGGACGACGTAATGAAACGAATACACATCCGACTTAAAACAGCAGTAAGCCAAACATTCTTTGCTGCTGAACCAATGATCAGATATAAAACCACCCCGATACCTACCCCATCTACAAAAGAACCGTTGTCTCCGTACACCAAATCACACTGCATTTATCAAATCCAGTGTGAATGCCAAGCAACATTCATAGGTAGAACGGACAGACAAACGAACGGACGGACGGACAGCAAATCCAGTAGCCAAACATAAAAGAGTTAATCAGCGTTACGGAATCCCTGTGCGGTCTAAGGTATAAAACGCCGTCTTCGTCGATTTCTCAACAACTAAAAAAATGCGATCATAGCGTGAACAAAGAAAAAGTGTTTCATATACTGTATTTGGAATATATGAGAGCAATAACCATTGGGGGGAGATAACATCGATAACATTATATACGCAGTTTTACGTTCTCTCGCTTTGAATTCAAAAGTCAAGTCAAACGTAGTCCATACACACTATTTATAGTAGTGATGGACTGAATGCTGCATGTGGATTAGCTTTCCCTATTAACAGTGACCCTCGCCAACAGGCGAACCCACTCCGACTTCAGAGGTACTTGTAATTTACGTCACCCCAAATCAAGGATGACAGGGCAACATTTTAGTCCAGCTGTTCGGTTTAGGGGTTGAACTGCTTACCTCGGCATCAGCACACCGTTCTTATCCATTCGGCCATGTTTACCTGTGTATATATGCAAATGATACAGTATTGATTGTAGACATACGGGTAAATAGGAATAATTTGAAACAAGTAAGTCGGTACAACTATCTCGAAACTCTCATAACAACTGACGGGAGATGCCTTCAAGAGATTAGATCAAGAATTGCTATCTCGAAGGTAGCAAGATGGAAAACATACTGGTAAATAGAAAGATTTTAATTGCAACGAGAAATAAGTCTTGAAGTACTACATAGAATCTATACTTTTGCATGAATGTGAAACATGGACAATGATCAGATAAGCTGAAATAAAAAATGTAATGGCATTATAGATGTGGTTTCTGAGGAAACTGCTAACAATACCATGGACAGACTGAAAAAAAAAACAATGAGTAAATCCTACAAGAAGTAAATAAGAATCAAATCAGTCACCTATTAGAAAAATTAAACGTAGACAGTCGACATTTTTGGATATATTATAAGAAGAAAAAAAATAGAGAATTTGCTGACAACTGGCAAGCTTTAGGGTAAAACGAACAAAGAAAAGTCAGAGAAGTAAATATCTTGATGGCTTAGCCAGGTGGCATAGTCGATAAACATGCTGAGCTGATCCACGACTCTGGTGATCGTGTGAGATGGCGAAACAAAACCTCTCACGCTTATTGGTATGGCACACAATGATGATGATAGTGTATTCGACGAATATTAAATGATTGCTAAATTATAGCGAGGCGTGATCAATTAGGCGATTCCTGCTTGTTTTGTACAAACAGAAAGAGTTCCTTGTAAATGTGATAACAATAACAAATGTTTCAGCCAAAGTATAATACATTTATTCACTTAATATGATATATAACTATCGTATGCACCTGACGAGATGCAGTGAAATATGCCAGGCAATAAATCGTGTCGCATATTGTTTGTGACTTCTGTGTGTAAAAACGATATTTTGCTACATTGTGCTTCAGAAAGGCATAACTACAACCCATTGCTGTAGCGAATTTGGTCAGACCACTTCGTACGTAAATTTTCGCCCACAATGGATGCATGTGAACACATGGTCATTTCCACCACCGCGCTCAGTGTGTGACCTATGCGCAATCATTTTATCCTTTGTCTTTATTCCATATCTGATCTTTTCCCTCCAAGCAACACGATCAGCGGCGACTTGCTTCCAAGGTGCAATATCCTTGCCTGTACGAATCATGTCCCTCTTACACACATCTTTATAGAGGCCGACCCCGAGATCTTTTATCCATCTATAATTCGCCAAATAAAACAGACGTACTTTGGTATTCTACCATCACCATCCTCCTAACGTGTCCTATCCATCTAAGCCTAAGAAGACTGAACACGGAACAAACCATCACACAACCCGATCTTTCCAATACTTCAGTATTTGTGATGTTTTTTTGTTTTTGTTTTGTTTTCTTTTTCCACTTAATATCTTCACAGACACCGCATATGAAAGCTGTTTAAAGTTTCTCATGGTGTGAATAAATTGACCAGGCCTCACTGTCATACAGACGAGTACAGAGAACAGAGGCTTAATAGACCAGAAATGTTGTTTTAGCATTAAATTTTCCGTTCTCCCTGACTCTCGTTCGTGACCTGCTCATTGTTGTTGGAAGTTAGAGATATGTGGTTTCTGAGACAAATGTTGCTACTATCTTGGACTAAGACAATTATCTGACATAGGCTAATGAAAGTTTAACATTGTACACAATTATAAAAAAAATTGACAAGTAGTGCTCTTTGTACCATGATAAGAGATTCATTGGAGAACATTATAACGAATGGAAAGATCGACAGAGTTGTTGAGTTCATTTGAGTTAAGAATCGCCATCACTGCACTCAGGACATTCCCATACGTGCTCCATCCCCTCGTTCAACAGCCAGCGAAGAGTCATATTACTAATCGTTCCCACCGCTATCTGATTAAAAGTTCTCCTGGTCTTCCCTCTCAGTTTTGAGATTCTTCCAGAACCGCTGCCGATCCCCCGCAATCTCATTCTGTCCACATATGGGTTCTCAATCTGTACCTCCACCTTCTCCACCTGGTCCCACAAGCGCAGACTAACCAGAGAGAATAACCGAGAGAAATGATGCTTCGTAGTCTCAGAACATGGCCTGTCGAGGAAACAAAAAGGAAGGGCGAGGGGGGTATCACAAGTGGAATTGATCCGTCCAGGCAACCAAGGATCAAGATTCTTGGGGAGAAATGAGCGCCTATACTACTTTGAGAGCACTTGATTATATTTATACATCGTTTTTTGTTAGCGTGTTTGAGATGTAGGTGATTTCAGTGACACGTTAATTCATGTGGCTGGAATTACAGAATTATACATGTTTGTGCAACCAAAGATCGAGATTCATGGGGAGAAATGAGCGTCCATTCCACTTTACAGGGCATTTGATTATATTTATACAAAGTATTTTGTTTATAACACTGGGGAAGAGTGTGACGCAGGGACCAGTACTAGTAATCGTGATGACGGAGTTAATCCTGACTGTGTTACCAAGGAAATCCCCTGTGTCAGACTAAGAAACAGAGTGAGAATGGCAACGTGGAATGTGAGAAGTTTGTATGAGGGAAAGCTTTACGTGCTCTCCGGAGAGTGAAGACGTGTTTTTGTATCTCTTACTTCTCGGATTATTATTACTGCAAGCTGAATCACCTATCATGGATTTTTATATCAATGTGCTCGTTGTGATTCTGAGGATGTGGTGAAATAGTTTTTAGATTAATACAAGTGTTTATTATCGCAAAAATGTGGGTTATATCTAATATTCATTTCGAGTGATAGTTGAACACTATTAAATTTCAACCAATCAAGTGCACGAGGCGTGTCAGATACAACCACGGGACCTCAAATTGCCCGCGGCGTGGCTAGATAACAATGCGATTGCTGCGTTCTTCAAGTTTAGATAATCGTAATATTATGCAATAATGTCAGGGGAAGGAGAATGCTCCGTATTGGAAGTGAATGGTGAAAGGACTCGCTCAGGTTTACGATCGGCTGTCAATAAAACTTACACACTAAACAAAGAGAGGGCCGTGAAGAATAAGCTATCCAAGTGCATAAATCCCAACTGCCTAGTCGTCAAACACACCAACTCAGGACAGTGTGTTACTATTTCCTTCAACAACACACTCTATTATGAGGCATTCCGAACTTGCCTTCTCAACTACTACAGGCTTGAACTAATTGAACACAGGCAAGATAAGCACGGGGCCCATGTTGAGGATCTGATTACGACGCCAGTGATTACGATACATTTGTACCGCAGTAAAAATAAACTCATGACACAGGGCAGTAATGAAAACATTAATTCCTGGCTAAAAGTAGATTTTGTTGAACTTGAAAACTCGACACAGACATTCACCGAATCTACTCATACGATGAGTGTACATGACAACATCAACACGATGCCTGCCAACCCACCAGCGCTCTTGGCTATTGAATACCCAATGGAGCGTATCCAAAACAACATAGAACCCAATGTTGACATTGTTGAAGAAGTACCTGCCTCAGATAACAATAGCATCTTAACTATCAATGGACATTCGTGCGACTGTAAACAGCGCATTGAGGAACTAGAACAATCACTAAAGGCGCTCAGTGTCACTGTTTCAACCAACATTGAAGCAAACAACAAGATAAGCAGTGATTACAATGCTCTCAAGACAGAAGTCGCACTCCTGCGAGACGAAAATTTGCTGCTGAGAAATACAGTTCAAATCTTACAGAATGCGTCCTCTACAAACCAAACCGATGAAGCATGTAATTCTCAAGCAACCGCTTCATCCTTGGGAAATCTTGGGGAAGCTCAATCCCATCCAGAACAGATAATCACTATGAAAACAACTCAACGAGCAGAGGAAGATAAAAAAACAACAAACACCTCAATGTGCAGACGAAGATAAACAACAACAAGCAGTCTACCCCATTGACGTCAAAATAAGCAATAGGTTTGAAGTACTTCAAGAAAAGTCACCAGAAAAATTACAGTGCTTTAACATGCTGCAAACGGGCAAGACAAGCCAACAAGATACATCGGGAGAACCACATGGAGACATAAAGACTGCTGATAATCGGAAATGGATGAAACAACGGTCGAGACGTGCTGACAACCAACATGTACAGACAGCACAACCTGACTGTACACATATTATACTAGGCGATTCCTTAATGAAAGGTTTATACAGCGACAGGATGGCCACATCAGACAAAGACATTGTTTCAATAATCCCACTGCCTGGGGCTGGTGTAGACCGGCTAACAGACAAGATTAGCAGGTTGGCTGTAAATCATAGCGTCAGAAGGGCAAGCGTACATATTGGCATCACCGACACCATGAACAACCAACAAATCACAGGGTCTCAACTGCTGGCACTCTTGAACGGATTACGTCACACTTTTCCTAACTCATCCATTTTCTTCTCCTCCATCATATCACCGAGTTATGGACACCAGCGCCGTCTAGCTGACATAAATAACAACATGTTGCAGAAGTTCTGTTCTCAAAACAAGATACAATTCATCAACAATACAGCATCATTCACTTCACAGGCTGGTGCACCAAAAAAGAGTCTTTACAAGGATCAAATACATTTATCTACATTGGGCACCAGTTTTCTCGCCAAGAATTTAAAATATCCAGAACGGACATACCATACATCCAATACGGGATCGCGCCGGACACTTTTAGCTACTCCTGAAACTCAAGCCAGACGACATACTCCCGTCACATCAAGTACCAATAGGACAGAAGTGTGCAGACCACTCATAACCACTGCACCTGAAATCCAAGCCAGACGGGACACTACCACAACACCAAGTCCGTTAAATACGTCGTCTTTCACACAGGAGGGTAATAATTACGAAGATATGATTCCTATTCTCCCCAGAAAGGATCCGACTCTCAGCAACAACGACGTGCCAGCACAACCTCCTGTTAGCCACCAACCAGAGGCTCTAGTTGGTAGTCATTACATACCCATGAGACATCATCAGTACCCATTTAATTGTAATCCAGAATGGTTGCACCTCACACGGTATAGCCCAGCTACACTTCGTCAAGCACTTATAATGTCGCTATACCAACAACCAACACAACCTGGTATTTACTAGCAACTTAGGACAAAGCTACACCGGATCTCGGTACAAGAAAGAGCCTCTCCTTAAACGTTTATCTGCATATTTGGTTATAACTTGATCTAGTAACGTATTAGGTTATAAGTTATTACAAACATTGACTGGTTTTAACTTTATATTAATTGATAGTACTTAGCTGTATAGCTTTTATAATAATTCTAATTGTGTTTTCACGGTGAGTGAGGGGGTCTTCACTGCTCTTCCTTACGGATCTGTGTACATATTTTTATATATTTACAGAGATATTACTGTTTCTCTGTACTTTAGAGTGTGTTTTTGTAATAAGGGACGTAAGTTGTATTCACTTTGTGTGTGTGTGTTTTGCTTTTAAACTTGTGATTACGCATTGTTGAAATGTCTAATAAGTACGAACACTGGCTCAGGAATAATGGGCTCAGAATCGGGCATGTAAACATATGCCATCTATTAGGGAAGCTGCCCGAACTATCACTTATACTTAATCAAAATTTTCACATGTTTGGCGTTTGCGAAAGTCGATTAAATGGCAACATCTCAGATGATGACATCGCTATCAGAGGTTTTAAAACCATTAGAAGAGATCCCTATCAGAAACAAGAGACGGGTATTGCAGTTTATATTTCCAACTCGCTTAACGCCCACCGCAGGCTAGACTTTGAAACCTGTGAGATTGAGTGTGTATGGATAGAGGTTAAACTTCAAAATTGCATACCGCTAGTAGTTGGCTATCTTTATCGAAACCCCAGTGCAGGAAATATCTGGTATGAAATATTCACCACTATGATGGATGTAGTCTTTAGTAATGCTAGGGAAATAATATTGCTAGGTGACTTCAACATAGACGCTAACAAATCAAACAAAACATGGGAAAACATAATAGAGTCATATAATTTCCAACAGTTAGTCAAACAAGCCACTAGAATCACTAAATCATCTGCAACACTTATAGATCATATTTATACTACGTGTGCTGATAACATCACAGAATGTAGTGTACCTATCAATGCAATGAGCGATCACTATCCAGTATGTTGCACGTGGTCGAAAAGGGGCACCAAAACTCCCAAACACAAACATATAAGCATAAAATATAGAAATTACAAAAATTTCAATCGAGACGTCTTCTTACAAGATTTGGTCAACTCATCTCTAGATTATGTTTACCAGCTTCCTGACCCAGACGATGCTCTGGACCACTGGCTAAAGACCTTTCTAAGTATATTTGATAAACATGTTCCATTTAAGGAAGTTCGTGTTAAACATCACACAAAGCCCCCGTGGATCACACAGGAGGTAGTTGAACTTATGAGAGATCGCGACAGGGCTCACAAAAATAGAGATCTAACTATGTACCGTAGTCTGAGAAACAAAGTTCAATATGTTATTCGGAAGGAAAAGAAAAACTATTTTAAGAACATAGTAATAGATAAAACCAACACTAAAGATATATGGAAAGCAATTAATACCTTGACAAACAAACACAAATCATCACAATCATTACCATCAAATCAGGTTACATGTGATCAATTCAGTAGATACTTTCAGTCCGACATAAACCAACTGAAGGCTGCAATACCAGATGCGCCTCATGACATATCTTTATTATCATCATTCTGTGAGAACAAATGCTATGGACACATTTCCTCCAACATACCGCTAATGACGACAACTGAAGTATTTACTCATCTCCGTAATCTAAAAAACAATAACTCATCAGGACTAGATGGAATTAGTAGTCGGATCCTTCGCCATGCTGCACCGGCGATCTGCGAGTCACTAACTTTTATATATAATCAATGTCTAACCAGAGGTCACTTCCCATCAGCCTTTAAAATCGCTAAAGTGTATCCTCATTTAAAAGCTGGTCCTCTAGACGATCGTCTCATGAGTAATTATAGACCAATTTCCATATTATCCTCATTATCCAAACCGCTAGAAAAGCACATCCACAAAACAACACTAGATCACTTAGTTCGCCATAAACTGATAGTTGACAGTCAGTCAGGATTTCGGCCAAAATATTCTTGCCATACGGCACTAACAAACATGATAGAAAACTGGCATCAAAATATTAACAACAATACTCTATGTTCGCTTCGCTATCAGAAACAAGCTGCTCAATTCCATCATACCACCAAGTGATGGCACTGAAAGAATATTGAAGCTCCAACTACAGACAGAGGCAGGCCCAGTTAGTATTATAAGCGTTTACGCCCCAACACTAACTGCAGCATCAGAATCTAAAGACAAGTTCTATGACGACCTTAGCAAAGAAGTCAGTGAAACACCAGAGAAACAACATCTTTTTATCCTGGGGGATTTCAATGCCAGGGTTGGCTCCGACCACGAATCTTGGCCTTCATGTCTAGGACAGTTTGGCGTTGGGAAGATCAATGACAATGGACAACGTCTCTTGGAATTCTGCAGCCACCATAATCTGTGCGTGACCAACACCTTCTTTGACACGAAACCTCAACACAAGGTGTCATGGAGGCACCCCAGATCAAAGAACTGGCACCAACTCGACCTGGTGCTCACTAAACGCAGCAACCTCCGCAATGTACGGATGACTCGCAGCTATCATGGTGCTGACTGCGACACCGACCATTCACTCGTCTCCAGCAAGGTGAAGATAAAGCCCAAGAGAATCTACAGAAGCCGAACAGAAGGAAGACCACGCATTGACACCAGTGGCACCCAAAATAAAGAGAAGGTCAACAAATTCATGCAGGCTCTAGCGGATACTCTGCCCGGCCCCACAGACGGAGATTCCACTGAGAGATGGAGTCATTTTCGCGACACCATCTACAATACAGCACTATCAACATTTGGCAAGAAGCAAACTAAGTCAACCGACTGGTTTGAAGCACACTCTGAAGAGATGCTCCCAGTCCTGGAGATAAAGAGACATGCATTCTCGATGTATAAAACATCACCTTCAGAGAAAACACTGCAGGCATTGCGAACGGCCAGAAATAGAGTACAACAGATGGCAAGAAGATGTGCGAACAGGTACTGGCTACAGCTCTCTGCTCAAATTCAAACTTGTGCAGACACTGGAAATATAAGAGGAATGTATGAGGGCATCAAGCAAGCTGTCGGTCCATCAAAAAATAAGATGGCCCCTTTACGATCAACTGAGGGGGTAATCATAAAAGATCGAGCGAAACAAATGGATCGCTGGGTAGAACACTACTCAGAGCTATACTCAGTGGATAACACTGTCAGCGAAGAAGCTCTGGAAGCCATCGATCAACAGTCCGCCATGCATGCCTTGGATAACGAACCTTGCCTCACAGAAATCAGCGAAGCACTAGACTCTCTCAAATCCGGCAAGGCACCTGGAAAAGATAGTATTCCACCTGAAATTTTAAAATGTAGCAAAGAAACAATCATCCCAGAACTGTATGCAATATTACAGCTCTGCTGGAGAGAAAAATCAATACCACAAGATATGAAAGACGCAAACATCGTTACCCTTTATAAAAACAAAGGCGACAGAAGCGACTGCAACAACTATCGCGGCATTTCCCTTCTCAGCATTACAGGCAAGATTTTTGCCAGAGTAATCCTTAAAAGATTACACATTCTTGCTGAAAGAATCTACCCCGAATCGCAGTGCGGATTTAGACCCAACAGGTCCACCATCGATATGATTTTCTCACTCCGGCAGCTCCAAGAGAAGTGCAGAGAACAGAGGAAGCCATTATATATAGCCTTCATCGACCTCACAAAGGCATTTGACCTCGTGAGCAGAAGCGGCCTTTTTAAGGTCCTTGAAAAGGTTGGATGTCCACCCACCCTTCTTAGTCTCGTGAAATCATTCCACGAAAACATGCAGGGGACCATTTTATTTGACGGCTCAACATCCCAGTCATTCAGCATCAGCAGCGGAGTAAAGCAGGGCTGCGTGCTTGCTCCTACACTCTTTGGTATCTTCTTTGCTGTTCTCTTAAGGCAAGCATTTGGGACTGCCACTGAAGGCATATACCTCCACACAAGATCTGATGGCAAACTTTTTAACCCATCAAGACTCAAGGCAAAGACCAAAATAAGACCAAGATGCGTAAGAGAACTACTTTTTGCAGATGATGCAGCGCTGACTACTCATACAGCAGAAGATCTCCAAAGGCTCATAGATCGTTTTGCTGCCGCCTGCAAAGACTTTGGGCTCACCATTAGCCTAAATAAAACACAGGTGATGGAACAAGATGCTGGTGCGCCCCCGTCAATCAAAATCTCTAATTATGAATTGAAAGTCGTCCATGATTTTGTGTATCTGGGATCGACAATATCAGATAATCTTTCATTAGAGACAGAAATCGACAGACGCATTGGAAAGGCAGCCACAACATTTTCCAGGCTAGCTAAAAGAGTTTGGGACAATAATAGACTAACAGAGCGTACAAAAGCTCAAGTATATAAAGCTTGTGTTGTTAGCACACTACTCTACGGGTCTGAATCCTGGACCCTGTACTCAAGACAGGAAAGGAAGTTGAATTCCTTCCACATAAGATGTCTGAGACGTATCCTGGGCATAACATGGAAAGACCACATAACAAACAAACAGGTGCTTGAAAGAGCAGATATTACCACAGTGCACACCCTCCTCAAGCAGAGACGCCTCCGGTGGTTGGGCCACGTATCTCGAATGGAGGACGAACGTATTCCCAAAGATCTCCTTTACGGAGAATTAGCCACAGGAAAGAGGCCAACCGGAAGACCCCAAATGCGATATAGGGATGTGTGTAAACAAGATATGAAAACCATTGGAATAGATCCAGACACGTGGGAGAGAGTTGCAACAGACAGATGCTCCTGGAGAAGAGATGTACGAAACGGACTGGTGCTCTTTGAGCGCAATCAGATCCAAAAAACTGAGGAGAGACGGCACAGGCTCAAAGAGCAGTCACTTACTGCGGGACTTGCCTCGTCTCACAGATGCGGAAACTGTGACAGAGATTGTCATTCTCGAATTGGACTATACAGTCACCAGCGGTGCTGCCAGGCACCTCCCAAGCGGCACAACTCTATAGTCCTTCAGGACTGAAAGAGGCCTACTACTACTACTCTATGTGGAGCGGTGTTTATAGACTTTAGGAAAGCATTCGATATGATAGATCATACTATTCTAATTAAAAAACTAGAAACAATGAAAGTAAGTTTTAATATAGTGACATTAATAAAATCATTCTTATTAGACAGAAAGCAAGTAGTATCACACAATAAAGTTTTATCTCAAGCCATTACCATTAATATTGGAGTACCTCAGGGGTCTATTCTTGGCCCTCTATTATTTGCCATTTATATAAATGATCTTCCATTAAATCTGTCGTCGTCCTGCGATCTATTTGCTGATGACTGCACAGTATATACAAACGCTGTTGATCGTAATGTGCTAGAATTATCCTTGCAACAGGAAATAAATAGTGTAGTTAACTGGAGTCATGCAAACCGCATGCAAATTAACATTACTAAAACAAAGTCTATGTTAATAGGAACCAGGCAAAGACTTCACACTCTAAACTCGCAGAGAACTCTTCATCTGCACATTGGCAGCACGCCTGTAGAAAGTGTCACCGAGCACAAGACACTGGGTGTTATCATAGATCAAAATCTAACTTTTATCTCACATGTTCATGCTCTAGTTAAACAAATAGCCAAAAAAGTATACCAACTTGCCAAAATTAAAAATTTCCTTGACGAAAACACAAGAAAGATATTCTATACTTCTCATATACAAACACATATTGATTACTGCTCCACAGTCTGGGATGGATGCTCCAAATCAATAACAAAACGCCTATATTCACTCCAGAAAAGGGCAGTGCGTTTAATTAATGGTGAAAAGCTTACCGACAATTCTAACCTATATAAACGTCTCCGGTTACTGCCACTCCACAAGCGCCTGCTTTTTAATAAAACCAAACTAATTCACAAAATCCTATTTCAAAATGCTCCAAGCTACCTTTGGCCATTGTTTAAATATAACGCTAGACATAGCGAACGACTAAATATACTTCATGTCCCTAAACCTAGGATAGACTTATATAAAACAAGCTTAGCATACTCTGCCGCTCAGTTGTGGAACAATCTTCCACAAGAAATCAAAGACACCACCATTCATGATACATACATTCGCAACCTGTTTGAACACTACCTTAGTACAGACTACATGCCCCCATAACAAACAAAACAAAAAAGACAATAATGGTAACTTATCTCAAACGACAACTAGCCAAAAAACATTCCCTTATGTATGGCACGTTACACCCTCCTTTCCTTAGGTATTTATAATGCCCATGTTAGACACTGCTTCAGTGAGTCATTTGTTATTGATTATTTTTCATGCGTTTTAATGTTCTTTTGTTGTCAAAAGTTGCTTCATAAGTGATGTTGAATGAAAGAATGTATGAGAGGAAATAGAGAAGAAGGGCAGAATGTCAGACGGGCCTGCGTGCCCAATTCTTAACCCTTTGAAAATAAAGACTTATTATTATTATTATTATTATTATTAAAGTAGTGTGTGATGAGATTGAGAGGTTAAACATTCAAATTTTAGGAATTAGTGAACATCGCTGGAGCGGCAAGGGACATTTTACAACTGAAAATGGAAGTATTTTCATTTATTCTGGTAGAGATGTCGGAGGCCAGAGTGGAGTGGCATTTTGTTTAGATAAGACAACTGCAAAAGCTTTAATGGGATATAATCCAGTTAGTGATAGAATCCTCACTATTAGACTTAAAGGCCGTCCAAAAAACACAACTCTCATACAGATATATGCACCTACTTCAACAGCAGAGGAGGACGAAATTGAAGATTTTTACAACACACTACAAGACACATTAAATAAGATTGGTCATAATGATATAGCAATAATAATGGGAGATTTTAATGCAAAAGTAGGTGCAGGAAGAGCTGAAAATGAGAGACACGTTTTAGGAATATTTGGATTAGGAAATAGAAATGATGCAGGTGACAAATTAATTGAATTTTGCACAGAAAATGAGTTAACGATAGCCAACACACTTTTTAAACAACATCCAAGAAGACTCTTCACGTGGAAGTCTCCAGACAGTTTTACCAAAAATCAGATAGATTATATTTTAATACATAGAAGATGGAGATCAAGCATAACATCTGCAAAAACCCTACGAAGTGCAGACTGTGATACAGATCATCAGTTATTAGAAGCAGATCTGAAATTAAAACTCAAAAAGCTTACCCGAGGACCAAGGCCACTTCGTTTTGATCTCACAAACATACCAGACGCATACAACATAGAAGTTAGGAATCGCTTTGGGGTCTTGATGTCTGTACAAGAAGAAATGACACCTGGTGAACTGGCAGTACAAGCTAGAGATATCTTGATAACTGCAGCCAAAGATCTAATTCCGACCAAGAAAAAGCAACTTAAGCCATGGATTACATTAGACACGTTAGAATTAATAAAACAACGAAGGGAGCTGAAACAGAAAGGAGAAGAATCAATTAACCGCAGGATGAAGTATAAATCTTTAACTCGAGAAATAAGAAAGAACACAAGGAAGGACAAAAATCAATATATACAAGATTGCTGTACCAGAATAGAGCAATATCATAAGGCTGGAAGAGATTATGAAATGTTCAAAGAAATGAAGTTATTGACAAGAAATGTTCAACCTCAATTGAATGTTATCTGTGACAAGATGAGAAATACCTTAACAGAATCTAGACAAATTCTAGAAAGATGGCAGGAGTACTGCAGTGAAATGTATGATATGAGTGACAGTGAGGATATGAACGAGATACATGAGCCAATGACAGTAGAGACAGTGGGCTATAAAGAATCTGAAGAATGGTAAATCACCTGGACGTGATGAGATACCAGCTGAACTAATAAAAGCGGGAGGAGAAGAAAGCATACACATATATCATGCATTATGTATAAAGATTTGGAAATATGGTATATGGCCAAAAGATTGGAAGAGAACTATCTTCATTCCAATACCAAAAAAGGGCAACCTGAAATTATGCACCAACTATAGAACTGTTGCCCTGATCAGTCATGCAAGTAAAATTCTACTGAAAGTCATAATGCGAAGACTTAGTAAGAAAATGGAAGAAGAGATTAACGTGGTTCAAGCTGGATTTAGACAATGAAGAGGAACAAGATATCACATATTCAACATGCGTTTAATAATAGAGAAGTGCAGAGAATTTAATGTAAACCTATTCTCATGTTTTGTGGATTATTCAAAGGCATTTGACTGTGTACAACATCATAAACTTTGGGAAATCATGAGGAATATGGGCTTCCCATCACATGTAGTACATCTCATAAAAATGCTATATCTAGACCAACAAGCAGCAGTTAGAATAGATGGCGAGGCATCAGATTGGTTTGACATCAAGCAAGGAGTCCGTCAGGACTGCGTGCTGTCACCCTATTTGTTTAACCTGTACGCCGAAAATATAATGAGAAATGTAAGAGATGATATAAACAGGGAGCCATATGATGCCCTAAATATCGGCGATCATGACATACCAGAGATTCGATATGCTGATGATACAGTATTACTATCCACAACACAGAATGGCATAGAAAACCTAATAGCCTCAACCCAATTGAATAGTGAAAATCACAACTTATATCTTAACATAGCAAAAACAAAGATAATGCATACAGATAAAACTACTATGGAGAAAGAAATATACATTAATGGGGGAAAATTGGAGGTGGTGGAAAATTTTGAATATCTTGGGTTATTGATTACCAATAACGGTGACACAATGAAAGAAATTAAACGGCGACTGTCCATTGCTCTTCAAAGACTAAAGCAGATGAATAAATTATGGAGTGGGACAGACAGAACTACAAAAATTAGATTTTTAAGAGCATGCATCTTTCCCATTGCAACATACGCCTGTGAGACATGGACACTTACTAAACAAGCTGATCAGCGCATAAACGCCTTTGAATATAAATGTTATAGACGAGTTCTAAGAATATCTTGGGTAAAGAAAAGAAAAAATGCATCCATACTTCAAGAGTTGAATATTGAGGAGGGATGGCTATTAAAGACGATAAAACAAAGAAAATTGAAGTATTTTGGTCACTTGAAACGTCACGAAAGTTTGAAGAGAACAATAATGGAAGGGTAAATGCCTGGGAAGAGAGGAAGAGGAAGGCCAAAGAGAAGATGGGTGCAGGATGTGACGGATGATCTCGAGATGGGTGTATCAGACGCGGGACATCTTGCTTGTGATCGAGAAGTTTTCCGGAAGGTTGTTATGAGAGCGAGGTTCTGCAAAGGACATGCTACTCAATGAATGAATGAATGAATGAATGAATGAATGAATGAATGAATGAATGAATGAATGAATGAATGAATTTTGTTTAGATGGAGATGATGGCGGTGACAACGGATTTACAGAATTATGCACATTGTTGTGTCCTATGTTATTCAATGATCTGAAAGGTCGAGGTGGGGTCTGAACGCTGCGGAAGCCTGTTCTCCATAGAGCCACCTTCATCTTCGATTCGGGACATGCGAGAGTTGAGGGAAATGACCGAGCTGATAAATTGGCTGGCTCTGCATCCCCTACAGATGGCCAGCCCATGGATTGTGCCGATGTTATTAACGCCCCGAAATGTCGGGAGTGGAGGCCTTTGACGCCAGTGAATCCACATTGCTGTCTAGAATGAGAGACTTGAATTCATGCATACCATTCTGCACCAAGCATGACATCTTCACCTTTGCCAGAACGCTTTGTGAATCAGTTACAATCACAACATGAGTGTACAGTTTGTTTTTCAGTCAGCGAAAAGCTGCAGTAACTGTCTCCACCTCTGTCACAGAATACTGGAAGGTTGTCGACCCTACGATAAAAACAAAACAAAGATCGCCTCCGTCGCGAGGTGATTGAAGGTTGTTGACCCTAAGATCAAAGAACAGAGATCGACGATCAAACCAGCTACCACTTGTTTATTGTGAGACGGCGGCCGATAAACCACTATCACAACGCTTTGAAAACAGAAGGCGGAGTCACGATCAAGCAATATCACAACTCTTTGAAAGGGAAGACGGAGTCCCGAGAAAACACGATCGGAGGTCTTTTGAAGTACGGGAACATATGTCCGTGATCCAGAGAAAAGAGTCGATATCAAAGGATAATTATTGATGTCCCGAAAAGATCGTTTATAAAAGGAAATTCTCGGCCTGTTGTTGTATGAAGATCAAAAGACAGGAGAAGAGAACAGGGGGCTATGTGGTGGAGTATACCAGTATAGTCCTACATAGCCAAAGTATAAATGGTCTGAATATACAATTTTAATTCAGTGTGCTACGAGGTCTACAACAAGAGGAAGTGTTGATCTATTCTTGGTCTAGTACGAAAAGGGATTTACAATGTTCCGCGTTGGTTGAAAACAACGGGCATTTGTACTGGATGTGCATATGTATTCCCAATTCAGGCTGAGGATAGTGATTATAAGGTAATAGTGATGTAGAGTAGAACTCGAGCATAGTGAATTTGAGTGTGTGACCATAGTATCGAGTTTCGGCAGCATATAGATGAGGAGTAACTTAGTGGGTCGAGTAAGGTGTCAGGGCACTCGATAGAATAAGCACTATGACACGAGAAGATTGGCGAAAGAGGGGGGGGAGAGATAAGGATAGGTCCATGTTAGGAGATTCTAGTAGAGGTGTTTGCTGGGATGTCTGAGCTTTTCCTATGACATTTCCTTCTTTTACCTAGTCGTAAGTTATGTGAAGAACTCTTATGTCTTATGGCAGAGGTCAGTTCTCTGAAAATATAGAGGTTACTAACTGAGAACGGCCGTAAGCCTACTCTCACCTCTAATGAGTCTGAGTTAGGTTGATATCACCTGGTATTGTCTCTTCGACAGGTTCCAATTGAAAGGGCAATAGCTACACTCCTGAGAAGAAGGAAATTACCATATTCTGGTGCAGTGATACCTAACATCAAGATTTGAGTCTTGTATCATAACTAAGGTCAGACAGTTCTTGAACTAAAGGAAACTTAGAATGCAGTCATCATAAGAGAGACTGACAGCATAATATATTTCAAACAAACAAAGAACTGAATGCCATAATTGTTCACATGATCTATCACATAAATGGAAAGGCTGTAACGCAAGAACATTTTCCCAGCGTAATAGAACAATTCGTGAACTAAATGAAAGCAGTATGTCGGGGATATATCTCTAGACAGTGTTTTGGTTGTTCGTTCCTACATAAACGATAGTACATTCAAGTGTATCGGATGTGTAGACATTACCTGGACTATAATAACTTTCATTTTATTGGATGTATAAAACTGAAAAACACGACCTACAAAATTCACTCAGGGGTGAACATACTGTTTCAAAAGTTTTCAATGAGATATTGTGAAGAAATCAACATCATTCAGAGAGACACTTCACTAAGTGAGCGCATTCCAGTTCTGTGTTGTTGTGATATAACATGGCCGTTGCGTGATGAGAACTGTGATGTGGATCCTAGAATGTCAATCTTGTCTCACTTACACGATAGAATACACCACAGATGTCTTTACCCCTACACTATACACACCCATGACAAAATTTATTCATTAAATAAGTTTAGTATTTATTGGAGGCCAGTGTTGTGTGGGTATGTTCTGTAGGAATGTGAAGAGGGGTATGCTCTTGTAGTAATAGAGAGAGAGATAGTGAATAAAAGACTGGAAAGGGGTTGTGTAGACAAAGGTCTGGCAATAGACCCAAAACTGAAAAAAGGGAAGTTTGAAGTGTGCTTGTTGATTCTACTGTCCCCCCCCCCCCCCACCAGAGACGACAAGTGACATTAAATGGGGGGGGGGGGGGGGCACGTCCATTGGATATATGGTGACATTACATTAATGTTGGGGACATTATACCCGGAAAGGTAAAGATCCAGATAGGGTAAATGTGGATAGGTGTTAAGACACATTACTTACCTGTTCACACTTTACAAGTCTACATAAGCATTAGTCCTAAATCTCCTCTTGTCGTTGAGAGATTGTTTTGTGGTGTAATGTGTGGTGTTATATATAGATTATATTTACATATTGCCTTAGGGTTTATGTACTCAACCTGCTGACTCACCTTCTTAAACTATGGACACTCATAAACTATATATGGCAGAATTGAGGGAAAGGGGTGCAGGAATGGGCTTGTCCGGTCAGTAACTATCAGAGTTTATACAGGGGGTGGAAAGAGAGTTTCTTCAGGCAGAAAGGGAAGATCGAAAGGCAGAGTTAGAGCTAAAAAAGATGGAGTTGGAGACCAAAAGAATGGAAGCTGAACAGGCCTCCAAGAGACTGGAAGCCGAACAGGTCATGAAGAGACTGGAAGCTCAACAGGCAACCAAGAGACTAGAAGGGGAGCAAGAAGCTCAGAGAAGAGAGTATGAGTACCGCATGCGAGAGCTTGAGCTCAAGACACAAACTAAGGGAGAAACTGATGAGGCAGAAGGACGATCATCATCCCATGGTTCAACCAACATGAGTGGACATGGTTACCATGCCATGAAGTTTCCTTTAGCTGTCTATGAGGAAAATAAAAAAAGAATTGACCAGTACTTGAATCGCTTCGAGGCCATGTCTGTCGCTATGGGTCTGGATAGAGACAAATATTGTCTTAAATTGTCCCAGGGATTACGCGGAACCGGTTACGAGGTTTACTCCCGCCTACCACCAGGACATGAGAATAACTACGAAGAATTTAAAGCCGCTTTGCTGAAACACTACGAGATCACCTCACAAACGTATCGGAAGAAGTTTCGATCAGCACAAAGAGAGCCGGGAGAGCTATTCGCCGCCTACAGTATACGCCTGAAAACATACCTCCAAAAATGGATTGATTTGGCAGGGTTCACGCGGGACTATGAGAGTCTGGAAGAGCACATGGTAGTCGACCAGATCCGAAAGCAAATGTCGAAACCTCTGAGAACATTCTTGGGAGAACAAGTGATGGAACGGATAGATAGGGTGAATAAGTTGGCGGACAGATTCGTGGAGTTACATTGGGAGGCTGCGGAACCAAGTACGCAAACCAACAAAGGTCAGGAGAAACAAGACCAAAAGAAATCTAAGAACTCGGAATACAAGAAAGTGGAACCTTATAAGAAAACTTCAATGGAGAGTTTGGAGAAGACTAAAGAAGGAAGCAAGAGCACCTCGAATGATCCACCTAAACGACCGTGGTCTGAGAAGTGGTGTTCGATTTGTAAGTCGCCTTCTCACAATACGAAGGAGTGCAAATCAAAGGTGAAGAGCTCTCACTTCGCGGCATGCCAAGTGACCCCTAAGGAGGTTGTCACCGACAAGGCTGAGGTCGGCGAAGAAACTCTGAACAAAGAGAGCGCACCGAAGTCCGGAAGGGAAAATGGTGCAAACACTGCAGGTCGAAAGCACATAATACTGCAGACTGCAGATTTAAGTCAAAAGACTCCAACTTCACAACATATCTCGAGGAACCAAAAGAGGACTCCAAGGAAAAGGTCGAGGAGGTGGAAGACACACCGGACCAAGGGAGACCACCTGTGGTAGAGTTGATTGAGGTGAATGGCCTACAAGTCAACTGGTTATATGATACTGGCCTGGATGGGGAAGCTGTGATTTCTGCCGATCTGGTATACCAAAAACAACTCACAGGTGAGACCATGGAGATACAGCCTGCGACAAAGAGTGCTGTGGCCATGAAGTTACCAATTGCTAAGGTGGAGATTCGGTCAAGATATGTCACAGGCGCAATCAGAGCCGCGGTATTGACTGATCCCATATTTCCCGTCATCCTCGGTTGCCTGTATGTCTTTTTGAGAATACCCAAGGAACCAATCCCCATGGGAGCTATGCGGACACGCTATCAGAAGGAAAAGGATCAGGCAGAGACCATGGTCTCAAACCCAATGCCGGGGGAGTTGCGAACTGCCCAGAGTGAGGATGCAACCTTACGTCCTTGCTATAGGAAGCTGCAGAAAAGTGCTGACCCACCAAAACGAGGAGAGAACTACATGAAGAATCGGCTGCTCTATAGGAGAGCCGGAAAGGGAGACAAGTTACACGGTCAATTGGTAGTCCCGAAAGCCTACAGTTCCCAAATTCTTCAGATGGGGCATATCATTTCATTCAGCGGACTCATGGGTATGGCCGCCACCATACAGCGAATTTCCTGCCATTACTATTGGCCATGAATGACTGGAGATGTGCGTCGGTATGTAAAATCATGCCTGAGTGCCAGAGGGTGGCACCAAAACACTGGACAGCGCCGGTGGTCTTGGGTGAAATGCCCATCATGAACTCTCCATTCGAGAGGGTAGCTATCGACATAGTGGGTCCACTTCCCAGGACAAGGAAGAGGAACAAGTATATTCTCACAATGGTGGATTGCTGTTCGATGTGGGGTGAAGCCATACCATTGGAAACCATTGACTCGAAACGAGTGGCTGACGCATTGATGGAGGCCTTTACTAGATTAGGCTTCCCTAATCAGATTCTGACGGATAATGGGTCCCAGTTTTGTGGGAAATTCATGGAGGAGGTTTTTGGGGTGTTCCACTCCAACCATATTCATACCAGCCCTTACCACCCACAAGCTAATGGGCAAGTCGAGCGGTTCAACGGCACGTTGATGACAATGCTCCAGAAACTGGCACAGGAAAAACCTGATAGGTGGGATGAATACATCCCAGCGGCACTTTTCGTCTATCGCGAAGTGCCTTATGGTTTAACAGGATTACCGCCAGCTACCCTGCTGTTTGGACGTACCATCAAGTGAACATTGGAGGCCTTGTTGAGGAGTTGGACGAAAGAGGGGACGTCAGGAGAAGTGATCTCTTCTTACAAATACGTGGAGGAACTGAAGGAAAAACTTCACACGGGCTGGGCTCTGGCGACTCGAAATTTGAGAAAGGCCAGAAAGAGACATGCGGCGTACTACAACCGTAGGTCTAGAGACAGATCTCTTGAGGTGGGAGACAAAATTTTGTTGCTACTCCCAACGTGAATTAACAAACTGGAGATAGGATTGCAGGGACCGTTTCCCGTGGAAAGGGTGGTATCCAGATCCAACTATCAGATCCGGATCCGGGGAAAGTCGAAGATTTTCCATATTAATCTCCTGCGGAAATAAGAAGAGAGAACCGGTGAAGGAGCAGCTCATCTCATGGCGATGGCAGTAGCAGTGGCGACTGAAACAGGACCAGATGAGGAAGGGAGTATCCACTAGTGCACCAGGAAACTTATCGGGAGGTGCAGGTGAACCCTGATCTGACTCTTCAGGAGAGGGAAAAGATTGCCCAGGTTCTCAAGTTTCATAAGGAGATTCTGACGGATAAACCGGGACGGACGGAGCTGGTCGAGTTCGAAATGACCTTAACCACGTAAGATCCGGTCCGCCAAAATGTCTACCCAGTGCCATTTTCTAAAGAGAAGACTTTGGACGAGGAGATACAGAAACTGCTGGAGGATGACGTGATTGCACCATCCACATCCCCATATAATGCCGGAGTGGTGTTGTTACGGAGAACACCGGTTGTGTATAGACTATAGACTCTTGAATAGTCACACCCAGTTTCAGGTGGAACCTTAGCCGAATCCAACCCAGTTATTCGCTAGGCTCCATAAGGCTAAGTACTTCTCTAAAGTAGATCTGAGTCGGGGTTATTATGAGATCCCAGTCAAACCGGAAGTTCGACCCCTGCTGGCCTTCAGTACCCCCAGTGGACACTATGAGTTCAAAGTCATGCCCTTTGGACTCAGCAATGCGCCTAGTGTGTTTACTCGCATGATGAGAGCCTTGTTAGATCCCCTACGGGATCCATCCATGATCTCGTTCATGGATGATATACTGATTGCCAGTGACAGTTTAGATGATCATTTGTGGTCCTTGGAGAGAGTGTTCAAGAGGCTCCGGGAAGCAGGGCTTACCTCGCGCCCAACCAAGTGCATGATTGGTTACCAAACTCTCGAATTTCTAGGTCATACCATCACTCCCGGAAAAATTGTCCCGGAGGAGAAGAACCTGGAAAAAGTCAGACGAGCTCCAAGACCAAAAACGAAGAAAGATGTGAGATCCTTCCTATCGTTGTGCGGGTTTTATCAGAAGTTCATACCGCATTTCACCGAACTGGGAAATCCATTAACGGAAACCTTGAAAAAAGGATACCCGGATACAATTGTATGGACGCCAGAATGCGAGGGTGCCTACAGTCAGTTGAAGGAGGCATTTGTGAATAAACCAGTTCTACAGCTCCCCGACCTTTCAAAACCCTTTGTGCTAAGAACAGATGCGAGTGGTATTGGAATTGGAGCAGCCTTGTTACAGGCAGGGAGAGAAGAAGGAAATTACCATATTCTGGTGCAGTGATACCTAACATCAAGATTTGAGTTTTGTATCATAACTAAGGTCAGACAGTTTTTGAACTACAGGAACCTTAGAATGCAGTCATGATAAGAGAGACTGGCAGCATAATATATTTCAAACAAACAAAGAACTGAATGCCATAATTGTTCACATGAACTGTCATATAAATGGAAAGGCTGTAACACAAGAACATTTTCCCAGCGTAACAGAACATTTCGTGAACTAAATGAAAGCAGTGTGTCGGGAATATATCTCTAGACAGTGTTTTGGTTGTTCGTTCCTACATAAACGATAGTACATTCAAGTGTATCGGATGTGTAGACATTACCTGGACTATAATAACTTTCATTTTATTGGATGTATAAAACTGAAAAACACGACCTACAAAATTCACTCAGGGGTGAACATACTGTTTCAAAAGTTTTCAAGGAGATATTGTGAAGAAATCAACATCATTCAGAGAGACACTTCACTGGGTGAGCGCATTCCAGTTCTGTGTTGTTGTGATATAACATGGCCGTTGCGTGATGAGAACTGTGATGTGGATCCTAGACTACCAATCTTGTCTCACTTACACGATAGAATACACCACAGATGTCTTTACACCTAAATTATACACACCCATGACACAATTTATTCATTAAATAAGTTTAGTATTTATTGGAGGACAGTGTTGTGTGGGTGTAGCGAAACGCCAGTGGTCCATGTCCTTATGCATTCTTTTATTTTGGGTAGACAGGGGGGAACGGCTTTCGGAAGCTCTCAGTTCTCTTGTTCTCTCAAATCTCCATGAAAGATGGTTCTTTGGGTTATCTTCCTATCACAATCTTTACATGGAGCAAGTAGCCAATGTCTTTCACATCGGGTAAACCCGATGGAGCGCCTTGCGCCAAATGTGCGCTGGTGCGGCTGCTAAGCAATTCATGGCCGTGTACACACCTACCGTTGGATAGTGGCATCTTGTCAAGTCGATTTGAAGATTGGGACAGAGATGCAACATCCTACTGAATTGGTGAAGAAAGGTAGGGCTTGGGTTGTGGGTACTCCAGCCAAACATGGAGTTATAAATATACAATGTGTTGAAGGGGAAGATGAATTGGCGAAAGGCCAATCATAACCAATGACGAGTTGGGTGACCGTTAGCCGATCTGGCTGCGCGTCTTGTCCTTGGCATAGCCGGGGAAGTGAATCTGAACCATATATCTCCCAAGAGGATTTCATTTGTTCTTGGCGTCAGATGAGCTGTTGCTATCTTTCTGTCTACGGCTTGAATTGGACAGATTGTCATCTTTCTGTTGTATATACTCAGTGGATGGCTATGGTATTCTTGGGGATGGGGTACACCAATCTCTGATCTATCTTCTTGAGCCAGAAGAGGCCATTTTCATCTGTTACTAGATAGGATGATGTAGGGAAGATAATGGACTTCTTTATCTCATTTAGAGAACCTGCATTCCGCTAAATCTATGTGTTCTGTGGGGCACTGCTGGTACATTGCGGCGACAGCTCAAACAAGAGCAGAGCCGGGAGGGGGTAGTATCTTCTTTCCTATTCTTGCAGGGAGTGGGGAACTACACTGCGTGCCATACAACCCCATTACTATTCTATTAGGTAATGAGATGTAGCACACAGATTACTGGGCGCACCACACCACAAGACCTTGCGGGTGAGAAAGGCATGGTTTGCAAGTGAGAGGGAAGCATGGGAATGAATGTGCCCAATCATAATAAAGGCTTGGTATGAGTGTGGAGGGTGTGTCTTGTGGCCAAAAAGACAACCGGACTTCGTCCAGCTGGAGGTCTACTCAAACCCGGACGTGGCCAATCCAGGGGCTACCTGACAGGTCAGGCCTAGTCAATCAGGTATTAAATATAGTGTATTTGTGTGATACATGAGTCAGCCCAGTCGCTCAGGTTTTGTTTATCATTTCCAGGGTCCTCTTCTATGGGAAGTGACTATGTCTTCTAAGGGACATTATCACCAGTGCTTCTAGGCTAACGCCAATATGTCCAACGAGGCCAACTCAAGGTTTGGTGTGCTTAACTCTGAGACAGAGGCAAGGTGCAGGTCTTGAGGCAAGGACAATTTGTATGACTGGTGCATTGCCGGTTTTGTTTTAACAACATACGCCTGAGAGCAGTTGTTGTCTGGAGGGAGCCTGAGAGTGATTTTCGGGCCTACCCATTTTATACCGGACATTAAAAGGACCCATCCATTATCCTTCACAAACACCTCACCTTATCGGCAACACTAAAGCCTTTCATGGGTCAGTGAAGACCTAGTGCCGAACTAATTCAGATGACAATGAACCGAAGTCCTCAACACACCAGTCGCTTGGATTCTACAAAAGCCGGTTGAACCTACACCCAGTTGCTGGAGAAGGAAGGAGATTCGGACATCTTTGGTGAGAAGTGTGTGGACAGATCAGACAGTATCTGAAGCTGGATCTGTGACTGTGGCGACTTGAGGCTCTGTGTTGGAACTTTACCAGTGTAGTGTCTGTGTAGATCTATCTGTTTATCTGCCTTTATGTGTTCCTGTGCTGTTCTTGATTAGGTTAATAAAATTACTTCCAAGTTGTTCTGACGACTGCCATGTTATTTATGCGTCAGCCAGAAGAACACTGCAGGAAATAGGTCCCTAGGTCGAAAGGAAGCGTGACAGTGTGTCCAGGGAAAACGGGAGGAGGGTTGGCAGGTAAAGACCTATCCCAGCCAGGGCTATAGAAGATATTTGAAATATTGTGACCGGGCTATTTGGGACCCTCCACATAGCTTGTTACAATTTCTGGGGGCACGTCCCGGGATATTTGAAATCCTGGTGGAGTTTTGGCTGATGTAGTGATAGGGGACAGATATCCTTGTCTTCTATCAATAGGTTCTGCCTACCGTGCCTGGCTATTGTCTATACTCTTCCTGACACAGACTGACCGACATACGACGTGTTGTGGTCGTGTAATGTAACTTGTTGTGTAATTGTGAGAAAAATTTTATTAGACAATTACCTCTTCCCTTACCCGCTGAGTTCAAGATGGCATCAGCGGGGTTTAATGTCGCTGACGTACAGGCTACAGGGCGTGAGATGGGATATGATGGAGCGGAGTTACAGAAATATGTGCAGGAAGTGGAAAGAGACTACAGACAGGCTGTGCGCGAAGCCAAGAGGATTGAGGCGGAGGCTGAGGTTAAGAGGATGGAGGCTGAGGCTAGGAAGATGGAGGCCGAGCAGGCAGTCAGAGACCATGAGTTCCGTATGAGAGAGTTGGAGCTGAAAGCTCAAACTGCCAAGGAAAGAGACGGTGCAGTGGGAGACGCAGTTCTCCCTGACTCAACAACTTCTGGTGGCGGTCCATACCAGGCAATGAAGTTCCCATTACTCCCGTTCGATGAACACAAAGATAAGATCGACCAGTATCTTCACAGATTTCGGTCGATGGCTTTGGCTATGGGATTGGAACGAGGGAAATGGAACTTGAAACTCTCACAGGGCCTGAGGGGGACCGCGTACGAGGTCTATTCTAGGTTGCCACCTGGTATGGAGAATGACTATGAAGCTCTGGAGAAAGCACTTTTGAAAAGGTTCCAGATGACAGCTCATACTTATCGACAACAGTTCAGAAAGTCGAAGAGAGAGCCAGGAGAGATGTTCGCAGCCTACAGTGTCAGATTGAAGTCTTACCTTTTGAAGTGGATGTCTTTAGCTGGATTTGCTAACGACTATGAAAGTTTGGAAGAATTGGTGGTCGTGGACCAAATGAAGAGAATGATGCCTAAGCCATTGCAAACCTTCTTGCTTGAAAATGGGGCAGAAAGGTTGGACATAGTGAACACGTTGGCGGAAAGGTATGTGCTAGCTCATGGGGATAATGGGGAATTGTCACAACCCAATCCCCGACCACCAGACACATGGGCTGGAAAGAAGAAGAACCCTAAAACAGCTCACACCAAGAAGGAGGATCCTTTCGATAAAGTTCCTAGTAAGAAACCCTCTGGTAAGAGTCCACCTGGATCTCCTAAAAGAAAGTGGAGTGAAAAGTGGTGCGCCTATTGCAAATCTCCCACACACAATACGGTAGATTGCCGGCGTAAACAGAAAGACTCTCACTATGCTGCTTGTCTTGTAGAAACCGGGGAAGGGTCTCACAAGGAGGTAGAAGGGAGGGATCTTGGGAACAAAGATTTAGAAAAACCACCAGTAGTAGAAACGGTACTTGTGAACGGTCAACCAGTTGAGTGTCTCTACGACACAGGTCTGCAGTTTGAGGCTGTAATTTCATCACATTTAGTGAGCCCAGAGCAGCTAACCAGGGAATCTATTGAGATTCAAACGGCGACAAAGAGTGCGGTAGCGATGTCTCTTCCAATTGCGAAGGTGGACATCAAATCAAAATATGTTACCGGCACTATACAGGCAGCCGTTCTGCTAGATCCTATCTTCCCAATGATCTTGGGTTGTCGCTACGTCTTTCTAGGGATTCCAACCGAACCCATGTACGTAGGGGCAATGCAAACCAGATCTCAATTGGAGGATGAGCAGACGCCAGCCTTGATTGTGAATCCCTTGCCTGGGGAGTTACGAGCTGCTCAAAGCCAGGATGCTACTTTGCAACCTTGCTTCAACCAGTTGCCAAAAGGTTCTGACCCACCAAGACGGGGTCAGTATTATATGAAGAATCGGTTACTGTACCGGAGAGCCGGAGTGGAGGATCACCAGCATGGACAGCTGGTGGTTCCTAAGGCTTATCGGGAACAGCTTCTTCATATGGGACACACCATTTCTTTCAGTGGACATATGGGTGTCGGGGCAACTCTCCAGCGCATTTCCTGCCATTACTACTGGCCAGGGATGACTGGAGACGTGCGTAGGTACGTCAAGTCGTGCCCAGAGTGCCAGCGTGTGGCACCAAAACACTGGACAGCTCCGGTAGTTCTGGGAGACATGCCCATTATGAACTCTCCTTTCGAGAGAGTTGCCATCGATCTTGTTGGTCCTCTTCCTAGGACTAGGAAGAGGAATAAGTACATTCTCACGATGGTGGATTGCTGTTCCATGTGGGGCGAGGCGATACCTTTGGCCACAATCGACTCTAAGCGAGTGGCTGATGCACTGATGGAGACCTTTACTAGGTTGGGATTTCCCAACCAGATCCTAACGGACAATGGGTCTCAGTTCTGTGGTAAGCTGATGGAAGAAGTCTTTCGTATCTTCCAGACCAACCACATTCACACAAGCCCGTATCACCCTCAGTCTAATGGGCAAGTAGAGAGGTTTAATGGTACCTTGATGACCATGCTTCGGAAGCTGGCACAAGAGAAACCAGACAGATGGGATGAGTATATCTCAGCCGCCTTGTTCGCCTATCGGGACGTTCCCCATGGGTCGACCGGGCTGTCTCCAGCCACTCTACTATTCGGGAGGCCAATCAAGGGTCCCTTGGAAGCCTTATTGAGATGTTGGACAGAGGAGGAAACTTCTGAAGAAGCTGTATCCTCATATAAATACGTCGAAGAGTTAAAGAAGAAACTCCAGACGGGTTGGGCTTTGGCAGCTCAGAATCTGAGGGCGGCCAGAAAGAGACACGCGGCCTACTACAATAGAAGGACGAAAGATAGGTCTCTTAAGGTGGGGGATCGGGTTCTGTTGTTACTTCCAGTAGGTTCCAATAAACTCGAGATTGGTTGGCAGGGGCCTTTCCCGGTGGAAAGGGTTGTCTCCCGCACCAACTATGCCATCCGGATCAGGGGGAAATCTAAAATCTTCCACATTAACCTTCTCAAAAAGTATGAAGAACGATCTGATGGTACTTCTCTCCCACTCATGACTATGGCGGTCGCGATGGAAACTGAATCGGGCGAAGAAACGGATAGGGGGTATCCATTACACCCTGGGGAAACCTATAGGGATGTACATATAAATCCTGATCTGTCGGCTGAAGAAACAGACCGTGTCATCCGTTTGTTGGAGTCCCATCAGCAGATTCTTACCGATCGGCCAGGGCGGACAGGGTTGGTCGAGTTTGATATGACTCTGACTACCCAAGACCCCGTTCGCCAGAAAATATATCCAGTGCCATTTTCGAAAGAGAAGGCCCTGGAAACTGAAATCCAGAAGCTTCTGGACGACGACATCATCACTCCTTCGACTTCTCCTTATAATGCCGGGGTTGTCTTGTTGAGGAAGCCAAGCGGGGAACACCGCTTATGTATTGATTACAGGCATTTAAATAGTTGTACGACATTCCAAGTTGAGCCGTTACCAAACACAAATCAATTGTTTGCCAGATTAAATAGGGCAAAGTACTTCTCAAAAATTGATTTAAGCCGGGGATATTATCAGATCCCTGTGAAGCCTGAGGTTCGGCCCATGCTCGCTTTCAGTACTCCGAGTGGCCATTACGAATTTAAGGTGATACCTTTTGGGCTGAGCAATGCGCCCAGTGTGTTCACACGCATGATGAGAAAGTTATTAGACCCTTTAAGGGATCCCTCTGTCGTCTCGTTTATGGATGATATTCTCATCGCGTCTGACAATCTGAAAGATCACCTGAAATCCTTGGAAAAGATCTTCATAAGATTGAAAGAGGAGGGGTTAACCGCCCGTCCAGCCAAATGCATGATTGGATATCAATCCTTGGAATTTCTGGGACACACTATTACCCCAGGGGGACTGGTACCGGAAGAAAAGAATATTGAGAAGGTCCGTCTCGCACCCCGTCCTAAATCCAAAAAGGATGTTAGGTCTTTCTTGTCTCTGTGTGGGTTTTACCAGAAATTCATTCCAAAGTTCAACGAAATTGGAGCGCCGTTAACCGAAACCCTGAAGAAAGGATCGCCAGATCCTATAGTCTGGACCCCGAGCTGTGAAGAGGCTTATGGGAAGCTGAAACAGGCGTTGGTGGATAGGCCAGTCCTGCAACTCCCGAATTTGGAGAAAACGTTTGTTCTGAGAACCGACGCGAGTAACATAGGGATTGGAGCAACTCTGTTGCAGGAAGGGCGAGATAATCCTTCGGTGTTGTGTCCGGTGGCGTATGCCAGTAGAAAACTGTTACCCGCCGAACGGAATTATTCCACCGTCGAACGGGAATGTCTAGCTCTAGTGTGGGCGGTACAGAAATTTCAACCTTATCTGTATGGAGTCCAGTTCAAAGTGCAGTCCGACCATCAACCTCTGACGTTCTTGGCAACTTCTAAGAAACTGAACGCGAGGTTGATGAGATGGTCATTGCTCCTACAACCGTATCAGTTCACGGTCGAATACATCCCCGGAAGGGAGAATGTGGGAGCAGATTTTTTATCACGGCATCCTATGGTTGAATGTGAGGGTGGGGTCATTCGAACAGAACCACTGACAGTAGAAAGTTCGTAGGGTTCGACTTTCTTAAGAGGGGGCCTATGTAGCGAAACGCCAGTGGTCCATGTCCTTATGCATTCTTTTATTTTGGGTAGACAGGGGGGAACGGCTTTCGGAAGCTCTCAGTTCTCTTGTTCTCTCAAATCTCCATGAAAGATGGTTCTTTGGGTTATCTTCCTATCACAATCTTTACATGGAGCAAGTAGCCAATGTCTTTCACATCGGGTAAACCCGATGGAGCGCCTTGCGCCAAATGTGCGCTGGTGCGGCTGCTAAGCAATTCATGGCCGTGTACACACCTACCGTTGGATAGTGGCATCTTGTCAAGTCGATTTGAAGATTGGGACAGAGATGCAACATCCTACTGAATTGGTGAAGAAAGGTAGGGCTTGGGTTGTGGGTACTCCAGCCAAACATGGAGTTATAAATATACAATGTGTTGAAGGGGAAGATGAATTGGCGAAAGGCCAATCATAACCAATGACGAGTTGGGTGACCGTTAGCCGATCTGGCTGCGCGTCTTGTCCTTGGCATAGCCGGGGAAGTGAATCTGAACCATATATCTCCCAAGAGGATTTCATTTGTTCTTGGCGTCAGATGAGCTGTTGCTATCTTTCTGTCTACGGCTTGAATTGGACAGATTGTCATCTTTCTGTTGTATATACTCAGTGGATGGCTATGGTATTCTTGGGGATGGGGTACACCAATCTCTGATCTATCTTCTTGAGCCAGAAGAGGCCATTCACAGGACTATCTCTTTCATCTGTTACTAGATAGGATGATGTAGGGAAGATAATGGACTTCTTTATCTCATTTAGAGAACCTGCATTCCGCTAAATCTATGTGTTCTGTGGGGCACTGCTGGTACATTGCGGCGACAGCTCAAACAAGAGCAGAGCCGGGAGGGGGTAGTATCTTCTTTCCTATTCTTGCAGGGAGTGGGGAACTACACTGCGTGCCATACAACCCCATTACTATACTATTAGGTAATGAGATGTAGCACACAGATTACTGGGCGCACCACACCACAAGACCTTGCGGGTGAGAAAGGCATGGTTTGCAAGTGAGAGGGAAGCATGGGAATGAATGTGCCCAATCATAATAAAGGCTTGGTATGAGTGTGGAGGGTGTGTCTTGTGGCCAAAAAGACAACCGGACTTCGTCCAGCTGGAGGTCTACTCAAACCCGGACGTGGCCAATCCAGGGGCTACCTGACAGGTCAGGCCTAGTCAATCAGGTATTAAATATAGTGTATTTGTGTGATACATGAGTCAGCCCAGTCGCTCAGGTTTTGTTTATCATTTCCAGGGTCCTCTTCTATGGGAAGTGACTATGTCTTCTAAGGGACATTATCACCAGTGCTTCTAGGCTAACGCCAATATGTCCAACGAGGCCAACTCAAGGTTTGGTGTGCTTAACTCTGAGACAGAGGCAAGGTGCAGGTCTTGAGACAAGGACAATTTGTATGACTGGTGCATTGCCGGTTTTGTTTTAACAACATACGCCTGAGAGCAGTTGTTGTCTGGAGGGAGCCTGAGAGTGATTTTCGGGCCTACCCATTTTATACCGGACATTAAAAGGACCCATCCATTATCCTTCACAAACACCTCACCTTATCGGCAACACTAAAGCCTTTCATGGGTCAGTGAAGACCTAGTGCCGAACTAATTCAGATGACAATGAACCGAAGTCCTCAACACACCAGTCGCTTGGATTCTACAAAAGCCGGTTGAACCTACACCCAGTTGCTGGAGAAGGAAGGAGATTCGGACATCTTTGGTGAGAAGTGTGTGGACAGATCAGACAGTATCTGAAGCTGGATCTGTGACTGTGGCGACTTGAGGCTCTGTGTTGGAACTTTACCAGTGTAGTGTCTGTGTAGATCTATCTGTTTATCTGCCTTTATGTGTTCCTGTGCTGTTCTTGATTAGGTTAATAAAATTACTTCCAAGTTGTTCTGACGACTGCCATGTTATTTATGCGTCAGCCAGAAGAACACTGCAGGAAATAGGTCCCTAGGTCGAAAGGAAGCGTGACAGTGTGTCCAGGGAAAACGGGAGGAGGGTTGGCAGGTAAAGACCTATCCCAGCCAGGGCTATAGAAGATATTTGAAATATTGTGACCGGGCTATTTGGGACCCTCCACATAGCTTGTTACAGTGGGTATGTTCTGGGGGAATGTGAAGAGGGGTATGCTCTTGTAGTAATAGAGAGAGATAGTGAATAAAAGACTGGAAAGGGGGTGTGTAGACAAAGGTCCGGCAATAGACCCAAAACTGGAAAAAGGGAGGTTTGAAGTGTGCTTGTTGATTCTGCTGTCCCCCCTCCCCCCCCCCCCCCCCCCCAGAGACGACAAGTGACAACCTCCATTCTCAGACTTGAGGTTGTGGTGTCATATGCCAAGCTCTCCTTTACTAAACATTGGCGATTTGCGTTTGCTTTGAATCCACAGTAACTTTTTCGCCTCTTAACAGAGCCATCGTTATACATAATCACATCGCCAGGACGCGAGTAGTCATGAATTAATTGGTAAAATTCAGCTTCAGTAGCGCCTGCTGGTCATTCCCTACACTCACGCCTCAATGTGAATGTAACCCCATACACGTCTGAATGTCTATTTGGCACTCTAACCCACTCCTTGCCTCTGCTAATCTTCTCAAGTGTGCACACTTCCCTGATGATACCGTCTGCCTGAGCCATCCATGATCTTCCTCTTCGCAGCCTGTGGCCCTTGGATGCATCCAGGGAATCATGCAGGAAGTGTTCCTTGTCCGCAGCAACCTTGAGGTATGACCTTGCCTGCAACACCTTGAGTCTGTCCGCAATGGTCGACAACGCCAGGATGTATCGCATACACCCTATTGGTATATATGGTATTGGTATATGTGACAAAACGGCTATCATCTGTCTAGGGTCGTTTGGTTACTGCACTATTTGACGTGTCATTAGGGACTTTCCCAGCTATAAATAGACTGAGGAAAGCCGCTAGGTATTTTCCATCTAGAATCATCTCGAATAACCGGTGTTTGAATGAACCGGGGTTGCCGGGTACTGCATTGTATTCTCGTGCAGAGAGAAATCTAGAAATCCTAGGGGGAAATGAATGTTTCCCGTGAAAGTGTTTTTCCCCAAGAAGCACTCACTTCTCATGCGCAGGAATTGGCACGAGGGGGGAAATGCGGCTAGAGTGTTCATTCACTTCTGACATTTTGGAGAGAGAAGACGCTGGCCGGTTTGAGCCATTTTGTTTGCGTCTAATAACCACCATATATCGGCTGACTGTTGGCTTAAGGAGGCTGATGTGCCCTTAAACAGTTCTGAAGCTGACTGGAGTCTGGTTCATGAATCAAGGTACGGATTTGTTTAAATTAATTAACTCTGTCATTGTTCTATAAAACGCAACTGTGCTAACCTCATTAGTATGCGGATGCCGCTGCATTATTCATGAGCTAACGGATCGATAACGCCTGTTGTAGGCTACGCCGTGTGTTTGTTTACAACTGAGTGTTGGCGAATCACCTGGTGGTAATGCAGTCGTGTTATGTTTGCGATTGAAACGTATCTTGTATGTATCAAGTATGGCAAATTGTTGCATCTATTAGGTTGTTGTGTTGGAATAGGAGTTAGTTAATAGGCCTGATTGAGATCTAGATTTATGACAGTCAGTGAAGAGTACAACTGTTAGACACCAAGGTAAGTGGGTAGGTGGAGATTCAAACAGAAGTGTGCCTAGTGACAACGTAAGGAGAGAACTTAGTTCTGTGCCACTAGGAATGATGAAACTATTGTGGTGTAATTAAATAGTGAATTCATTGTGTGTGGAACAGGGGATTTCTGTGGGAAGGTAAGTCTTCATTGATGAATTATATATATATATATATATATATATATATATATATATATATATATATATATATATATATATATATATATATATATATATATATATATATGCTGTGACATGGTGTAGGCATATATTAGGTCATGGTATGTGATACTTCGGGAAGGAATACCGAACGCCAAATAGGTCGACGCGTGATAACCATGCGGGTAATCGCGATAGACATGCGTTCTGAATTCTTGTCTAAGCTATCCTGTTTCTTTCATACTGGCGCTAGTGCGAGTGAATGCTAAGGTGCTGGAAGTATGGAAGGATGCAAGGAGGCTGTATGAGACCGGGGACATATGGGATATGGGGAATTGCAAGCAAGGTACGAAAGTATGTGGTGGCAGACCAGGCCACAAATGAAGTTCGGTCCAACCAAGGCTCATCCACTTGGGAAGGGCTGAGCTGGAACATTACCCTTGGAACATGTGGGGAACATGTTTTCTCAAGAATGGCTTCTTGACTCTAAGTAAGAGTCTGATAAGAAGAGGTTGCTACAGTGTGGACAGGTAGTCCCACAAGCAATCAGGAAGGTGTATATACTGATATGATCATGTATTATCCCTATATCCCGAGGGATGGTATATTGATCAAGCTTATGTTTCTTATTGAACATTATTAATATAAGGAGCGAGTCCAGGGACTCTTTACCTTAGGGTTTAGTTCAATTAATTTTAGAACTAAGATAGCAGCTTACTCTCAATAGTGACGTTAGCGACAACTGGTAGATGAGTAGGGATAGGTGAGACCTATGATCAGACTCGTCATTATGATTCTTACTTTGTTTGACGGGCTGTTCTCTTGAGGCCAGCTGACATCCACGACCCATGCTTTGCTACTCTACATATAGAGATAATGCTTTAGTTATTTGTGTAACTAATTAGCCTGACTGAGAGTTGAGTAGCTATTGATAGGATGCATGTGGACCAATGTTTGGGCCAGAGTACTCTCACCTGTCGCCCTCCCTTTTCAGGAGTTGCCTGTTGAGGAACCAGTCAACTAGATTTGTTGTTGGCGGAAACCACTTCGTATGCCACAGCGAAGGGGTGAACCATATACTTATCTCGCCTGACTTAACCACACCATATGCCAGGGTGACCCATTATGTATGAAGGTGCCTCCAGAGATTCAAGTGCCCTGGCGGTGCACGTGTGGGACACGATGGTTTGTTGTTGAGTTTAAACTTGTGAAGATATAGTATTTCAGAAGGAGCTTTCAGTAAATTGAGCAGTCATGCTCTATGACAAGAGACATCTGACAGTATACAAATGCGGTGGTTCTGCCTAAACGCGGAAACATGTTTATTCCTACACTTAGGAGGTTCCTACGACAGCTTTAGTGGAAGGTCATGATGAGACCTACACCAGCGTCCGTATAAGAGACCCAAAGAAAGTGATGTGTCAAGGGACTAGAGAATCTAGTTCAACCTGAATATTGTCTCCAAAAGAAATATGTATCAGATTCTACTATTATATTGAAACAGTGTGCATACTTTGAACTATGTTACATTATCTGATGCGCCGAGCAGTGAACTGTGTTATCAGTAAGGGACCATTGAATTGGTCAAAGAACTGAATCGAGACCAAGTGTTACTGTACTATCAGTTTGGGACCATTGAATTGGTCATGAACATAGACAAAACTCAGTGCTACTGTGTTTGAAGTGTGAGACCGTTAAATTGGTCAGTGACAGATTCATCACTCATGAGTAATGTGCTACAGATCGACCATTAGATTGGTCATAGGTTATTGACATTCATTAAGTTTAGATTAGTTGGAGGTACATCCAGGAGGATTGTAGTCCAGCTAGTGATTACAGATACCTGTGCAGTACTTTATTCGCAGTGACTTAGTACTGTATGAGGAAGATGCAGTTGGTCCAGTTGAGTGGGGTACAGCAGTAACTCTATTGTTGTTGATCCACGCTTGGGAGACGGAGTGGTCACCAAGGTCCAAGTCATCTCACTGGAAGGAGGCCGGGTGAGTGGCGGACCGACTGGACGGGACATCTGCATCCACTCTACTTCTCAACTTAATGATGACCACAAGATCTCTGATTCTGTCTCTACCCTATCTTCTATTGATGTAAATAGATTTTTCTCTCAGGATATTCATTTCAGTTCTATATTCTCAGGGGTAGAATAAAGTTGATATATGTTGACTTGCTCTTTGTATACTTATTGAATGTGGTCTCGGACGATGCCTAAGTGTTCATTGGTCCACAGGAGTAGGTAGTTAGTGGGGGTCTAGAATCTGGAGGGGCTTGTAGACTTATATAACTAATTTGAGATCAACCACAGGGAAAAATTGTGTATCAGCCTGTCCAACCCCTGGGGCTAGAATACACGGGAGTGGTAGAGACACCTCGGGTGTGGTTCACTCTCACTACCCAAGGCGAACTCGTTACACCCATGTACATCCCAAAACCACTCTCATGACTTCTTCTGTATGCGCTCTAGTTTCACTATCTGACTCTTGGAGACAGTGCGTATTCCTAGTCCATACTCTACTACTGAAATGATCAATGGCTGAAAAAGTGTGAATAGCATTTTTTGCTGCATGTTTCTTGCACATTCCAGAATCACCCTTATGGCTTCATTCTGTATGCGCTCTAGTTTCACTATCTGACTCTTGGAGACAGTGAACATTCCCAGTCCATACTCTACCACTGAAATGATCAAGTACTGAAAAGCCTGAATATTCAGCTCCATGTGAACTATACTCATTTGATTGTCTAAACATCGTTTTGGCCTTATTCCCAGCTGCTAGTGTTGATCCTTTGCCTTATCTGACACAATGGTTTTATATTGTGTATTTAAATGTCTAGCAGTCGGTAGAAGGCCCACAATGTGACCACTAAGCCAGGTATTTGTCGCCTCTGCTGGTAGTTAGTTATATATTTATTGTCATTGCTGTATTTATTTGCATAAGTACAAGCCCTTGTATTCTAAATGTGACGAGTGACCTGTGGAGTAGATGAACAGAACGGCTACATATTACTCCTCGGTGATTTAGTTTCGTGTTTGTTCGGCGAAGGTTTATGTTCTTGTAATTTAACTTCAGGAAATAAACAGAAGTACTCTGTGGTACGTATGTGAGGTAAACTTTGTTGGTGTGAGGTTGTATATGGTGGATATTTATCATTTGTTTTGATTAGTTTTGTTGAAAACAGCTTTTCACGAGATGAAGAACATTCTATGACAATGTGTCTTTGTCAAGCCTGTCCTCATTATAGAAGTGAATCAAGGACAATTACCAGACTAGTGAGGAATTACGTGGAAGTTAAAGAAATGTGAGTTTAGTCAAGAATGATAAAATTCCCGCGAGCAGATACAAAGAGTAATAAAGATATTGTGAAAATAAATTCACTCACATAAAGAACTGTTTATTCCTATCAGAAGAAGACAGTTCACATTCATTGGGCACGTCTTGAATAGGGAGAAGCTGGAGTAACAATGGGAATGTTGTCCCATGTCTGGCCTATTAGTGTGCTGACTGGTGGTTCCTCGCCGTGCAGGCAGATACCCTCCGACTTCGGAAAAATCAGCGATCCTACTACGTTAGCCAGGACCCCGAAGAGACTTGTTGCCCAGGACGCACGACTAGGACATGTTAGTAGGTCTTGGCCAGTATAGAACCTGGCCCTGGTGCCTTGGAAACACCTCTGCGTCCGACATCATGGCATGCAGGTGTAACACTATGGCATAGAACACCATTGCCATCAGAAATGGGAGCAGCACACGAAATAGAAGGCTGTGGACAGACATGATCAATTACCAACGCCACACGGCATGGACTATAAGAAGATTGGCAGTATACCAGACAGAAGTCAGTGGACAGACGTGATCATCAATGCCACATGGCACAGACTATAAGAAGATTGGCAGTACACGAGACAGAAGGCTGTGGACAGACGTGATCACCATCGCCACATGGCACAGACTATAAGAAGATAGGCAGTATACAAGACAGAAGGCTGTGGACAGACATGATCACCAACGCCACATGGCAAGGACTATAATTATTCTTATTCTTATATTTCTTCCCGTGAGCTCAATGATTTGTCTGTGCATATCTTTTGTATCTTTAGTGGAATGTAATTCAATTTTTTTTTCTCTGCACTGCTCGTTCAACCAACTTTCTTTTGCCTTCACACATTTATCTTTTATTTCTTTATTTATCTTAGCGTATTCTTGTTTGTCATTTTTACTCTGTTTTATTTTGTCCATCAACATTAAGATTTCTTATTCATCCATGTTTTTTTCTTAGCTATTTGGCTTCTCTCCGGTAATATTTCTTTACTAGTTTGATGAATGGAGTCCCTTAACATTTCCCGTTGTCATTTATACTCTGTATTTTAGCTATTGCATTGTACCTATTTTTCACAGTCACTCTGTATTGTTCTTGAATTTCTAAATCTACTTTCAGCATCTCTTTATTAAGTCTCACGTTCATAACCATTATTTTCCCTCTCTTTAATCTTACTTTTATTTGTCCGCATAGTGGTACATGATCACTATTACAGTCAGCACCAGGCATTGCTTTACATTAATTAAAAGCATTTCTAAATCTGTTATTAATAAGTATGTAGTCAACTTGGTTGTGTATTTTCTTATCAAGGCTTTTTCGTGTGTATAGTCATCTTTTATGGTGTTTAAACCATGTGTTTCCAATTATCATATCATTGATATGTGCCCATTCTCTTAGTTTTTCTCCTCTTTCATTTCTTGTAACTAAACCATAATTCCCCACAACATCCTCCATTTTCCCTTTTCCTACTTTTGCATTAAAATCTCCAAGTATTATTGTTATTTCTTGTGATCCAATTTAAGCCATCGCCATGTCTATTTCGTCGTAAAAGTGTTGTATTTCTTCATCACTACTGCTTGTTGTTGGTGCATATACTTGTATAATATTTATATCTTTTGGTTTGTCTTTGATTTTGACCATTACAACTCTATCTGAAATACACCAGAATCCATTAATTGATTCAGCTGTTTTTTCATATATTATTTATTTCTATACCTTTGTCATGTGTATCCCCTCTAGAAATAATTACTGTGTGGTTGTCAGCTATAATTTTGCCCGATCCCTTCCATCTCATCTCGCTTATGCTTAGTATATTCATTTTCATGCTACCCATCTCTCTTAGAACATTGTTCAACTTTCCTAGCTCATTTAATGTCCTAACATGCCATGGTAAAGTAGCTGGATGACGGTCAGGTGTCACCTGTGGCTCATGACTGACCCTACAGAAGGAGGCCGTCCTAAGACAGCCATTAATGTCGTTCACTAACTCTGAAATTTGTTTTGCCATGAAGTCTTGGGAAGATAATGTGGTGGTTTCCCCTTGCCATCCACATGCACATGGGTTTATTTAACCTCTGCATTTGACAGCCATTTCCGACTGTCAGGACAAGTGAATGCCCTGCTCTGCTCAGCTGCAGAGTTGTCCACTTATTCCGGTGGATACTGGTTCCCCAGGACGGCGTTAGCCACACCGTGGTGTGTTTCCCATCCTCTAACAAGGGGAGGTTAATTGGGAATGTTCTCTTCCTAAAGTTATGGTCTATGACCAAAACTCTCCAGTACTTTTAAAGGACATTTTAATTTAGACAGTTGGATTCCCTTGGTCCGTACCAGTTCTGAGTTGGCTGTTGAATGTCAGCCGACGCGGTCGACGTTGGAGAGACGCCGCAAAGCTGGGGCGGTCCACGGGAAGGTTGCAGCCACGTTCCGAGCTCGGTCGGCCCGCCGACTAGCGGCGGCGGCCTCGCCCATCCCGGGCCCATCCCAGAGATTAAATGGCAAGACAAGATCCCTGACACTGAATTTCTAGAATGAGCGTCCATGCCCAGTATCCACACCCTACTAATGAAGAATCGCATTCGCTGGGCTGGACACTTAACTCGTATGCCAGATCACAAGCTCCCTAAACAAATTTTTTACGGCGAGCTGCGTTGTGGTAAACGCTCCCAAGGCGGCCAGAGGAAACGCTTTAAAGACACTCTGAAAATCTCACTGAAAGCTTTTGGAATTCATCTTGACACATGGGAGACTGCTGCTAAAGACCGTAATTCGTAGCGTGCATCATTTCATAAGGTTGCAGTCACTTGTGAAGCAACCAGGACTGCAAGAGCTGTGAAGAAAAGGCTGAACAGAAAAACCACTGCAGGAGATCCTCCTCCTGGAAAATCAAGCATTTTTTGCCCACATTGTCAAAGAACATTTCGAGCCACGATAGGCCATATCAGCCATCTTAGGACTCACGGCTCCATACTTTCAACCCCACTGGATGAAATGAATGTTCATCATCATTCTTGATCGAGAAACAACATGTGTGTCTAGCTGTCTGTCTGTGTTTTTTTTTGTCTGTCTGTCTCCCTGCCTGTCTGTTCTTCTGTCTATCCATCCGTCTGTCGGTTAATCCGTCAGTCTATGTATCTAGCTGTCTCTTTAAATCACGTGACCGATTTCCAAAATGTGCCATCCAATCGGTGATGCAAGAGGTTTGATGTGTGTCGGCTTGGCCAGGTTCCCATCGTCTTTGTGTATTATTCTGTCAATCCAATTGAGTATGTGTTCGACCACCCTGTTGTTGAACTGCCTCTCTGTTCTGCCGATGTAGGTAGACTGGCACCAGCATGTCATTTGGTAAATGCAATTCGATTTGGCATACAGAGGGACAGGTTCTTTTACTGCTGGGGTGGGACTAGTTAATTAGTTAGTCTTTCCTCTTGAGCCTAAGGAGGCGCATAAGGCAGACGTCATGGCTCTCCATGTCCGGCTGTTCGCTACTACCTGTTGTAGATCCTGGATGTTTACTTGGCCGTTGAATGAGCCTTCTCTGATGATGGTTCTACACAGGGTCTCTCTTGGTCTTCCCCGTTTTCTTTTCCCTACCGTTGACCATATGAGGGCTTGGTTGGGGAGTCTTGTCTTGTCCATTCTGAGTACATGGCCGATGTAGTTCCAACGATGTTTTCTTATAAGTGAACACAAAATTGCCTAGTAAATCACAGGCAGACAATAGAGGCTGGAGTGACGGCGACGTTCTGCAAATGCCGTGCAAGCTTTATTATGCAGCTATACATTTCGAGAAAAAGAGTGTTGAGGGGATACATAGAGCCTGTTCTTTTGTATGGATGTGAAACTTGGAAAATGTGCAGTCAAGCTGAAAAACATCTGATGGCTGCAGAAATGTGGTTTCTGAGGAAAATGCAAAGAATACCATGGACAGATAGAAAAACCAATGACCAAGTACTACAGGAGACACATGAAAATCGTAAATTGATTAGAGAAATTAGACGTAGACAGTCAAATTTTTTGGGACATGTTATGAGAAGAAATGGATTGGAGAACTTAGTGTCAACTGGCAAGATCGAAAGGAACAGACCAAGAGGAAGACCGAGAGAAAAATACCTGGATGGCTTGGCCATATGGCATGGACGAGCCAGGAACACTGAGCTGATCCACGACGCTGGTGATTGAGTGAAATGGAGAGTCATGACCGCCCACGCTTTCCAGCATGGCACATGATTGATTGATTGATCCATTCCAAGTAAAGCATATATACTGGGTCTTCACTGGACAACAGGACAATCTCTGAGGGGGGGGGGGGGGGGGGGGGGGGGGGAGGGGTCGCGGAATTCTTGGAGTTGTCGATCGATGAAAGACTGTCGCGCCATTCGTCTACAGGCAGCCGCCATTCTTTGATGTTGGGGACAGACTGTCCTGATTAGAGTCGGCAAGATCTTTTTTTGTGGGGGAAAGCCACAAGACTTTTTGGAGTATCGGGAACAATTCCCCAGATCAAAGCGGGACAGCCGGCCGATTGTTTACATCGAGTCGGAAAAGAAGAGAAAAAAATAGTTTCTCGACGCCTAGTGTCTAGTCAGATTTGTGACGTCATTCAGACACAGTTTTAAAACAGTCTTGACAAACACCTTTGGCGGGAGTCGACCAAATGTTGTGAGGTAACAAGGACGTGTTTGGTGTTCCTGTTCTGATTATGGAAAGAGACCACGGTGTCTTATGTTGATCTACATCGGCGGACATTTGTCCATTGTGTGATTTAGTGGTCTCGATTTCAGACGGGAATAAATATATGGTATTTAATTAAATAGACCCAAATTAGTTGATTCTTAGGAGTCGATCGTAGTGATGTGCGTTGTGAGAACTTATTATAGGAGCGTCGGCAGCAGTAAGCTATCACGTTGCTTAAACTAGCTAGTGTGAGATATCAATTAACTCAGTGGGTTAAGAACAAGGTAGAGGGATGATATTCGGGGAGATTGGGGATGGTTGGTGGGGGGGGGGGGAATAAGGGAAATGTCAAATGGTAGGATCTTCCAGTAGGGTATCTACTGGGTATCTGCGCTTTTCCTGTAGTCTTTCCTTGTCTTACCATGACTCAGACCGATGTGATGAGCCCCTCTGCCTTATGACAGAGTTTAGTTCTCTGTTAAATATCTGAGTGCGGCCGTCGGCCTACACTCACCTAATGAAGGTCGGAATCGGGTTGCTCTCATCGGGTGTTCTCTCTTCAACAGGTTCCACTATGTTTCCAAAAAAGCTAGCAGACAAGTCATAGAAGAAGATTATGGCTCGATCATTGAAGGCAGTTTTTACTCAGCGGCCCATAACCCAGAGGGTCTGCAAGAACCTGGCCTCTGCTGAGCAGGAACCAACGATCATCTAAGAGTGATTCCTCCGTGGTAGTTCTCATCATATTAGAGTGAAGATACTTACAATACCACCAGTAACAGGGACAAAAGTATTTATATAGAGAAATTAACAATGAATATTGCGTTTCCCAAATGGTGAATTCCTGTGAAAAATTAACTATTAACACTTTGTTTCAAAGTGACAGTAAACATTTATTTTACTGTACAAGGGTTAACAGATCACAGAACTTTTACACTCTTTGTGTCGGATTCATGATCAGTATTGGACTGCATCCACCATTGGTGACCAGGCATCCGGACTATCCAAGAGCCACTGGAGGAAGTCGACACCTGACCGGAGAGACGCATCATTTGGTGAGGTCCTTCTGTACTTGATCTATGGTGCTGTTGTGTGGCCGGTATTGTGATGAAAGCAGACTTTGATCATGAGCTGTGCGGTCTGATTCTGCATACACCCTAGATTATACGACAGACATTCCACACACACACACTTTGCACATACCTGATACTTTTCTTTATTAAATTAATTTGTCATTTTGTTAGAAGCTGGAGTTGTGTAGTATGTTTTGGAAAATAATGAGAGGGGGCATGGTCCAGGGGTGAGAAGAAGAAGAAGAAGAAGAAGAAGAAGAAGAAGAAGAAGAAGAAGAAGAAGAAGAAGAGAGAGAGAGAGAGAGAGAGAGAGAGAGAGAGAGAGAGAGAGAGAGAGAGAGAGAGAGAGAGAGAGAGAGAGATCCAAAGACTGATGGGGTTTTGTAGACAGAGATCCAAGAGATCCTCAAGATAATGATATGGAGTTAAAAGAATGTGGGTGTTGATTCCCCTCACCCCAGGGACGACACTTTTTACGACGGGGGTGTGGGGGGGGGGGGGGTAGCAGATATGACATCAAACACCACCGTAATCACTGGATTGAACACACTCAAGTACCATGGAATGTCCTTTGACAGAGGTTTTTCCTTCAAGGATCAGGTGAAGAGGGTTGTGGAGAGGACCAACATAAGACTCGGTGCTCTGAAAGCAATGGCAACAGTGAGCATGGAGCAAGAATGTTGTCTGCACTTTACCAGAATCTGATCAATTCGGTGGTTTAGCGTGGTTTGGGAATGTTCACAACATCTCACAGCCAGCTGGTGAAGTTGGAACACACACAAAATGAGACCATGCGAACCATTCTTGGTTGTACATGGGATACAGCAAGTATATGTACGCGATCTATACTAGCACTGCCATCCATTTACCAAGGTGCTTGAGGCCAAGAAATGCCTAAGGAATGCAGCAGACAGGGAGCATCCCCTGAATCTGTACATGATACCAAAGGACAAAGGTTGAAGAGAGGCAAGTCCTTGGTGGCAAAAGCTGACGACACAACCATTCGGATGTCTGGAATGGCCAAGACAATGGGTGGACTAGATCGGGCAATGGTGCTTACCTAACAATGAAGCATTATAAAGAGTTAAATTTGCATTGAATCAAGGGTGCCGGGAGAGGACATCAGGAGTTACAGAAGTGTCCGTGGTGCAGCTGTTAGAACGCAATTCCAATCCTGACGATATAATCATATGCATTGAATAGTCTGTGGTAAGAACGAACGAAATTTATTTTCAGAAGGTTAAGAACTGGGCAAGAAGTAAAAAGAGAGGGCGGGGTTTCATCGCAAAATCCTATCATCATCATGTGCTGTGCCGATAAGCGTGGTCGGTCATGTTTCGCTATCTCACACTACCACCAGAGCCGTGGCGAGGAAACCTGATATCTAGGCATCTGTAAAAAAGGTAGTTTGCCCTCGCTTTCATTTGTTAGCAGTGACCATATAAGTTGATAGACGTAGCCATTGTCTCCACAAAGAGATCATCTGCCTACCGTCGTGAAATTAGAGACCATAACCTACAGCTATCTCTCACCTGCTCTACATCTTCATCCACTATCTGCATCCATGGCTTCTCATAACCCTGATCTGTCGGGGGGGGGGGGGTGGGGGGGGGGGGGGGAGAGAGAGAGAGAAAATGGGTACTCCATCTTGACCAAGGTTGACCCATAGGCTTGGGGAGAGAAGACGGCACATTACTTCTCCTCAAATAGAGGATACTCGTATCCTGCCAGCCAGAAAATCACAAGGACTTTGTTAAAATTAGAGAGGAGTTTAACATGCGCTACTACAGCTTCTAGGATATGAATGGATGTTGAAGCTGTGACAAGCGGCTACATATGAATGGGAGCTGAGGCTGTGAATGGCGGATACATATGAATGGGAGCTGAGGCTGTGAATGGCGGATACATATGAATGGGAGCTGAGGCTGTGACAAGCGGCTACATATGAATGGGAGCTGAGGCTGTGACAAGCGGCAACATATGAATGGGAGCTGAGGTTGTGAATGGCGGATACATATGAATGGGAGCTGAGGCTGTGAATGGCGGATACATATGAATGGGAGCTGAGGCTGTGAATGGCGGACACATATGAATGGGAGCTGAGGCTGTGAATGGCGGACACATATGAATGGGAGCTGAGGCTGTGAATGGCGGACACATATGAATGGGAGCTGAGGCTGTGAATGGCGGACACATATGAATGGGAGCTGAGGCTGTGAATGGCGGATACATATGAATGGGAGCTGAGGCTGTGAATGGCGGATACATATGAATGGGAGCTGAGGCTGTGAATGGCGGACACATATGAATGGGAACTTAGGCTGTGAACGGCGGCAACATAAGATGGAAGTTGAGGCCGTGGAAGGCTGCTGTATATGAATGGGAATTGAGGCTGTACTGGCAGTCTGTTAAGGGTTGTCTTCTTCTTCTTCTTCGTTCATCCGGAGTTTTTATTTTCGGACGTGATTGTGTTGTGCCTGTTTACAGCAGAGCTGCGTTCTTGCGCCTTTAGGGCCGACACATCCGACTTCTGCGGGCATTTGTTGACCGGGTTAACCTTCCCGGGGCTGCTAAGGGTTGGAGGGTAGCACTGTCAGACATGTGTTTGTAACCGACTCATATAGTCTCATCTCATCTCATATAGTCTCATCTCATCTCATATAGTCTCATCTCATCTCATATAGTCTCATCTCATCTCATATAGTCTCATCTCATCTCATATAGTCTCATCTCATCTCATCTCATCTCATATAGTCTCATCTCATCTCATATAGTCTCATCTCATCTCATATAGTCTCATCTCATCTCATCTCATATAGTCTCATCTCATCTCATATAGTCTCATCTCATCTCATATAGTCTCATCTCATCTCATATAGTCTCATCTCATCTCATATAGTCTCATCTCATCTCATATAGTCTCATCTCATCTCATCTCATCTCATATAGTCTCATCTCATCTCATATAGTCTCATCTCATCTCATCTAGTCTCATCTCATCTCATATAGTCTCATCTCATCTCATCTCACGTCATTTTTATCAGACAGACAACAAGTAGTGTCCTTACTGTCTATCAAGACCCACACAACTTAATTTTGGGGTGCCTCAGGGCTCAATACTAGGTCCGCTGCTTTTTGCAGTGTATATTAACGATCTTCCTTTATACCTCAATACTTCGTGTGATCTATTTGCGGACGACTGCACTATTTACACAAGTCAAGAGAGCCTTTGTGACTTAGAGAGCTCTTTACAAAACGATCTTGACAACCTTAGTAGATGGAGCAATGAAAATCGCATGTTAATTAACATCGACAAAACCAAATCCATGCTAATAACGACCAGACAAAAACTACAGACCCTAGCCATAACTGGGACACCGCTCGAGCTCCACGTGGACACGTTACCTATAATTAATGTAAATGAACATAAAACATTAGGTCTTTTAATTGACAGACATTTAAACTGGAGCCCTCATGTTCACGCCCTTACCAAGAGAATAGCACAAAAAGTTTACCAACTTGCTAAAATTCAACACTTTTTGGATGAAAGCACACGTAAAATATTCTATGCATCCTATATCCAATCACCTCTCGATTATTGTTCCACAGTCTGGGATGGCTGCCCTAAATCTAATATGAAACGATTGTGTTCGCTTCAAAACCGCGCTATACGTCTAGTTTCTAGCATAAAGCACGTTGAAAGTAATAAATTATACAGCCATCTAAGACTTCTACCACTTCAAAAGCGCTTCCTTTTTAACAAAGCCAAATTAGTGAATAAAATTATATCTGAAAATACCCCAGAGTATCTTCTACCGTTAATTCAATCTAATGCAATGAACAGTAAGCGCTTAAATTTATTACAGCTTCCTAAGCCTAGATTGGACTTATACAAAACTTGTTTAGCATATTCTGGTGCTCACTTGTGGAATAGCCTTCCAACAGAACTGAAAACACCAATGAGTCCCTACACATTCAACCGAAAACTCTTTCATTACTTACTTCATACCGACTATATGCCTCCATAAGTCACCTACTAGTATCATTTTCCCACTATCATTTTCCCACTATCATTCTTCACTGTATGTGTGTGAACGAGACAGTGGGTGAGAGAGTGAGTGAGAAAGAGTGTGAGTGGAAGAATTAGTATGATAGAGAGAGTGAGAGAGTATGCATGCGCGTGTGCCTGAGTGAGTGTAAAAGTGAGTGAGTGTGTGGACATATGTGTGAGAGATTTAGTTAGAGAATGACTGAATCTGAGAGAGTGGGTGTGTTGTGTGTCTGCGTGATAGAGTGTGAAAGTTAGTGAGTGAGTGTGAGTTAGAGAGTCATCGAGTAAATGAGTGAGTAAGGGAGCGTGAGTGAGTGAGAGAGAATTTGTGGGTATGCGTGTATGTGCACGAATGAGTGAGTGTGAGAGCGAGTGAGTGGGTAAAAGAGAGAGCGTGGGTGAATGAGAGAGTGCATGAGAAAGTGTAATGTATGTGTGTGCATGTCTGGATGTGTGTATGGGTGTATATGTGTGTACATGTGTGTATCTGTGTGTGACTCTGTGTGTATGTCTGTACGTGTGTTAAAGTGTGCGTTCATGTGTTTATATGCGTTTATATGCATGTGCGTGTGTGTATGTGTGTATGGATGAGTCTGTGTGTGTGTGCTCGTGTATGTATTGTATATCTTTGTATGTGTAAGTGTGCATGCATGCAGTGTATGCGAGGGAGTGTATATTCGGGTGTTATGTGAGTACGTGTGAGTAAGTATATGGATGTGTGCAGGTGTGTGTATTGCGTGGGTATAATGTGTGTGGGTGTGTGTATGTACATGTGTGTGAGAGAGAAGAGAGAGAGAGAGAGAGAGAGAGAGAGAGAGAGAGAGAGAGAGAGAGAGAGAGAGAGAGTTGAGCGCACGCATGTCATCTAACATGCTGATCCATATGTTTTGTGTATTCTCATTTTTTTTCATATTATCATTTTGATGCACTTGATTTTAACATGCATAAAATGAATTCATGTAAATTACTGTAAAGCAAGTGAGAGAGTTAGTGAGTGTAAGTAAGAGAGAGAGAGTGAATGAGTGTGAGAGTGTGTGTATGTAAAGAGAGCGCAAGAGAGAGAGAGAGAGTATGAGAGAGAGAGAGAGAGAGAGAGAGAGAGAGAGAGAGAGAGAGAGAGAGAGAGGGGGGGGGGGGGAGAAAAAAAAAAAAAAAAAAAGAGTTGAATTGCATCACTAATTTTTACGCTACATAATGTATATGTACAATTTTTTCTCCACTTCTTGCAATTGCGAGAATTCTCACGACAATCGGCAGTGTCTCAATTGTGTGTAAACTGTGGGAGTTTGTTCTTATTAGTTTCAGTGATCATGTGAGGCATCAAGTATTTGTCTAGATGTGAGGATGTATGTATGGGTGTGTATGTGAGGGATATGTGTGTGTGTGTGGGGAATGTGTGTGTGCCTGTGTAAGAGAGAGAGAGAGAGAGAGAGAGAGAGAGAGAGAGAGAGAGAGAGAGAGAGAGAGAGAGAGAGAGAGAGAGAGAATTCAGTGCTCGCATGTCCTGTAACATGCCATTCCATATTTTTTGTGTATTTTTATCTTTCACATTATCATTTTGTATGTATGACACTTGATTTTATCATGTATAATATAACATTACTGTAATGTGAGTGAGAGCGTTAGTGAGAGGGAGAGAGAGAGAGAGAGAGAGAGAGAGAGAGAGAGAGAGAGAGAGAGAGATAGAGAGAGAGAGAGAGAGAGAGAGAGAGTTGAATTGCATCACTAATTTTTAAGTTACAAAATGTATATGTACAATTTTTCTCCATTTTCTTTACAATTTTGCGACAATGCTCACGACAATCGTCACTGTATGTGTGTGTAAAGTGTGGGAGTTTGATCATAATAGTAGGTTGGGGGATCGGGGAATGTGTATGTGGGTGGGCTCAGGATGTGTGGGTGGGAGGGGTGGGTTTGTGTGGGTGGGTGGGGGATTGTGTGTGGGTGCGTGCGAGATGTATGGGTGTATGGGGAGATGTGTTTGTGGGTGGGGATGTGTGTTTGTGTAGGTGGTTGTGGGTGGAGGAGGATATGTTGGTGGATGATTGATGGTGGGTTATGGGATGGGTGGGGGTATATGTGTGGGTGGGGAGATGTGGGTGTGGGGATATGTGGTTGGTGGGAGATGTGTGCAGGTGGGGGTGGTTATGGGTTTGGTGATGTGTGTGTGGGTGAGGGATGGGTGTGGGATGTTTGGGTGGATGGGTGGGGAGTGTGTGTGGGTGAGAGATGTGTGGGTGAATGTGTGTGGGGGGTGTGTGGGTTGGGGGAGGGGTGCGTGATGGGTGTGGGTGATAGATTTGGAGATGTGTGTGTGGGTGGGGGATATGTCTGGCTGGGTGGGGGTGTGTGTGGCTGAATGAAGGATGTATGTGTGGGTAGTGAGGGTGATTGTAGTTGGGGGATGTGTGGATGGGTAGGAGATGTGTGAATAGTTGTGTGTGTGGGTGAGGGATGTGTCTTTGGGATGTATGTGGGTGTGGTATTGTGTGAGAGGGGAGCTGGGTGTGGTTAAATGGTGTTTGTGTGGGTGGGTGAAGGTGTGGTTGGGTGAAGGATGTGTGTTCGGGTGGGGGATGTGTGCTTAGATGGGTGGTTGGGATGTGTGAGTGTGGGTGGGTAGATAGGAGATGTATGTGTTGATGAGTTGGTAAGGGATGTGTGGGTGTTAGTGGTTGAGGGATAAGTACATGTGTCTAGGGATGTGTGAGGGGATGAATATATGGGTTGTATGTGCGTGGATGGGAGGTGTGTGTTTGTGAATGGGGAATGTGTTGGTGGGTGGGGATGTGTGTGAGGGGTGTTTGTATGGGTGGGGAGATTGTGCGTGGGTGGGGATGTGTGTGTATATGGGTAGGGGTGTGTGGTTAAGGGATGTGTGGCTGGGGGAATGGGTGGATGGAGGATGTCTGGTTGGGTGGATGATGTGTGGTTGGGTAGAGGATGTGTGGGTGGGTGATTGTATATGAGTAAGGGTGTGTGGTTAAGAGATGCTTGGTTGGGGGATGGGTGGGTAGAGGATGTGTGGGTAGGTAGAGGATATGTGGGTGGGTGAGTGTGTGCAGGTTAGGAGATGGTGGGGGATGTTTGTAGGTGCGGGCTCGGGATCTGTGAGTGGGCTGGGGGAGATGAGAGATTATGTGGGTGAGTGCGGAATTTGTGTGTGGGTAGGTGCGGAATATGTGAGTTGACGGGGAGACATGTGTGTGGCTGAGGAATGTGTGTTTGGTTGGGTGGTTGGAGGTGTGTGGGTGGAGAAGGATATTGGGTGAGTGATTGTTGGTGGGAAATGGGACTGGTAGAGGATATGTGAGTGGATGGGGAGATGTGTGTAGGTGGGGGATGTGTGGGTTATTGAATGTATGTGTGCTTGGGGTGTGGGTGGATGGGATGTGTGGTGGGTGAGAGGTGTGTGTGGGTGGGGAGATGTGTAGGTGTAGGGATCTGGTGGATGGGTGGGGGAATGTATTGTATGTGTGTGTGGTTGGGTGGGGAAGTTGGAGTGAATGGGGGATGTGTGGGTGGGTGGTGGATGTGTCTCATAACATAGTAATATGCATTGTTTATGTTTACAAAATTCATGTGACAATGTTTTTTCCTATGCACTGTTGATGAAAGAAAGATGAATGATTGGAAGGGCAGAATGTAAGACGGGCCTGCGTGCCCAATTTGTTACCCTTTGAAAATAAAGTCTGTTCGTTCGTTCGTTCATCTCATCTCATATAGTCTCATTTCATCTCATATAGTCTCATCTCATCTCATCTCATCTCATATAGTCTCATCTCATCTCATATAGTCTCATCTCATCTCATATAGTCTCATCTCATCTCATCTCATATAGTCTCATCTCATCTCATCTCATATAGTCTCATCTCATCTCATCTCATATAGTCTCATCTCATCTCATATAGTCTCATCTCATCTCATATAGTCTCATCTCATCTCATATAGTCTCATCTCATCTCATATAGTCTCATCTCATCTCATATAGTCTCATATAGTCTCATCTCATCTCATATAGTCTCATCTCATCTCATATAGTCTCATCTCATCTCATATAGTCTCATCTCATCTCATCTCATATAGTCTCATCTCATCTCATATAGTCTCATCTCATCTCATATAGTCTCATCTCATCTCATATAGTCTCATCTCATCTCATATAGTCTCATCTCATCTCATATAGTCTCATCTCATCTCATATAGTCTAATATCATCTCATATAGTCTAATCTCATCTCATATAGTCTCATCTCATCTCATCTCATATAGTCTCATCTCATCTCATATAGTCTCATCTCATCTCATCTCATATAGTCTCATCTCATCTCATATAGTCTCATCTGTGACACCACCGGCCTGGTTCTCGGTGGTTGTCGATATATAATAATTTGGGGTTCGTTATTAACTTCTGTCTACCCTTTACACCAATTATCCCCAGGACGGTTCCCGGACGACTCTATCCATATGACGACTGTGGATACAAGAAGACACCTAACTGACTATAAGGAAACAACCTTATAAAAAGCGAATCTAGAATCTTTATTGGAGATTCAGACTCTGCCCAACCGACAGACAACAGACGGACTAACAGACATGGAACAATTAGCTGGGTGAGAGTAGTCTGCTGGACATTCTCATCCTCCCACTCGACCGAGATCAATGTCTTTAGTGTCCGTATGTAAACAAGGTGATAAGAGTACTTTCACCTGCACCCGTATGATGCCGCCTGGAACCTTCGGACTCGAGCCTGGTAAGTTTCAACTGTCACTTGACACTGGGCTTCAGCACCATATAGCTTCGCAGCAAACAGTCAATCGTCCATAGCCACCAGAGAAGGATGCCTCATCACACAGCAAAGCCCCACAGCACACAGCACAGGTCCACAGCACACAGCACAGGTTCACAGCACACAGCAAAGGGCAGTCGCCCACCGCCCCTAGTTAACCGCACAGGGGTTCCTGCAAGCAAGAACAGGCCAGGTGTACATATACATCACACCCTTGCATAATACATACTACACCAAAAGTATACACTGACTCCATCGATATCATGTGGTCAGGCCCTTGAGCTCAGACCGCATCGTATGTCTGAACTCCCAGACATATCTCACGGACAGATTAGGTTACAGCTCCTAGTAATCCTAACTTCAGTCCAGTAGCCTTTCAGCCACGCGTCTCATCCCTAGTAAATAGTCAATAGGATGACACATTCCCTACCAGCTCATACCTAATGGATATTAGATAGAGAGACAGGGTCCCTTCCTGAGGATGGTAACGTTCCATACCTCCTATGGAGATCATCAAATGTTATGGCCTAAATCATCTCATTGGTAATCACAATCTGTCTCATCAGAAAAGTACAGAAGCATATCAGAATATTTCAGGTAAGTACTTTATGACACCTCCAAGGTTATAGAAGATGCTCAGACTACAATGATAACTAACCTGAAATACTGAATTAAAGACCAGACAAACAACTGAAGAGTTTCATGTACTTGTGTTTGTCGCTTTCCACCTTTGTTCCTTGGATACCTGGATTTCTGTGGTGTGTGGGTGTATGTATTTAGATAGACACTCATCACATAAATACATTCCTTAGGCTGCCTAGGAATTGTGTCGAATCATCACCCCAAACAATCTGGTACCGATGACAGTATAGAGACAATAGAGACATAGACCCACCAGACAATTATTCCTTTCCCCATCAAAGGAAGTATCGAGTCAGACAACACTGATGAAATATCCATGCAATGCATGAGTGGGTGTTTCCCCACCACTATACTGGCCCACGGTTCAATCCCTCGTAGGGGTGAAGATATCTTTCCCCCCTCAGACTAAGCCCAGTTAAATAACAACAGGCCTATGGGGCGATATTTACTTCTCAGCTTATAGCCTCCTACATAGTCGGGTTTCACCGTAACGAGAAACTGTGGTTCTCGCGCGTCACACGAGTGCTTGACAAGTACTGGTTTCAACCACGCCACTGGATGATGATTGAAACGTACTAATATCAACCTCGTCGATTAAGGGAATCAAATGCAAACTCTATTCAAGAGGAATTCTTCTGTTAGAAGCATAACTCCCTCAACTGCCCCATTATTAAGATAGGGCGTCGAATGTATGGTTAATTTGCGTCCACCAGACTGCTGATTGAGCTGGCTCGCAAAAACACATTCCGTCTTGTCTGTTGAAGACGGGTCTCAGCTTAATCTAGGTCATAGTACACACACAGGCTTGCTACACAACTAGCCTGTCTGGTCGAGACTTAACTAACAGCTGGTGTATGCTGACCCGAGGTCAACGTGTACATATCGTTCAGAGCACAGATACGGCGCAACTGGCCGGCCTGGTTGATAATTGACCCACAACTGTAATACAAACTTTAGTTAAGCGACGCCAAGTATAAAAGTGTTTTACCTTTAAAGCTTAGGAACAATTATTCAACAGACAGCGACTCGGTAGGTTCATCAAGCCTTGGGCTGTAGGTCCACTCTCTGGATCCCCAAAGGTACAACATGATACAGCTGGTCAAAGACACGGCCTCTCGTCTCAGGGACAACAATGCCACCACTGTAGATCAATCTCTGCTTCCGTAAGAGCTTCACAGATTACAGCTGGCGGACACGGCCGTGAAAGGATAGCTACCACAACACCATTAGCTGTAGAACATTCTCCGGCTCCCCGTGATGCCACTAATACAACTGGCTATCGAAGCGGCCACCTTTCTTGATGACTGGCTACCGAATGGCCTCTTCGTGTCAGGTCCGGAAGAACACACTCACCGGATTCTCCCGAAGAGTTCCGAGTATATTACCTCACGAAAGTGAAGGCAACTCATCATTCCCCGAGTTTTAGCAGAGTGTGCGATTTACGACAGAAAAGATCTACGCACCCTCAAAGAGTTGCGTTATGTTTCTCGGGACCCGTGGAGTTCATGTCAATCCCGATACATAACATCCCAAGGACCCAGAAGACGGTCCTAACTCTTTTTACTCGGAAATCCCCCCTCACCCGCCTTAAAATGTGGCCTAGCCACCAAGACGGGGTGGGACAGTGGGTATGGTGTTGTCCCGTCTGAGAACCACGTGCGTTTCGCGACATTAGCCCCTCACACAAACAAAAGTGAGGTATACCGAACTTTTGTCTCGAAGTTGTCTCAGCACGGGCAACCCCCAACTCAAAATCAGGTTCGAATATCCCAGCCGGGAATACTCTTCCTTCCACGCAACTCCCTATAAATCCATAAGGGTGCGTGTAATCTTGACCAATAGTCCCTAGACAATACCTCAGCGCCCTCGTAAGGATGCGTACTGTCAACTATGGTCTCGCCTGCCTTAACAGGACTCCCGGTAGTCTCCACTGCCAACTAGCTTTCCAGAACGATTTCCCTTGTCATCCTGGGGGAAATAAAGCTTAGCATCAGGCAGAGGTCCTACCTGGGATTCAGTCAATCGTTTTGGTGGACCTCCATCGATCCACCGACGATGTCTTCTCCTCAGAGGTCTGAGCGAGATATCAGAGGCAGTACCTAATAAGGAAGACGGGGGCGTCCTCTCGTCTTGGTTACCTCTCTGAATCCTCTTCTCCTGTGCCTTTCCGTCCGGGAACGACACACGATAGCTCTTCTTGTAGTGGTGTCCTCTCCTCGTAGGATCACTACCTTTGGCCATCAGATCAAAACAGTATGCATGGTTGCATCTTGTTGCCTATTGACCTCGATAACCTCAACCACCATCGGTCGGTTATCCTCAGGAGACTGTCGTTCCTGTTGGTTTCTCCCGATAACCTCAACCCGCTTCGGTAGGTTATCATCAGGAGACTGTCGTTACTGAGTGGTCATCCCAGTTACAGACATACACGCTGCATACTGGGTTTCTGTTGCTTTGTTCCTACAATCCTCAATCTGACAAGAACTAGTTCTGAGATCCCTGCAGAACCTTCTCAACCCCTCAGTTTTCGCGGGTCGTCGTTTACTGGGATTTTCCGGGGATTTAACCGGTCTGGTTAAAGGAACCCCCCTTTTGTTTTCTACTGTGCTTTCCGGCTTGCTGTTTATCGGTATATTTACCATTAAGCTTACCGTTAACTTTGTTAGATTGTGCGAGTGTTTTGTGTGAGAGATTATTGGAGTCCCCATGTACTACCTCGTAGCGATCAGCCAAGGTAACAATGTCGTTCATTCGCTCTGCTCTATGTTCCCCCAAGAAAACCTGGAGCGGCCTATCCATATGGGACTTCATTTGCTCTACGATGATCATCTCTTCCAGACTGTCGTAATCTTTTTGGAACCCCGCACGGGACAGCCATTGCGAGAGATAATACTTGAGACGGGTGGCATACATTGAGTACATCTCCCCTTTCTCTTTTTGGGCCGATTGAAACATCATCCGATATTTCTGCGGGCTCATCTGAAATCTATGGAGCAGGGCTCTTTTTAAGCCTTCATAGTCACTCTCTTGCCCAGGAGGTAATTGAGAGTAGACCTCATCAGCCCCTTCTATCAGTCCTTGTGTTAACGGAAGACACCATTTTTCTGTCGCTAATCCCATCACGGTAGCGATCGATTCAAATTTATTAATAAATTGTTCAATCGTCTCTCGACGCGGATTAAATGGCTTCAGGTGGAACATCATGGACTTATATAGGTTACCTCCATATCCCAGATTCCGGGAATTTGCCGACTGTCCAGCTGCAGATGGCTCTTTACTTAATGTCAGAATCTTTAACTCGAGCTCTTTCATCCTAAGCTCATGGTCCCTAACTTCTCTCTCTGCATCAAGCTTACGGGCTTCCCGTTCGGCCTCAAGCTTCCGAACTTCACGATCGGAATCGAGCTTCTGGGCTTCTTGTTCAGCCTCGAGTCTCTTAGATTCTTGCGCGTATTCAGCTTTCTTAGCCTCATGCTCAAGTCTGATATACTCTTTATCGGCTTGCGCTATTCGTCTTTCCTCCAAGGCGATCCTTCGAGTTTCCTGCTGTATCTCAGCTTTTCTGCTCCTCCTTTCATCTTCACGCCACTCTCCGTCTACTTCTAGGACATATTTCTTCAACTCCTCCCCACTGAACCCTATCTCCTCTCCCCTCTCCCATATTTCTTTGATGGTGGGACGTGTATCTGCCATCTCTCCTACTGTTTCTGCAACAGAGGTAAATTAACAAAATATGCAAACAACGTACCAATCAACAGAAAATGGCAATGTGATAAAGGGGTTGTAATGGGTGTGTTTCAGTATCAGTCGACAGGGGCAGTTAGTCGCCGTTTCCCTGACAATCAAGGTACAGACAGAAAATTCAACAGACTTGATCCAGACAGGACAGACTATTCCAATTGATCTATACTATCTAGATGGGATCAAAGACCTAAAGAACTGTATCTCACAGAACCATAGTCTCTCAGAACGATAATCTCACAGAACTATAATCTTCTAGAACTGTAATCTCATAGAACTATAATCTCACTGTATTCATAGGACTAGAATTGATCTAATTCCCACACAGGAAGAATGTATCTATTACCCCTATTCAATGGACTAGATTTGATCTAGTCCCCATACTGGCCACCATTTATATCTTGTGACACCACCGGCCTGGTTCTCGGTGGTTGTCGATATATAATAATTTGGGGTTCGTTATTAACTTCTGTCTACCCTTTACGCCAATTATCCCCAGGACGGTTCCCGGACGACTCTATCCATATGACGACTGTGGATACAAGAAGACACCTAACTGACTATAAGGAAACAACCTTATAAAAAGCGAATCTAGAATCTTTATTGGAGATTCAGACTCTGCCCAACCGACAGACAACAGACGGACTAACAGACATGGAACAGTTAGCTGGGTGAGAGTAGTCTGCTGGACATTCTCATCCTCCCACTCGACCGAGATCAATGTCTTTAGTGTCCGTATGTAAACAAGGTGATAAGAGTACTTTCACCTGCACCCGTATGATGCCGCCTGGAACCTTCGGACTCGAGCCTGGTAAGTTTCAACTGTCACTTGACACTGGGCTTCAGCACCATATAGCTTCGCAGCAAACAGTCAATCGTCCATAGCCACCAGAGAAGGATGCCTCATCACACAGCAAAGCCCCACAGCACACAGCACAGGTCCACAGCACACAGCACAGGTTCACAGCACACAGCAAAGGGCAGTCGCCCACCGCCCCTAGTTAACCGCACAGGGGTTCCTGCAAGCAAGAACAGGCCAGGTGTACATATACATCACACCCTTGCATAATACATACTACACCAAAAGTATACACTGACTCCATCGATATCATGTGGTCAGGCCCTTGAGCTCAGACCGCATCGTATGTCTGAACTCCCAGACATATCTCACGGACAGATTAGGTTACAGCTCCTAGTAATCCTAACTTCAGTCCAGTAGCCTTTCAGCCACGCGTCTCATCCCTAGTAAATAGTCAATAGGATGACACATTCCCTACCAGCTCATACCTAATGGATATTAGATAGAGAGACAGGGTCCCTTCCTGAGGATGGTAACGTTCCATACCTCCTATGGAGATCATCAAATGTTATGGCCTAAATCATCTCATTGGTAATCACAATCTGTCTCATCAGAAAAGTACAGAAGCATATCAGAATATTTCAGGTAAGTACTTTATGACACCTCCAAGGTTATAGAAGATGCTCAGACTACAATGATAACTAACCTGAAATACTGAATTAAAGACCAGACAAACAACTGAAGAGTTTCATGTACTTGTGTTTGTCGCTTTCCACCTTTGTTCCTTGGATACCTGGATTTCTGTGGTGTGTGGGTGTATGTATTTAGATAGACACTCATCACATAAATACATTCCTTAGGCTGCCTAGGAATTGTGTCGAATCATCACCCCAAACAATCTGGTACCGATGACAGTATAGAGACAATAGAGACATAGACCCACCAGACAATTATTCCTTTCCCCATCAAAGGAAGTATCGAGTCAGACAACACTGATGAAATATCCATGCAATGCATGAGTGGGTGTTTCCCCACCACTATACTGGCCCACGGTTCAATCCCTCGTAGGGGTGAAGATATCTTTCCCCCCTCAGACTAAGCCCAGTTAAATAACAACAGGCCTATGGGGCGATATTTACTTCTCAGCTTATAGCCTCCTACATAGTCGGGTTTCACCGTAACGAGAAACTGTGGTTCTCGCGCGTCACACGAGTGCTTGACAAGTACTGGTTTCAACCACGCCACTGGATGATGATTGAAACGTACTAATATCAACCTCGTCGATTAAGGGAATCAAATGCAAACTCTATTCAAGAGGAATTCTTCTGTTAGAAGCATAACTCCCTCAACTGCCCCATTATTAAGATAGGGCGTCGAATGTATGGTTAATTTGCGTCCACCAGACTGCTGATTGAGCTGGCTCGCAAAAACACATTCCGTCTTGTCTGTTGAAGACTGGTCTCAGCTTAATCTAGGTCATAGTACACACACAGGCTTGCTACACAACTAGCCTGTCTGGTCGAGACTTAACTAACAGCTGGTGTATGCTGACCCGAGGTCAACGTGTACATATCGTTCAGAGCACAGATACGGCGCAACTGGCCGGCCTGGTTGATAATTGACCCACAACTGTAATACAAACTTTAGTTAAGCGACGCCAAGTATAACAAGTGTTTTACCTTTAAAGCTTAGGAACAATTATTCAACAGACAGTGACTCGGTAGGTTCATCAAGCCTTGGGCTGTAGGTCCACTCTCTGGATCCCCAAAGGTACAACATGATACAGCTGGTCAAAGACACGGCCTCTCGTCTCAGGGACAACAATGCCACCACTGTAGATCAATCTCTGCTTCCTTAAGAGCTTCACAGATTACAGCTGGCGGACACGGCCGTGAAAGGATAGCTACCACAACACCATTAGCTGTAGAACATTCTCCGGCTCCCCGTGATGCCACTAATACAACTGGCTATCGAAGCGGCCACCTTTCTTGATGACTGGCTACCGAATGGCCTCTTCGTGTCAGGTCCGGAAGAACACACTCACCGGATTCTCCCGAAGAGTTCCGAGTATATTACCTCACGAAAGTGAAGGCAACTCATCATTCCCCGAGTTTTAGCAGAGTGTGCGATTTACGACAGAAAAGATCTAAGCACCCTCAAAGAGTTGCGTTTATGTTTCTCGGGACCCGTGGAGTTCATGTCAATCCCGATACATAACATCCCAAGGACCCAGAAGACGGTCCTAACTCTTTTTACTCGGAAATCCCCCCTCACCCGCCTTAAAATGTGGCCTAGCCACCAAGACGGGGTGGGACAGAGTGGGTATGGCGTTGTCCCGTCTGAGAACCACGTGCGTTTCGCGACATCATCTCATCTCATATAGTCTCATCTCATATAGTCTCATCTCATCTCATATAGTCTCATCTCATCTCATATAGTCTCATCTCATCTCATATATTCTCATCTCATCTCATATTGTTCCTCTTGTACCTTTCGATGTCCACTCACAAAGTGTACTTCGGAAAGTGGAAACTGGCATTTTCTGGGCGGAGTGGCTAGACTCGCTGGACAGTGTGGAAACTGTGAGCATATAGAAGATGTTTGAGAGAATTTAAACGTAGATAGTCAAATATTTTTGGACACATTATAAGAAGAAATACACTAGAACACTTGGTGACAACTGGTAAGATTGAGGGACAGAGCACAAGGGGAAGGCAGAGAAGTAATTACGAGCTGGATGGCTTGGGTACGTGGCATTGTCGAGACAAAAACACAGAGCTGATCCACGCTCTGATGATCGCTTATCGGCATGGCACATGATGATGATGATTAGGAGGAGGAGGAAGAGGAGGATGATGATGATGATGATGATGTTGATGATGATGATGATGATGATGATGATGATGATGATGATGATGATGATGATGATGATGATGATGATGATGATGATGATGATGATGATGATGATGACGACGACGACGACGACGACGACGATGACGATGATGATGACTTGCTCCCAATGCACAATATCAATGTCTGTATCAGTCATGTCCCGCTTACATACATCTTTATACCACAGTAGTCGAGTCCGCATAGAGGCAGTGCATTTTTTTGTCAGCTGCATATCCTTTACGGACGTAGCAGTCAACCCCATAATTTTTTGGCTGTTCGTGATTCCTGGGCAAGTTTACGTTCAGTAGTTGGGCATTGCTTTCTGAACGAAAAGCGCCCATACCATTTAATAAAAACCAATACAGCGTCTTTAACACCTTCGCCACGGAGTAGGGTTCCAATTTTGTACACGTATTACACATAAATACCAGTTTGGGAACCCTTTGAGGCCACACAGACAATTATTAAATAGGCGTGTAGGGATTAGAAGTAGGGATTATAGAGGACGTGCTAGATAACATACAAATTAAAAACTATAGTTATCGACCGGGATTCGAACCTGTCTCCTCCAAATGTCGACAGCGTTCCCTATTACCAGTGTCCCCCGCCAACAGGCGAACCCACTCCGTCCTCTGAGCTACTTGTAATGTATGTTCCCAAGTCAAGGACGAACATTTTAGTCTAACTGACCGGTGTGGGGTTGAACCCACTACCTCAGCATCAGCACCCCGGGGTATCTAGTTCTATCATCTCTTCACTTAATGACTGACAGAACACATGTGTGTGAAATGTGCCTGTAGCAAATATACCCGGTTAACTCTTTCGCCCAAAAGGAAGTTCTGGTGCATATTCTGAACCATGTCTTTTTCACAAAAAATGGGAAAAAAAAAATAATGGCAGAAAACTGGAAGTTGGGATCTGTCACAATAATGTTATGAAGATGGTTAAAATTGTATCAGAAATGTTGTATTATATATCAAAATAAAGGGGATTGCACACGGAATATGTAAGTATTGGAAGTATTGCTGTAGGTTGTAAATATAATAAAAATAATAATATACTTTGTAAAATAATTTGACAAAAAGAGGTAAAAATAAAGTAAACATTGCACTTATAATGTGTTTTCTAGACTGCTCTACTGCTAATCATGTTTAATTTACTGAATAATCAAACAAACACCACTTCTTGTCTTCAAGAATATAAACAGTATTGCTCATTAAAATCACCCAAAAGGAAGTTTTGGTGCATATTCTGAACCATGTCTTTTTCACAAAAATGGGGAAAAAAAATAATGGCCGAAATCTGGAAGTTGGGGTGTGTCACAATAATGTTATGAAAATGGTTAAAATTGTAGCAGAAATGTTGTATTATAAATCAAAATAAAGGGGATTGCAAAAGGAATATTTTGGTAATGGATTTATTGCTATAGGTTGTATATATAATAAAATTAATAATATAATTTGTAAAATAATTGGACAAAAAGTTCCATAGCAATAATGACAGACTTAAACTTCAGCCATTCGTGTTTCGTGAGTGGGGTCCAGGATAACAGACTAGAATGTTTTCTTTTAGGAGTGTTCTGCATCAATATCTTTTCTGCATATTTGTTTACATTTTTAATTAAACAATCCACTATGTCATCATCAAAAAAAAACTTTGAGAAAATCCATAGGTGTTTGAAGTTGATAAAGTTTAGAGTTGACGTGAGATCTTCGAGGACGAAACTCAAACTTCGGTTTTGTTTCCCCTTCTGACAACATCTTGCCATGTCGATGATGATGGGATAGGTGCATCACGCTCTACAGAAGCTTGTAAATTCAAGTTTTTTCCTCTAGTTTTATTCTTATTTTGTACTGTTTGCTTTCCTTTGCGATGAGAAGTAATTGTGACATCCTGACATTCATTGTCAGACGGACATTCATTGTCAGACACCTCAGCTGATGACGAAGTTCCACTAGTATCTTTATCACCACGTGCTAAAATTTTAGATTCACATATAAAACTGCTGTCTTAATCACTAATACCAGAATCACTATTGTTTAAAACTGTTTCAAACAATAAACTAGCTTGATCTGAAGTCATTCTGCGAGGACGCATACTGGTGGACGTTTCCATTGTGAAAAACCAAAACAAACAACATTAAAACTGAAAATACACAAAAATCCAATGTTAACAAATGTTTGACGGCACAACCATGATGTAGCTATCTTCCGGCTGTGCGACTTTTCAGTTTACTGTAACTTAAAATTCCGAAATGGAGCAGAAATGTATCAAATAAACCACTGATCATTCTGTGTCGATAGAATAACCAATTGCCACCACAGACCGTCCATTGCGGCATTAGATCGGCCCGTGGTCAGGAGCCTATGACATGTTTAGCAAACCGGTGGGGGAATTCACTTTATCCTAGACAATACTGCGTACAAAGCATGAAGGAACATGAAGGAATCGAGCTAGCTAGTCGAGCTGGAATTTTAATGATCCTCTCCTGGAACATACAGCTCTGAACCCACAGGAATTGCCTATACTTGCTCTTGTGATGCACCTCTATGTGGTAGATTACCTATGAGCAAGGCAGAGGTGGTCGGGCGCCTGTGCGACCAGGTAGAGAAAGCTGTGCAACAGAACCTGTACGTGAAGAGAATGATATGGCGGGGAATCGGCATTATTTCTTGACAAATCTCGAAACTGAGAGGGAAGACAAAGAGAACTTTCAATAAGATGAGAGTTATAACTCTTCTTTGGCTGTTGAACGAGGAGACGGAGCGTGTGGGAGATTGTCCTGGGTGCAGTGATGTCGGTTCTAAGCTTAACTCAGCTCAACTCTTGTAATTAATCCCATGTTCTACTCATCTATGCAGGCAATTGTCCGCTGTTCTACAAATGCAGAGCTACCTTCAAGGAAGAACTCAACCCATCTAAAGTGAAACACTCGGGCACTTGGACCAAAGGCCTGTTGTGTGCAGCCCAGTGATCTAGAACTTACACATCAAAGTTGTAAGAGCTTCCGATCGCCAAGATGGTTACACATACTAGTCTGGACACCGAGTGCGGATTCTTTAACTGCAGGCCAGATTTCCTACAACCGTGTGCCAAAATTGGAGTATTCTCGGCCTTCTACAGCATTGCTGCCCTGGTCACCTCCACGCTCAACGTCTACGTCAATTCACAAGTAGGTCATGTTTACAGTTGTTTTTTTGGGTTTTTTTAGCATATCCTTTACAGGACTTAGCTGTCAACACCAGCATCTTTCAGCTGTATGTTGATCTCTTGGCAAGATTACGCTCAGTAGTTTGCCATTGCTTTCTGAGCGGCCGGCTCAGTATCCCGCAAGTCACGAGCGGGGGTCGAACCGCCTCAGCTCTCGCTCCGTTACGAGACTCTGCGTGATAAACGGGATTACAGAGAGAAAGTGTTGTAACCCCACAGCCAGAGAGACCGGCTTACAGTTGTTAGGATCGTTAAACAGATTTTAGTCGAAACTTTTGGACGTCTTTCTTGTTTAGATCATTACTATTAATTTATGTTTCTACTGCTTTAGGCTTTGACTCGATACCAGCCACATCCTTCTCCCACCTCCTTATCTCTGCCACAAGCAGATCTTTTGATAGATATAATTAAATGTGTGTGTGTGTTTTTTTTTTTTTTTTTTTTTTTTTTGCAGCAGGGATGTTTCAAAATGCGCAACAATCGCAAAAACAGTTCCAAATGGAGACTATTACAGTGTTCACAGACTGATTACAGGCACATTAAAAGTACAGTTAAGGAAGGTCAAGTATACACCCGGAAACACTAAATATGATCTGTGTACATTGAAAAATTACAAAGAAATACAAGACAAACTTATTATAGAAGTATAGAACAGGTGTGATATATTGTCTGATCTAGAGATCTTATTTCAAGATGTAGATGATCAACGGGAAATATGGACGGATTCAACCGGTTTGGCTGCCAAAACAACTATTCCAACATTAAAAAAAGAAGGTCGTAAGATATGTATGATTGAAGAAACTGTACGACTAATGGAAACAAGAAGACACAACAAAAATGATCCTGACAAATATGAAGAGATTAACAGAACAAAAAATTAGAACATTATGTAAGGAGACAAAAGATGCATGGCTCGGGGAAAATTGCATAGATATTGAAAAATAACATAACAGTAAAAATATCAAATTAATGCACATAACAGTAAAAATATCAAATTAATGCACAAAAGAATTCAGGAGCTGACTAATAAAAAAAAAACACGTACATAAACGGGCTACCTAAAAACAAAAGATGGACGAATCATAATATAAAAAGATCAGATTGTACATGTATGGTCAGATTATGTGAAAAACCTTCATGATGATACAAAATAATAACAGTATGATATTTGAAATAATAATGAAGGACCAACATTTTTAAAGGTGGAAGGTCAGAATGCTTTTAACCATATGAAATCTGGCAAGACCCGGGGTTCAAACAACATCACAATAGAAGTGATCAATGCCTTAGAAGAATATGGAATAGACCAACCCATCAGACTGCTGAATACAATATATGATACTGGAGATATACCTCCTGAATTATGTAATTCTATATTTATTGCAATCCCGAAGAAATCGGGTAGTATAATGAGCCACAACACGAAGATTTTACTAAGAATTATCATGCAAAGAGGTAGGAAGAAATACAACCTGAAATAGGAGAAGAACAATGTGGGTTTGTAGAGGGCAAGGGTATAGTAAACGCTGTGTATATACTGAGAACAGCAATTGAACGTTCTATAGAAGTAAATAAAGACCTACATCTGTGCTTTATTGACTACACAAAGGCTTTCGATGAAATAAGACATGTCAATACAATAAAGATGCCTGCAGATCTACAAATTGATGGAAAAGACATTACACTTATAAAAAAACATATATTGGAAACAATAAACTGACATAAGGATTGATAATGAAGTGGGTCAACATCAGCCTATTATGAGAGGTGTGAGACAGGGAGTGTAATGTCTCCAGATCTATTTTCTTTGTACAGGGAAAATAGTTTCAGAAATGTAGAAGATATGAAATGAATCATCATTGGAGAGATATTGAGATATTGGAAAATGGACAGACAGAAAAAACAATGACCAACTCCTACAAGAAGCAAATGAAAATCTTAAACTGATTTGAGAAATTAGACGTAGACAGTCAACAATGTTTTGGTCACGTTATAAGAAGAGATAAATTGAAGAACTTGATGAAAATGGCAAGATCGATGAGAAGAGAACAAGGGGAAGGCAGAGAAGTAAATACCTGGTCGGCTTGGCACGTGGCATGGTCGTGACAAGAACACTGAGCTGATTCACGATTCTGGTGATCGAGGATGATGGCGAAACATGACCACCTACGCTTATCAGCATGGCACATGATGAATGAATGTAAGCATAGCTCTGAAACAGTTTGTCTGAGTATCACGTTAGCCGTGTACTTCTGCTCTTCTTACAACAAAGAAATAACTTGCAAACGTGGCCTACGTGCATTGGTGGTTAACAAGACATGAATACCATAGCACTCCGGACAAATCCATAGATGCATCGTCTCCTTCAGCAAAAGCCCCACAGAAGAGATGCTTGTCGTCCCGTGACGCTCGGGCAGTGAACAATTCATGTTTGCCCAAAGCCTTTATCACTCGTACGTCTCAGTCAACCAAGCACCAATTCGCTTGGTCTGACCCAGCTTCTCTTCCGTCGATCTTTTCAGTCTTCACAGTGTTCTCCGATGTCTCTCTTCTCATCACAAAAGAAGCTGTTTATCTCTTTCTTTTTGTTGAATGTAGTGTTCTAGCTTCATTTTCCTCTTTCAGGCAATCGTTGTTAATTACTCTGATGCAGGCTTATAGGCTGTATTGGAATGCACTTCTTGGTGGTAGATTGCCTATGGATAAGGGGGAAATGGTCGTGCGCTTGTGGGACCAGGTGGAGAAGGCGGGCGAACAGATTGAGAACCTGTATGTGGAAAGAATGAAATTGCGGGGGATCGGTAGAGGTTCTGGAAGAATCTCAAAACTGAGAGGGAAGACCAGGAGAACTTTAAATCAGATAGTAGTGGGAACGATTAGTAGTATGGCGTAGTATGGCTATTCGCTGATTGTTGAATGAGGCGACGGAGCATATATGGGAATGTCCTGAGTGCAGTGATGTCGGTTCTTAACTCAACTCAACTTTGGTAGTCCCAAGAATTTGCAACATTTATCTCAGGAACCACATCTCCGTTGCTTTCAAGTCCTTCCTAAAAAATACCTGTGTTTATTTATGAACTTCATAGTAGTAACAAACAAGTAATCGTTGTCGTGTCTTCAGGCGTGGTGTATATGGTGTTGTCCCCATATTTATGTATACCAGTCGGCACTGGATGGGTTACATGATCAGTACAACAGCCAAGTTACCACCTCCGGCATGCGTGCCTGTCTTGTGTTCGGTTTTCCAGCCCCTTGTCTTTCATACAGTCAATGTGGCTTCCATCGTACAAACATTGATTTCACGTAGCAGTAGATAGAGCGTGAACGCTTAGCATATATACAATGTTCAATTGAACAACGTCTTCAGCATCATCATGTGTTCTGCAAAATGGTGTCTACATTCTTGACTCTACATTTCTCTCAGTCCATGGTGTTGTCTCCCTGACATTGTCATAGACAATATCTCACGGTCCGTGGTGTTGTCTCCCTGACATTGTCATAGACAAATTCTTACGGTCCGCCATATTGCCTCCCTGACATTGTCATAGACAATTTCTCTCAGTTCGTGGTGTTGTCTCCCTGACATTGTCATAGACAATATCTCACGGTTCGTGGTGTTGTCTCCCTGACATTGTCATAGACAATATCTCACGGTCCGTGGTGTTGTCTCCCTGACATTGCCATAGACAAATTCTTACGGTCCGCCATATTGCCTCCCTGACATTGTCATAGACAATTTCTCTCAGTTCGTGGTGTTGTCTCCCTGACATTGTCATAGACAATTTCTCTCAGTTCGTGGTGTTGTCTCCCTGACATTGTCATAGACAATTTCTCACGTTCCGTGGTGTTATCTCCCTAAGATTGTCATATACAATTTCTCTCAACCCGTCGTGTTGTCTCCCTGATATTGTCATAGATAATTTCTCATGGTCAGTGGTGTTGCCTCCCTGACATTGTCATAGATAATTTCTCTCAGTCCGTGGTGTTGTCTCCCTGACATTGTCATAGACAATTTCTCACTGTCCGTGGTGTTGTCTCCATAAAAATGTCATAGACAATTTCTCTCAGTTCGTGGTGTTTTCTCCCTGACATTGTCATAGACAATTTCTCTCAGTTCGTGGTGTTTTCTCCCTGACATTGTCATAGACAATTTCTCTCAGTTCGTGGTCTTGTCTCCCTGACATTGTCATAGACAATTTCTCACGGTCCGTGGAGTTATCTCCCTAAGATTGTCATATACAATTTCACTAAACCCGTGGTGTTGCCTCCCTGACATTATCATAAACAATTTCTCACGGTCCGTGGTGTTATCTCCCTAATATTGTCAAATACCATCTCCATGTCGGGGATATACTCTAGTTTCCTGGCTACATGCTTGTGCGTGGAATCATGGTGTAGTGTAGGACTGTAAACAACCATGAACTTGTGTTTAGTTGTTGTTGTTGTTGTTGTTGTTGATGTAGTTGTTGTTTGTTTGTATGGTTCATGCTGTCGTTTGTGTTGTTTTTGCTGTTGTTGTTGCTGTCGTCACTTAACCAGCTTTCCAAAGTAGATGACTAAATTTGTTACAATGGCGATAACACTTCTCCTTATTCTAACAGTTTCAGAGACTATCTGTGTTTTCACATATATCTATCACATATTTACATCATATGATATATAACTCTGCAGATACACCTGACAAGATGCAGCAAAATATATCTGGCAATAAATCGTGCAGCTTATCGCTTGGGGCGTCTGTGCTTAAATTTAGTAAGGGAATATGTTGTTTTAAATGTGTCCGCAATTGCTTACACCTCTAGGTCACAACTCTGGAGAAACAGTTTGGCTTCAGCTCACACCAAACTGGCATCATTATGGCTGCAAACGATATCGGCTACCTGGCTTGTGTCCTGTTTGTTGGTTACGTGGCCTCCCGGAGTCACATACCGAAATCTTTAGGTGGGTCATCTAGTTAAATTAGAGTATCTTTGTGTGTGTTTCTATAACAGTCAATGGGTCTGTCTTTTGTTTATTCTCTTTCTGTCTTTCTCCAATGGAAATGGACAGCTATTACACTGACCACGGCATTTGAGCGGATCTCCTGGAGTGGCCCGTCCACAGACTTTGTCCGCCGTCTGGTCAACGATAGCGGGATCTCGGTCCGCAGGCTGGTCAACGCTAGCGGGATCCCTGTCCGCAGGCTGGTCAACTCTAGCGGGATCCCTGTCCGCAGGCTGGTCAACTCTAGCGGGATCCCTGTCCGCAGGCTGGTCAACTCTAGCGGGATCCCTGTCATCAGGCTGGTCAACGCTAGCGGGATCCCTGTCCGCAGGCTGGTCAACCCTAGCTGGATCTCAATGACTCTCCTTAGATGTGACGTTTCAGTGCCGACCCAGCACACCCGGCATGTTTCCGAACTAGGAGATGGGAAGGAACGGTTTCACTACAGTCCCCGTGGAGATAGTACTTCGGTAGCGGTCGGCAGCCGGTCTCCCTGGCCTCCCCGTCTTTCTCCGTAATCCCATATATCCACGTGAGAAACGTAACCTGCGCGAGAATCGGTAGCGGTTCTCGCCGCGTTGGCAACTTAGGGGTATGTGAACCGGCCGCTCAGAAAGCAATGGCAAACTACTGAGCATAATTTTGCCAAGAAATCAACAATCAGCTGAAAGATGCTGTGGTTGACAGCGATGTCCTGTAAAGGATATGCGAAGTAAAAAAAACAATTAAAACAAATGAGGTTAGCAGGAATGTCTCTACACCAGTTTGACTCCGATAGATTTTCTTGTATATGTTTATGTAGTTATAACTGCATATGTATATTTTGTGCGTGCTGACGAAGGCTATAGCCGCAAAATCCCTCCCTACTACCATTGGTGACTGTGCTCTGGCAAAGATTACCAATTCTGTTTCTCGTTTACGTTGATTCTCTCACTGTATTTAGACGCCTTACTGCAGTTCCAAGAGGAAGCAGGCCGAGAGAGGGATCGGGGATCATGCTGCATGGGCAACGCGTGGTCTCTACAATGCAGCACAGGCTTTGTGCTATGGAGACGTATAACTCCATCCTTGGTCCCCGTCATGACTTGTGGTTATTGTGCCTTTTTGAAGCACAATGTAACAAACTATCATCAGTGAAGACAGTTGCCAGTTGTAAAACTACATCTCAACCAATTTAATTTCTCTTGTAATTGCAAAACATCGATGTTTGCATCAATGCATTTCTTCCCAGGGATCGCCACAATCACCTTTGGGCTGTCTGGGATCACTTGCTCCCTTCCTCATTTTTTCTTTGGAGCTGCCGTTAACTCTGACCTGACTGGCGACCTGGACAACATCACTGCCTCCTTGGACAGGGCTAGCAAGCAGGTATCTGCCTCTGGGCGGCTGTGTGATCCTTTCAACAAGACTGGTGACGTCTGCCAAAGTGATTCAGGTGAGGCTTAAACCGTTGTCCCCTCGCAGGATTGCCAATAGAGTGTGAAGTGTTAGGTCTTTGACTAATTTAATAATAATAATCTAATTCGGCCGGTCTCTCTGGCCGAGGGGTTACAACACTTTCTCCGTAATCCCGTTTATCACGCGGAGTCTCGTAGCGGGCGAGAACTGGGAGCGGTTCTACCCCCGCTGGTGACTTGCGGGATAACTGAGCCGGCCGCTCAGAAAGCAATGGCAAACTACTGAGCGTAATCTTGTCAAAAAATCAACAGACAGCTGAAAGATGCTGCTGTTGACAGCAATGTCCTGTAAAGGATATGCGAATTAAAAAAACAAAAACAAAAATCTAATACGAGGAAAGTCAATAAGTAAGTCACAAATGGCTATAGAAATATAACTAAATATGATAACAAATTGAAACCAGTTTATGTTTATACATGCATCGTCCCTTTATTTCTCAACATAATTTCCACCAACATGGACGCACTTATCCCATCGTTTTATCAGGCCTCCCAAACCGGCTGCATAGAACTGCGTGCTCTGTTTTTTTAAACGACGTTTTCACTTCACATTCAACTTCGGCGTCATTCGGGTAATGTCTCCCGCCAAGGTGAGTTTTTAGTGGACCAACAAGGTGGAAGTCGCTAGGGGCTAAGTCAGGACTGTAAGGTGGATGCCCCAGAACTTCCCACCTTAGTTGGTTAATTTTCTCTTGCGTTAATCGAGCCGTATGTGGTCTGGCATTGTCATGAAGGATCGACATTCCTCTAGTCAGCAGTCCTGGACGTTTTCTTCGAACTGCATGCTGAACCATGTGAGCACACTATTGCAGATGCTACAGAGTCTCTTGTTACTCGCCTGTCACATCTAATCATCTCCTCCACCCGCTGCACGGATGCTTCTGTTGACATCTCAACAGGACGACCAGATCGGATTTCATCAACAATCTTAGAGCGTCTTTGAGAAAAATTTTCTACCCAGCTATACACCGCTTTACGGGACAAACATTTGTCAGCATAAACAGGAAGCATTTCCTTATGAATATCCTTTGCAGGCAGTCCTTTTGCCCACAAAACAACGCACAACAGCACGTTGCTCTTTGGTTGTACACTCCGTAAGTACCGTCGCCATTTTGTTTATGCGCTTCGCATGCGCATGAGTCACCTAGCGCCACCTGACGAACGGGAATATAAAGTTCGATGTTGCTGTCACCTAATGACACCTGTAGAAAACACCAACTACATTTATCTGCCATCTCACAGAACTGTATGACTTATTTATTGACTCGCAATTTAACTTATCTAAACCACAGAATAATACCGTGTCGCGCTGGGTTTTAACGTGTTGGTATGGGAGCCTGTCTTTCAGAAAACAATGGCAAACTACTGAATGTAAATCCGCCTAGACATAAACAACAGCAGTAAAATGCTGGTGTTGACAGCGATGTCCTGTAAATATGATCCATCCATCCATCATGTGCCATGCCGGTAAGCGTGGGCGGTCATGTTTTGCCATCTCACTCGATCACCAGAGTCGTGGATCAGCTCCGTGTTTCTGTCTCGACCATGCCACAAGGTCAAGCCATCGAGGTATTTGCTTCTAGGTCTTCCCCTTGGTCTGTTCCCTTCGATCTTGCCAGTTGTCACCAAATTCTCCAAATCATTTCTTCTCATAACATGCCCAAAATTTTGACTGTCTGCGTCTAATGTCTCTAATCAGTTTACGATCTTCGTTTGTTTCTTGAAGGACTTGTTCATTGATCTTTCTGGCTGTCCATGGTATTCTTTGCATTTTCCTCAGAAACCACATTTCTACAGCCATCAGATGTTTTTCAGCCTGACTGCTCATTGTCCATGCTTCACATTCATATAAAAGTACATGTTGTATGTAGCACCTCAACACTCTTTTTCTCGTTTCAATTGACATCTTTTTATTGGTCAGTATGTTTTTCATCTTGCTAAAGGCTACCTTAGACATGGCGATTCTTGTTCTAATCTCTTCAAGACATCTCCCATCAGATGGTATTACTGTTCCGAGATAATTGTACCTATTCACTTGTTGAAGAATATTCCCATTTACTTGTATATTACATTGTGGTATTTCGTTCTTCCTACTGACGACCATAATCTGTGTCTTTTTACAATTTAATTCTAACCCTAGTTGTTCACTGTGTGTAACAACCGCATCTACTAAATGTTGCAGATCCTGTTCATTGTCTCTACTTGGGTAGCGGGGTAGGGGTATCCCCTATCAAAGGAGAAGTAAGGCGCCTCCTTCCCTCCGCTAGCCTACGGGACACCCTTGGGCAAGGTGGAGTACCCGTTTAGCCCCCCGATCAGGGTTACGTGAAGCCATGTGTGCAGGTGGTGGATGAAGATGGTGAGCAGCCGACAGATAGTGGTAGGTTATGGTCTTCACCTTCACGACGGTAGGCAGAGGATCTCTTTTTTGAGGAGACAATGGCTACGGTCACTGACCAGTATGGTAAATATGATATGCAAATTTAAAAAAAAAAAACAGAATGACGATGTGAGGTGGGTAGTGCCCTACCTCGCCACTTTTTCTTTGCAGACAATTCCGTAATTATTATTATTATTATTATTATTATTATTATTATTATTATTATTATTATTATTATTATTATTGCGTTCACTCGCTTTGAACTCAATCGTCGTCCATGGGCTACAACTTCTGGGCTGGGCTGATCTTTGCGTGTGGATTAGGTTTCCTTATTACCAGTGCCTCTTGCAGTCAGGTGAACTCATTCCGACTGCAGAGGTACTTGTAATTTACGTCCGTAAGTCAAGGACGAGAAGTCAAAATTTCAGTCCACTTGACCGCTACCTCGGTATCAGCAACCGGATGTTTAAGAACGAGAACTCTTATCAGTTTGGTCACGCTGGCAATTCTATAAATAGCCAGGTAAATATTTTACGAAATGTGAACTTCTAAACTAGTATCCTGTACCGACGTGATCATACGTGCTCCGTCTATCTCAGAAAATGTTCAAGAGTAAATACTTAAAGTGTCAGTTTACCGTTGGTTACACTCGTCTCTGCTCCGTCCTCTACCAAGATCCATCCTGCTAGTGCTGAATTGGATCCCTGATTACATCAATTATAGCCGCTTGTAGGCTATAAGTCTGAGTCAAATATGGCTGAGCTACCGTATGACAGTAGACGGTAGTATATGTTTTCTGTTAGCGCCGAATGTTGGGCGGCGCTCACCAAACTCGACATCCCACATTTAGCCAACAGCTTCGGGCGGTGAAGCGCAACTAGAGGGTATAAGCCTTATCATAGTGGGAGAAAATGCAACCTAAATAACCAAATGTCGTGTGCTGCCAAATATTTCAGATGCAGACGTTTCACAAGGACAAGTGTTAATCTGCCTAGCATCGTCTCTTTAAATCTTCCAGTCACCTTTGCCTCGCTTTCCTGTCGTCAAGGCGTTTTCCAGTGCATGCATTGTGATGATGTGTCCCAAAAATGTGGATTCACTTTTGATTCGAGTAACTAGTTGATTTCCTCAACAAGTTTCTGTATAACAGAGTTGGGAAGCCATTTTTCTGTCAAGATGCTGTCAGCATTGTTCTATAGAAACACACCTCTACAGCACTCTAAGAAATGACTGACTAATGCGCTAAATGTCCATACCCGGATTCCATACATCACTATTCTAATGTCTGGATAGAGACTCTGTGGCATGTTTCAGTCCTCTAAGAAAACACTGACTAATGTGTAAAATGTCCAAAGCTGGCTTCCATACATCACCACTGTAGTATTTAGACGGAGCCGCTGTATCAGAGTTGTTAGTGCATTTGCTTGTCATGACAGTGAACAGGGTTCAACTCCTAGAAGAGGTAAAATTTGGAATTGTCTGGAAAGAAAGGCACCCACCTGTATGGAGGTGTCCACAGATTTCAACTTATGAACATGCTACAGAAGTGTTCCATGAAAACAAGAGGTAGGAGGGAATGAAAAGGACGAGAGAGAGAGAGAGAGAGAGAGAGAGAGAGAGAGAGAGAGAGAGAGAGAGAGAGAGAGAGAGAGAGAGAGAGAGAGAGAGAGAGAGAGAAGTAATAATACTATTAATAAACAATAGAAGATGAAGAAGAGGAAAAAGAGAAAACAGGGCAATGAGACAGAACAAATCTGCAGGTGTATAAATACGCATGTGATTTCACTTGCAGTCGCCAGCTCTGGGTTGACCACGGTCATATCCCATGAACGAATAGCCCAGGCATCCTTCATCATAATCGTGTTCGGGATGGCCATCCAGGGTTTCGCCAAGGCGCCCCGGACCTCGTTCGTCGTCACGTTCGTGGATGACAACACAGCTAAAGCTAACACTGGGTTCTACGTGGGTGAGTACTCGTCTAGTGTGGTTTCATGATCGAGTTTTAGCTTACAATCCTGACGAACAGGTAAGTGAGTACTCGTGAGACCTTGTCTCATGATCGAGTTTTAGTTTACAATCATGGCTTATACGCGGTTTAATACTACTTTTTGATCTCATGATCAAGTTTTAGCTTACAATCCTGACGAACACGTAAGTGAGTACTCGTGAGACCTTGTCTCGTGATCAAGTTTTATCTTACAATCCTGACTCACACGTAATGAGTACTGTCTTGTGTGGTCCCATGATCGAGTTTTAGTTTAGAATAATGACTTATACGTGGGTGAGTACTCGTATTGTGTGATCTCATGATCGAGTTTTAGCTTACAATCCTGACGAACAGGTAAGTGAGTACTCATGAGACCTTGTCTCATGATCGAGTTTTAATTTACAGTTATGGCTTATACGTGGTTCAGCACTGACTTGTGTGATCTTATTATCAGGTTTTAGCTTACAATCATGAATCACACGTAAGTGAGTACTGTCTTGTGTGGTCTCATGATCGACTTTTAGTTTACAATAATGACTTATACGTGAGTGAGTACTTGTATTGTGTGATCTCATGATCCAGTTTTAGCTTACGTGGGGGAGTGTCTTGTGTGGTCTTATGATCGAGGTTTACCTTACAATCATGGCTAATACGTGGGTGAGTATTGCCTTGTGTGGTCTCTTGAGTTTTAGCTTACACTCCTGACTCATAAGTATATGAGTACTCGTCTTGTGTTTTCTTATGATCGAGGTTTAGTTTACAATCATGGCGTATACGTGGTTTAGTACTAGCTTGTGTGGTCTCATGATCAAGTATTAGCTTACAAACATGGCTTCTACGTGGGTGAGTACTGTCTTGTGCGGTCTCATGATCGAGTTTTATTTTACAATCTTCGCTTATACGTGAGTGAGTACTCGTCTTGTGTGGTCTTATGATCTTACAATCATGGCTTATACGTGGGTAAGTTCTCGCCTTATGTTGTTTCATGATCAAGTTTTAGCTTACAACGCTGGCTCACGTGTGGGTGAGTTCTCGTACTGTATTATCTCATGATCAAGTTTTAGCTTATAAAATTAGATTTTAGTGGGTGAGTACTAATCTTGTTTCTTGATCAAGTTTTGGCTTAAAACAATAGATTCTTCATGGGTGAGAACTCATTTTGTATTGTGTGAAGATAAATTTGCGGCTTACAACACTTGATTCTACAAGATTCCTCCCGTTCATGGAGGAATAAAAAGCAGGAAAAGCCAGGCTCGAGATGATGATTCTCGAGTCTCCGGACGAAACAGTCGGCCACTCACAACCGGCGCCAAGAATAGGAAGTAAGTTGAAGGTCGACAGCGTAATCGATTCTGCCCAAGCATCACTGAAACTGAATGACGTCATAGATCACACCCAGTCGGATAGACGGGGGTTCCGCACCATGAAAGAGCTCAGATGTGGTCAAAGGTGGCGACCACGGAATGCTGAGACATGGTGGTCCAGGAGATCCGTGAAGTAGAGGACGACAAGCAGCACAAAAGGCCGCCCAGCAGTCGCAGTCGTGCTAGTGGATGTCTTGGGAAGGGACAATGCAGAGGCCCCTCACGAGGAATGGGATCTGGCACATGGCACCTCTACACCTAGCCTCTTCGTCAGATCACTCTACGATGTCCTGCCATCAGCTGCCAACCTGGTCAAGTAGTGTAAATCCACAGATCCGGCATGTCCACTCTGTATGGAGAAGAATCAGACTTTATAACACGTGTTGTCAGCGTGGAAGGTAGCCCTTTGCCAAGTCCGAGTCGCATGGCGCCACAACAAAGTACTCCATGTGCTGGCAGATTTAGCGAATGAAACAAGGAGGCGTGCAAACAGAGGGTTCAACACAAGACCGAAGCAGATAGTCTTCGTCAAAGCTGAGCTGAAACGTGGATTCAAGGAAGACTCTGCTGCAGACTTACCGTCCATCCTTGATGGGGAGGCTGACTGGAAGCTGACAATCGACCTGAAAGGCCGTGGTCATTACTCGGCAATGATCCAAGAGATTCATTTGCGACCTGACATTGTGCTGTACTTCTTGTCGGCCCGGCGTTAACGCGGATCTAGCTGATCGTTCCATACAAGTCGAAAGTCGTGGAACTGCCAATCTTTGTTTAAATCGATTTGACAGCAGGCCGCCTTAAGTTGGTTTTTATAAAATAGTATGAGTGCCTGTCGTTCAGAAACAAAAGGCAAACATCTGAACGTAAACTTGCCAAGAAATCACAAATAGCAAACAAAAAAAAAAAGCTTGGTTTGACTGCGATGTCCCGTAAAGGATATGCAATTAACTTAATGTTTTATATTGTGTTTGTATTAATCCAATTACAAGGTATTATCACAGCTGTGGGGATTTTCGGTCCTGCCTGTGCCTACATTATGGGAGGAGTTTTTAGCAAGACTTACGTCACGCTACAAGGTTAGTATGCGTGTTGGATCATTAGGTGTAGGATTTAGTGGAAGATGCACGAATGTTGGAGATGTAGGATTTAGTGTAAGATGCACGAATTTCGAAGATGCAGATTTTAGTGTAAGAGGCACGAATGTTGAAGATATAGGGTTTAGTATAATATGCACCAATGCAGATGTAGGAATTAGTGTAAGATGGACTAATGTTGAAGAATTATAATTTAGTGTAATATGCACCAATGTTGAATATGTAGGATTTAGCGTAAGAGACACGAATATTGAAGATGTAGGATTTAGTGTAAGACGTACGAATGTTGAAGATACAGACAAAGAAACACACATACAAACAGGCGTATAAACACATATATGTCTAGAGAGAGAGAGAGAGAGAGAGAGAGAGAGAGAGAGAGAGAGAGAGAGAGAGAGAGAGAGAGAGAGAGAGAGAGAGAGAGATTGTCAGACAGGCGGATTTGGGGACTTTGAGAGAAACATACAGGCCGGCAGGCATATGTATAGACCCATTGATAGTCCGAGACACAAAGTAACATGAGCAGACAGACATAGACAGAGATAAATAGACAGACAGGTAAGGAGGTAGATAGACAGACTGACGTTTATAAATACCGACGTGTGACCGAAAGGACAAGCAGATATGTGGATGGATGGATAGATGGATGGATGGATGGATGGATGGGTTGATGAATGGATGGATGGATTGAAGGGTGGGTGGGTGTATTGATGGATGGGTGGGCGGACGGATGTATTCACGGAAAGACGGACGGACGACTGGACGGACGGACGACTGGACGGATGGACGGGCGGATGAATGGATGGATGGATGGATGGATGGATGGGTGGATGGATGGATGAATGGAGGGATGGATGGATGGATGGATGGATGGATGGTGTAGCATGATGTCTTCAGACGTTCGCATCGCCAGTCCATTTACATTTCTCAATACTCAGTAGTTAACCACGTAAGCCGTCGTGATACCCTAACTAAAAATAGAATCGTAGATTCTAGATCGAGAGAGGGTAGATGAATGGTGGGGACTCAATTTGATTGGGTAACCCTTGGGCTGGTAACGCTCCTTAATACATAATTAGCCCGCCAGTCGAAGCCTTGATTCCATCCCGTAAGGACGTGTTCAAGATGCAGTGGTAAAATTTGCCCAAAAGCATTCTTTAGGATGTGGTCATCTGCACTCCAGGTACCTAAATCATTTAATATGTTATGTGTAAACCTGATGAAGTGAGAGAGAGACGAATGGCCGAGTATTTTCTTGAGAAAATGTAAAAAGAAGACAGGACTTCGGTACAGTGACTCTAAAACTGCCGCTCAAAACCTGTCATGTCTACCGCAGTGAAACATTCTTACCATGTCTATTGTCTGTCTGATTTGATGATTTGCATATGCTTATGACTGTAAACCACGCTCAATGCATATGGCAAAACCTTTGTGCGCTCTGAACATTCGTTGAGTGCCTATCATGACCATTCTTAACCAAGCTGTACATCGCTCTTGAGAGTTACCTTTGGCAGTTATGTTTCAGAATGTGTGATGCTATATACTGCATGTAATTTCTCCCTTATAATGGCTGAGAATGTTTGAGTGAATGAGATGGTAATTATATAATTAACTTCTCATATTTGTAAAAGTAAAGACACTTATTATATCCATGTTTGCAGGACTGCATTGCACTGTAGAAATTAACCTACAGTGTCTGTCAGATGAATACATGGGAAGGCTCATGCTATTTGTCAGGGAAAATTCATGTTTTCTTTCATTATGTGTATTCCACATGTGAAAGCATTTCTAGTGCATGATTTCTGCCATACAATGCCTACTTCTTGGTGCTTAATCACACTGTCTGTTCTCATGGTACACCGGTCCCTGTGATCTACTCATTGTGAGAATTTCCAAGATAATTGTGTGAAGCTGCCTCTGATTGGGAGTATGTTTTGGGGATGAACCTGGGGAAAGGATATCACCCCAAACCCCCAAATAAAATTGCACTTCATCATCAGTGAGAGGCGGGTGTTCGAATATCACACTCCCCTTTCCCCTCCCATTCCTCTCTGAATCTGTGATAGTACTGTATAACTGTGACAATGGTTCAATAGATGTAAAACACATGTTGTGCCTTTGTTTATTAACAGAGAATGAGGAAGATGGAGGAGGCCCTTTCAATTACCAGGACAACTCCAGGGAAGTCCTGAGCTCTAGCTTCAACTCCAGCTGAAAAGTCAGACTCCAAAAAGACCAAAATGAACAACAGGTTGCAAAGATTCAGCCTGAATCCACTAATTCTGGCCTATACAGATGGCACTGAAGAAAAGTCTTTCTTAAAAGCCTAAGACAGGGATACTCTCCAATTTTGTAAAAGCTCCAGGCTATATCTTCAAGATAAATTCAAGAAGAAACCTTAAGAGGAGAGATCACCTGGTCTTCAGCATGTCACTACTGGCTAAGAGTGGACATTAAAGGTGCACTTGGAGCTGACCCTATCACAGCTTAATATTAATAATGGCTGAAAGCTGAAGGAGCAGAAGTTAATAAATAGAGCAAATTCACAAAATGGATTGGTGTTAAGTCGGTGTGGTGATTCAGTTCCATCAGAAATCTTAGGAGTGATAGACTGTGAAGAAAGACAGCTGGGACATATTGTTTCTTTTTAGATCTTCCTCCACTGGAAAAGCAAAAGAACAGTCTTGGGTGTCAACTTCATGAACAGTCAAATTTAGGTGAGATAGACAGAAAGAAGAATGCTAGGACCTATTGTTTCTTTTTAGATCTTCCTCTACTGGAAAAGTAAAAGAACAGTCCTAAGTGTCAACTTCATGAACTCACCAGTGAAAAGATAGAGCTTTAAAATTTCTTTCAAGATTGTGACAGCAGGGAATAGCCTGAATTGGAAAACCATCATGGGGAGAACTGTAACCTGAGCTGTCCAACACCATCATAGGTGCTAAAAGGATTAAACAGACCAGTGGAGCAGAACGTCCCTA